>VUYV01000166.1:347906-438915 GCA_008711295.1 Anarhynchus alexandrinus | reverse complement strand
GCCGCCGGCCCCGTCCCGCGCTCCCCGAGGGCGGAGGGCCCCGGCCCGGCCCGGCCCGGCCCTGCCTCCCCGGGCCGCGGAGACCGGCAGCCAATCGGAGCGGTGCTGCCGGGGCCGGAGCTGTTTACCCAATCTCAGCCCGCCTCCCCGTCGGGGAGCCGCCGAACGGGGGGGAGCGGGCGGAGGAGTGGCGGGGGGGGGGCACGGCACGGCACGGCACGGCGGAGGCAGGGACGCGGCCGTGGCGAGGGAGCCGCAAGGGGAGCGGGAACAAAGCGCGAAGGCGCGGCGGGGGCAGATGACGAGCCCGGCCCGCGGGCTCCCCTCCCGCCTGCGTCGCCCCGGCGAGGGCACCCCGCGCTCGTACCTGACCATGACCCCCCGCCGGTCCCGGCTGGGCCACCCCGGCGTTTCCCGCTGAAGGCGACCGGCTCCTGTTCCGACCCTCCCCCGCTCCCTTCCTCCTCCGCCTCCTCGCTGCTGAGGCTGCCGCCTCCCCCCCGGAGCCCTGCCGGAGTGATGGGCTGCATCGGATCCCGCACCGTGGGTAAGGCGTTGGCGGGGACGGCGACAGAGGATGCTGGGGCAGCCGCGGCCCCCGCCCGGGGGAACGGCACGACGGCCCCGGGCACGGCGGGGTGACCGGTGGCCCCTCGGCAGCCCCCCTTTTCCCGGCCGCNGGGGGGGGGGGACGGACACGACACGCGTCTCCCCGTGTCACGCGTGGCGGAAGGTCGCGGAACATGTGGGTCAGTGCGGTGCCTCCGGAGCAGGGGGTGGGTGCGGGGCGTGCCTCCCCAGCGCGGGATCGGGCGGCCGGCGGCTGCGTCCTTCGCTCGGCAGCGGGTTATTGTTACCCGAGAATGCATAACGTTGCGTGATCTGCACGTCTTCTCCCTCTCCCCCTTCCCCCTGCGTAGACTCCAATGGAGAACGGCAGGCAAAACTGCCTCCCTTCCCTCTCGCAGAGCCATTGCGAGGGGGGACACGGTGGGAGGAATCGCATCTTTCCACTCAGCCACGCACATCCTACGGCAGAGGATCCCAAGCCTTTAGGCTATGTAACCTAGCTCTCCCCTCCTACACACATGCGGATACCAAGAGATCCCTTGATCCCCCAGCGCAGGTCTCTACAGGTAAAAACGGCACCCTGTGGCACACTTTCCTCCCCGCAGGAAAATTTCTTTCTGTGCAAACCACATGTACAGGCATCAGTTACATGGGGACGTGTCATTCAAGCCACCAAAACAATCTCTGAGAGAAAAACACAGCTCATCTGGTAGTGCATGTCTCTCCCTCACGCCTTTCCACAAAGCACACGGGCACCGTGACGTCTGTGGGAAAAGGAAACCTCTGAGGGCAAGGGAGTTGAACCACCTCCCCAGAATAAATATGAGGGACTGTGTCAAAGCCTGGTGCTGTGACACTTCTTGGCTCAATGGGAAAACCCTTTGTGAGCACTTCCAGGGAACCATCTACTCCCGTAGCAGCAAACTTTAAACTACAGACTCCAGTTTCTGCTCTGGGATTTAGTTCCCACGTCTAGCCTATGTCTCTTACCAGTCTCAAATGTCCTCGTGACCTAAAGAAATCTCTTATGTCTTCTGTAATGTCCACATGGCAAAGACCACTGCAATATTTCCCTAAGATGCTTCAAGATCACCTGGATCTGTGTCTCTACAGCAGGGGGGAACATGTATTGCCTCCCTCTCCTGCCTCTCCTATACCCTCCACACATACACACTGCCAAGGGCGATAATATCCTGTTGGCTGGCAAATTATCTATGCCCCTTTTATCAATGTGTGTCTGAACTAGCAGCATTAATTCTTGGCCCCTCTTGCCCACAACGCTGTTCAAATAAAGAACAAACACGCATCTAGTAACATCCCCTTTCCACTCCAAAATGCGGTTAAGCTGTCATACTTAACCACACAGGTATTTGTTCCTATGCATGGCAGCTTTTTTATGATCTGTGACCTGGAATCTGTGTTACAAAAAAGCCTTGTATAACTGAGCTATTGCAAGCATCATTCTCTAATATATATATATAGAGAAAAGAAAAAAAAAATTATATATATATTTATAAATGCCAAAGAGATATGTGGGCGGGCATAGATGAAAATATAAAAGCGCATCTGTGCATTAAAATGATGATGGGGTAACAATAATTGAAAATTCACTTTGTCTGCAAATTGCACTCCTTATATATAGACCTTAATGGTACAGGTATTGGACTTTCCATACTATAGTGACTTTTGGTTTATGCAATATATGCTTATTCTAGCTGGCGAGAGCACAGTGGACATTGGGGACCTATTTATACAGTTAACAGGAATTTTTCTTGACCTCATGTTATGGGGGTATGTGTTAAGGAGGATTGCACAACTGTGATTCTAATTTCCATGGGAGTCAGATATGAATGTAGTAATAGTGCCTGATGCCGGCTTCGTGTGAAACTTTTACACTGTTTTTCTTCAGTAGGGGCTTCATCTGTTTCAAGTCCTAAAGGTTGGACTGGGTGAAGGTGGGATCCTTGAGTTTTAATTGGGCTCCCCCACCTGAGGAGATTTGTTCAGAACAATTCTTATTTGGCAGCCTAGATTTCTCACTCCAGCCTTCCTGGAGTTATGGGGAGGATTATTCCAACCTATTTTGGGAAATCAGTGCTTTTAAGTGCTAGATCTGAGCTCTAGGATGTGGTTGGAAGCTAACACCCTAGCACGAGTAGAGGTTGGTGTTCTTGCTATATAGTGTTATCTGGTTAGATTTTTGCAGAATTAGTTCAGTGTACAGGCTCTGTATTGCATTTCCAAGACCAGGTAGGTCCTAGAGATGGAAGAAGGGTAGTACGCTTGTATTGGTTTTACCTTGGAATCTGCGTGTAGCAGATTTTGAACTCAGAATTTGGGAGGTTTTAATTAGTGATAGAAAGCTTGTAATCAGTCACATTTAGTTTATTCACCACACAAGGGCCGGTGCAGGATTGTGCCCTGAGCTTGCTCCGGGCCTTTTTCCATTCCAGTTTTAAGCAAGCCACATGATTTCTCTATCTCCCGCAGGGACATTTTACTATGATCTAGTTAGATGTCATAGTTTGCACATGTTTAGTGATGTGCAACTTTACGTTTTCTTTCCTAAATATGAGTTTTGTGGTTATTTCTCCCTGGGGAAAAGTAATTGAGAGGGTCATAACAGAGCAGCCCCATATGTATAAAATTGAAATGGAGTCATATAACATCTTTCAGTCTTATAGAGGACACCAGAAATCATAATGGCAATGATCAGGTTAGGATTTCCTAGGGTATGAAGAAAGCTGAAACGTGATCTTAAAAGCCTAAACTGATACCCAATCACCTTCTCCACAGATGCACCCACTCACACCTCAATGTCATATGTGTGTGTTGTGTTACGTGGCGTGATAGCAATTACACAGTGAGCATTGCAGCTGGCTTCTGCCTCTGATAATAGCTACAAGTCAGGTCTGTGTGTTGGTGATAATTATCCCATCATAGTTCCCAGAGAGCTGCCTAGTGGCTCTCATCATAGCTGGGACTCAGTTTCAGTGAATGTAAAGGAGCTTTTTACTGAGGTTGCTGGACAGTTAAGGCTGCAAAATTCAGCCGGGAACTTGTAGATATTTGAGTGCCAACTCAATACAAAGATCAGCTTGATTACTGTCAGTAACTGAATTAGCCGAATTTAAGATTTCAGGCCTGCGTAGATGTCTGAATGCATTGCAAGTGTACCTTTGACCACAACCTAATACTGGCCGTTCTGACTAGTGTGACAAGATCTCTCTTAATTCCTTGAATGGATTTAAATGAATAGAAAGCTCAAGCCTATTAAGCTCAAGATTGCTCTCTCTTTCTTCCAGTGATGTCTCTGATTTCTCTCATGGCTTTGCACAGAAGCCTACAGCAAACATGTTCTGTGAAGTGACGTAAAATGATGGTTCCAAGAAATTGAAAACTAATAGTACCTTTGCAGTTTGGAGGAAGAGAAACTGGAGATGCTCGCACTGGATATCAGGAAAAACTTTCTGATTGTGAGGAGTGTCAAGCATTGGAAGGGTTGTGCAGAGAGAGTTGTGCAACCGAGAGGTTGTGCAGTGTTGTTTGAGATTTTCAAGACCAGGCTGAATAAAGCCCTGAGTAACCTGGTCTAACCTCATAGCTGACTCTGCTTTGAGCAGGAGCTTGGACTGCAAGAGGTGCCTTCCAACCTGAATTATCCTGTGATCCTATGCTTAGGATCTAAAGCCTGGAATGGTTGTCTTTCTGAGTCAGGTTAGACCCGTTGCTTTAGTACTGTTCTGCCAGAGGACCCCAGGTCTTCTACATGTTAGTACATGCTTATACCTTCCCCCCATCACATTCCTTTAACTACTGAGAGTACCATGTGCCACAAACTCCCTCACCATAATAACCCCAGCTGTCAGCTGAAGTCCTCTCCATGGTTTTTTTTTGGTCTGGCAATTTTGCAAGAAACAGCTCAAGTGATAGCTGGTTTAGGTTCATGCACAGAGTATCAGTCAGTGGCCGTGCAGAATGGGAAAGGCAGTGCTTTTCATTTATCAATCTCTGGGTCAAATCTGACCTGCCAAAGCCAGCTAGCTGGCTAACTGGACTCCCCTCTACAAAGAATGGTCAGTGTACTGTCAGAGAGAGGAGTGCATACTTTCTATGTTGCTTTCTGCCTGGATGTGCTCTACTAAATGTAAACGAATGGCTCATAGCATCCACAGTAGGAGAAATGGAGCCAAAGACCACCCACTTCTAATCCAGCCACTTTAGATTCAGCAGAGTGGGAGCAGGGTAGGAGACTGACAGGAAAGGGGGTAATCAGTGAACATCCCCTTCATTTTTCTCCTTACTCATCCCCCCACAGATCTGAAGGTGTGTGGAGTGAGATCTGGCACGGCAAGTGTAGTCTGTGCACTTCGAGTGTGGAAAAAGTGAGACATCCAGTCTGCATACATCATATTAAGGGGCCCAGTGTCCGGTTTCTCCTTCCTTCACCTTCAACATATAAGCGAGTCAGTGAAAAGAAAGAGAGAGAGAAGCTTACGAGAGGAAATGGTAATGAGAAGAAAACTGAGCGATGGCATTAGGGATATAGTCATTTACTTGCATGCACACAGGTGGAAGGAGCACGGAGCTCTGTGCAGAAACCTCCACTTCATAGGTAATGTGGGTAAAATAGTGGGAATATGTGAAGAAAGGCACCCAGGATCTTGTTCCTCTCTTGCCTGGGGGAGGGACGAGCGGAACAGAGGGACAAAGGGACACCTTTCGTTCCAGGTCAGACTGCTTTGTGCTTGGTCTCACTTCATTACTCCTACTTCTTCCCAGTCTGGCCTTTCTTCTTTCGAGCAGTTCTCAATCTGATCACTTAAAAAAAATCAACTAAAGAGCTCTGGGATAAGAACTTATTTCTGTCAGTAAGGATCTGAACAGAGACTATGTCCCAGACATAGCAGCCGGTTGTCATGAAGTGTGCGCAAACTGATCATCTCTGAGACCCCTCTCTCATCAGGGTTACTGAAATAGGCTGGTGGTTTTGAAGTCATGTGGAGAGGGCTAACAAATAGGATGCTTGCGTAAGCCTGGCTTTATAAGGAAACCATACTAAAAAAAATTGTGCAAGGTAAGTGTATCAGCAACGGTCATTAGGATAAGAAAACAGTCTTTGGTGTGTTGCTGATTGACCTAGGACCTTTTTTTTTTTTTTGTGGACATCACAACAGATGTGATTTTGAGGAACAGAACTGAAGGACAACGTACTGATTTTGTGAACTCTTTTGGGCAGTAATATGAGAGAATTACGAGGGAAATTACAAAGGAGCTGATGGGAAAATGGAAGTAATGAGTAGTATTTCATTGACATGATAGAGCTGGGAGTCTGCTTTCTATGGACTGATGTGTATTGAAGCAGAAAAAGTGAGCTAATCAATAAATATTTTAGGCCTGTTTCCTTGCGGGGAAGTAGGCGAAAAATAGTTTTCAGCTCATTTAATAAGGATATACTCTCCAACAGCACACAACCATGATTTTAGACTGATCTTTACAACAACCAATTCAAGATAAATTGCACTGAAGAGTTTTTAAGCAGTTGGATAACCAGTCAAAGCTTTGTTTTTCAATAAGTCTTGAAATAGTGAGGAAGATCTGGAATTGAAAAGCTGGGGTTTTAAAAGTTACTTTTAAAAGCTACTTTAAAAGTTCTGTGAGATGACCTAGGTACTTAATTTTGTCAGTCTGATGTAATTCCCAATAAAATATTAGAAGGTCAATATGCCAGTGAGAATGGGCAAAACAGATCCTGTCAAGCTAACTTCATTTCATGACTTTTACGAGACTCCCTGCAGCTAAGTACTTCTATGATAGAAGTACCTTTACCTATGATCATGGTAATGGATTTAAAATACTAGATTGGTAAAAGATAAAAACACTAATCAGTTGGCAACCATCTTAGTACCACATGGTTCTTTGACTAGTAATATATGAATACGATACATTTTAAGTGCATCAAAATTCAATAGATAGCAAAATAGTAATAAAGAAAGAACCATTGTTGAAAAGCTTGTGTTTTTTATGTGATCCCACAATTCTCTATATAGTCACCAGTACCATATGATTTTAACATATTGCTCAAAATCCTGAGGGAAATCTAAAATACTGATAAACTTGGTAGAATCTACAAAGACTGGAAGAACTGCTAAAAATGAAAATACTAATGAAAAGGGCAAATCACTGATACGGAACAGTCTGATTCATTTGGAGTACTGAATCTTGACAGACAGTGTGTGTTTCAATCTAACCAAATATGAGTTGATATATCTAATGACAGAGTGTGAACAGTATTTACAGGACCAGAGCTCTATGTTAGAAAGCAGTCACACTGAAAAAGATTATAGATATCTGAACAGATAATCAGTAGATCAACAGCTACTATTGTGATGCTGCAGCTGACGAAGCTAATGTGGTTCTTTGATCTATTAAGAGCTGAGTATCGAACAGGATGAGAGAAGGTTGTATTTTCTCTGCATTTGGCACTTGTGAAAAAAATTATTTTTCATCTACTTTGTCTAATTCTATTATTATCACTTTGAGAAGTACCGCAAAACTGAAGATTGGCCAGAAAATAAACATGGAACCATGAATAAAAACTTACAGAAGTGACTTAATGACAGTCTCTAAGTGTTTGAGTGAAGAAAAAAACCCGAAAACCATCTAACTCTTCAACCTAGCAGAAAACAGTTGAGATGTGATGGAAGGATGGTATATACTTTCAGATTGGAAATGAGGCCAAAAACCAAATGGTAAAAATACTTAACTACTGGAATAATTTACTAAGATTTGTACTAAGTCCTCTGTCACCTCAACACATAAACATCAAGATTTTTTAAAAAAATAATGCTGTAGTTCAACAGGAAGTATGACTAACAAAGGGAATACCTTTAGCCTTTCTTATTTTAAGGAGGTCAGATTAGAGGATTAGGATTTTTCTCTGTGAGTTTAAGACGCAAGTTCTCAACTCCAGGAGTATACTAGACATTTAAAGGAAACATAGTTTCTATATCCTGGGAGGATGTGGTTGTGTCCACAGATGCTGATCACACATGGCTTATGGAGAAGGTTTCAGTGCAAATTTTCTTAATTAAATTGGAGAAAACAGTTTGGTGATCCAAATGGCCAGCATGTGGATTGATGTTCGACATGGGAAAAGTAGTTTTAGGGGTCATACTACTGACCATTTATGATCACTGGCCAGGATGGTGACAGGAAGCTGTGACAGCCAGAGGAAGATCAAAGAGGCTGTGAAGGTGAGAAACTCAGTATTAAGGGTGACTTCAGTTAACCTTACATGTAGACTGGCAAATTAAATGTTTACTTCAGGAGCCATTCAAAGAGCCCATAAAAGCCAAGTAACTTGCCTTGTGCGATGATTAGGAGGACTTAGTGCGTGATGTTACTGCTAAAAAGTCTTCAGGTGACTCAGAGCGATTTAGACCATAGTAGAATACCACCACCCCACCACCCCCAAACCTCAAAAAAACCCAAAGAACAATTTTGTATCTGTTCATTGAGGAGGAAGTTGTGGAAGTTGATCCTGTGGAACTTTTCCTTGTTGGGGATGCATCAGGAGATCAGCTTCAAACTGAAGCCTCAGTAAATGAGGCAGATAGACAAAAGAGTAACAAGTCATCAGATGGTATTCATGCAAGACTTCTGGAGAAATTTGAGCTGACCTACTGATTATGATTTGTAATGCCTTACAATTACTTTGGTACAAGAAGATTGAAAGGTGGTTAATGTGATGCCAGATTTTAAAATGATTTTGAGATCTGCGGAACTATGGGCCAGTAAACAAGATATGTCTAGCAGGCAAACTAATAAACATTGCTCTAAAGAATAGAATTGGTGCATGCATGGACAAATAACATACTCAGAAAGAGTTAACACTGCTGTTGTTAAGGGATGTCACACTATATAAGTCTTAGAAGGGTTCAACAAGCATATTGACAAAGGAGATGGAATGGCTATAGTCTACTTGGCTTTGCAAGGCACATTTGTAGAGGTCAGTCATCCCAGGCTGTTAAAGATGCAAATCTGCTGTTGGATCAGTGGGACGTTCCTGAAATTATTAAGTAGCCTGGTAAAGATAGGACACAGGGATTAACAAGAAATGGCCAGTTTTCACAAGGATATTTTCTCAGTTTTGTGCATATCCATGGTTGATAAGAAAAAGGGGGTAATTAATGAGGTAACAAAATATGATAATGACAGTACTCATTTGAGGGAGCAAAAAAAAGCTGTGTGCAGAGATTTGCAAAAGGATTTTACAATATCGAATGACTAGGTGTTAAAATTATGGGTTAAATTTGATGTAGATAAATGTAAAATGCACACAGGAAAAGCAATTCTAGTGTTACATTTGCAGTGATGGAGGTACTGAGTTTACTCTTTTCATGCAAGAATGAGATCTTGGGGTTATAATGCATAGCTTAATTCTCACTACCAGTAAAAATGCCAATCAGATGTTAGTCATTAGAAAAAGAATAGAGAATAAAATGAGAAACAGCATTATACTATACATAATTTGCTACAAGGGCATGTAGTGATAGGACGAGAGGTAATGGCTTCAAATTGGAAAAGGGTAGATTTAGAATAGATATTAGGAAAAAAATTTTCACTATGAGGGTGGTGAGGCACTGGAACAGGTTGCCCAGGGAAGCTGTGGAGGCCCCATCCCTGGAGGTGTTCAAGGCCAGGCTGGTTGGGGCTTTGAGCAACCTGGTCTAGTGGGAGGTGTCCCTGCCCGTGGCAGGGGGGTTGGAACCAGATGATCTTCAAGGTCCCTTCCAACCTAAACCATTCTATGATTCTATGATAAATCCATACTGTGCCCATATTTTGAATATCATGTGTTGTCCTTGATTGTCCATTTCAGAAATGACATAATCAAACTGGAAAAGATTCAGAAAAGGGTAGCAAAGACAATCAAGGGTATGAGCAAAGACAATCGAGGGTATGGTGTGGCGTATATGTGAGGAGCCATTTAAATAAATAGGGATTTCTCGAGTATGGAAAAGAGATGATTAGGGAAAGTTACAACAGATATCACAGAGAAAATTAATGATTTTATAGATAAGAGCATCACGGAGAAAATGAAGAGGGAAGAATATTTCATTATTTCTTTCAAAACAGAATCTAGACATCCAATGAAACTGGCAAGTGACAGGTTTCAAACAAACAAAAGCCAGCACTTCTTCACGTAACACAGAGTTAAATTGTGGAACTCCTTGACATAGGATGCTTTTCTTTGGTTTAAAAAGTGAACAGATGAATAGAAGAAAACTCCTTTAAAGATGAATAAATAGAGGCAATATCTCTGTCTCAGGAACTACTTGAGGTGTAAAGTGCGGGAGGCTAGGGCAAGTATTCTGGGAAAATGTCACTACTGTTTCCCCTGTTCTTTCCTACCCATCCACTCCCACTTTAAGGACAAACTGATACCCATCCCAAATGAATACTAAATGCCTACTTTTCCACCACCCCCAAAAAGAAAAAGAGAGTGAAGAAAAGAAACAAGGGAAAAAAAAAAAGAAAATCACTGGAGTTGCGGAGGGGGTGTGGAGAAGAAAAAAATAAGAAAAGAGAACAAGGTAAAGAAGGCTAAAACCAGGAAAACAGGGAACGAGAGAGAAACAGTGAGCAGAGCACCTCTGTATTTCCATGGTATCCAGCGACTGGTGGATACTGCCTAGTGATGCCCTGCCCAGAACAAAGGACTAGAGATAGCACTGCTAGTTGCTGAGATCTTGGGTTTTCCTCCTCCTGGAGCTGCAGATAGCCAGCTTGGTTGAGAAACGGGGAAAGTGATAAAGAGGGCTCAGAGTTTAGTAGGTCTTGGAATAGGAACTGTACAAGTTAAGATGTGAGAAGTGCAGCCAGACCCTCGATAACTAGTTCTGGAGGAGTCAGAAGACCAGCATGCTTGATGTACAGAAGTTCCAGTCTCCATCTCATTGCGTAAGAGACATGAGTCAGAGGGTCCTGTGAACATACTTGTTCCTTCTGCCCAATGGAGGATTTTTCCAGCTGATGTTCCCAGTGGTCCATGGAATTAGCTCAGAGTAGAAACTGGCCACCAGGCTTCCTCATCCTCTCCTGACAATGAGTGGTCCTACAACCGTGTATTGTGATTGGGTGTAAGGGGGAGGAAGTTGAACAATCAATGCATGAATGTGTGGAGGTGTTCTCAAGGGAGGTCATCTGTCTATTCAAAGTTTACTGAAGTGGTGTGTGAATTGGACAGAGAGTCAAGGCCTCAGAGGTATCTCCATGGAGCTAGGTGTTGGAAGGGACTACCCTACTGTGGCACTTACCTGAGGTAGGAGATGGTGGTATAAGCTGGGTGTTCTACACTGTACACCAGGCAAGCAGTGGTACACCGTAGATCCAGTGGTCCCCAGTTTTAGTGATGCTGCAGGGACGATCCTTCTATGCAGTGATGAGGTTTCTGCCTGCACTTGGAGGTGAGTTTTATTCAGCTGGGGCTCAATAAGGAGATTCCCCCTTGCTGGTGATCATGAGGGACTTGGTTGATCCAGAGAGCTTCCAGGTTCTGAGGAGGGCCTTGTAAAACACCAGTTTTACAACACAGACGAAGAAGGTCTTGCAAGAGGCCTCTTGGGTCACTGGTGTAGAATGACAGACATCTCAGAGGTGGTGGGGGAAAGCACATGCCAGCACAGTCCAGGCTGGACTGTCTGAACCATAAAAGACCATCCGGAAGTCCAGTCCTTTCTCTTGGAGGTTGGTCAGTGTTGCAGTGGTAGGGCACAGGGTGTTGACGCAGTATTGAAGCATGCTCAGCACTCATTGGTTGATGACAACCAGAATCCTTACTGAAGGAGAAGTTGCTGCATCATTTCTGCCCACCTCTGCAGCTATTTAGTCACCTTGACCTCGCTCTTATCCCAGCTGGTAGCCAGAAAGTGGCTGGTAGCACAGAGGTAGGCTCTCAGAGCAAGAGGCACGTGCCTTACTGGTGTGGAAGTGCAACAGGAAGGTTGCTAGCTGCCTGCTTAGCATCTGTTTCCAAACACGTGGTGAGACCTCTTGACCCAGTTGACTTGGGCAGAGGAAGATGCTATATGTGTGACTTGGTTGACTTGTGTGCCAGGTCTTCTGGGTACCAGAGTGTGAGGAGGCATGTCAGTGTGTTTAAACCCACATGACTACACACAACTTCAGTTCTGTGAGCAGCAAGCCCATCACACACCAACAGACAATACACAGGAAGGATTCTATGCTGATGGAGCGGCGATGGCTGGTATAGGGCAGCCCTGACTCACTCCCCTTCTGAAGCCTAGGACCCTGTTGAGCTTGACCAAGCACTCTGCAGTTGTACACAGCTGCTGGAGAAATCCCACAAAGCCGGAGTTGAAACTGAATGCCTTCAGGGTCCCCATAAAATAGCCATTCCATATTCTGTTAAACACTTTATCCTGGTTGGGGGACCAGGAGGAGAAGGAGCACTAATGACAGACTGTCTCTTTGTGGTCTTAGATCATATGCAGTTTCATGCTCTGGACTGGAGTCATGTGGCTCTGGTCTGGGTGGACCACAAACGCCAGCACAGGCTTTAGCTACATTATAGCTTTTGCTGCAATCTGTGCTGAGGAGAAATACTGTGCAGCAGTCCCTCCCTTTGCAGAGGTCTTGTTTGTTTTTTTTTTCAGAAGAACTCTCATGCCTCTCTCTCATGAGAAGCAAAGCTCTTCACTCCTAAGAGGCTCAGCCTGGTACTCTTGGAGAGCCTGGAGTTTTGTTACTGGCCATGTGGTGGAGAGTTTTGGAGATCTCAGCCACAGTAGGAAGGAGCTCCAGAAAGCAGTCAATTCAGAAGTGTCCCAGGCTCAGCAAGGGAAACCCTGAATGTCCCTTGAGGAGCAGTGGACTACAAGATTTCTGATGCTGAATGGTAAGGGACTCTGCAGCTCTCCATGCCATGTCTTGCCCCCACTGTCTGGACAGAGACTTGCTGGCAGAGGGACTTGTCCTTTGCAGCCCTGCAGGAATGGGCTGATGGGAAATACCAGCTTCTTTAGGGCAAAGATGGGAGGATAATGAGGAGAGTAGCATTGGGAAGAGGGGTGAAACAGAAGTCAGCGTCATCTCTACACCCAGCATGTGGAGGGGCTTGAGGAGAACAGAGAGCCCCTCAACAAGAGCCCTTTACCTGTTGCCTCCTATGTAGTGGCTTGTGTTGCCAGGAAGAAAACATACTATGACTTGGAGGCCGCTGTCATGGCCTAGGGGATCACTGCCTTTGGAAAATACCACACTTTGTTTTTTGGGGAGGGTGGTGAGAGGGAGGCAGCAGGCTCAGTGCCTCCTGGCTGGCTCTAACCATTGCTGCTGTTCCAAAACCAGATTCTCGATGGGGACTGTGGCCAAGGGCACAATGGCTGTGATGGAGAAAGATGTAGCCACCTGGTTGTATACTCTGGGGCTGCTATACTGATACCCCAGAGCTGAAGGGGGTGACAGATAAGGAGAGTGGAGCCTGGAAGTGACAGGCTGCCACTGCCCCCACCTGCTGGTGTTTTGAGCAGGCTCTTGTTCTGCTGCTTGCTCCGACACGTCCTGCTGGCTGGGGAATGGTAGTGGGCCCAGAGGTGCAGCAGTGGAGTCCCACCTTGGCCTGTTGACATCACCTTGGCAGTGGTGCTGCCCCCAACAAGAGGGACTGAGAGTGTCCCCAGGGTCAGGGACCCCCATTCCTCCCTCTGTCCCAGCGTCTCCACACAGGCAGGGCAATGGGGATGGACACCTGGGATGTTTTCTGGGTGTTTGTCTATGACAATGCTTGGGAGAGGGTCCAGGGGGGCGCAGGGGGCCTGGAAGAGGGGAAGATGCCCGGGCTGCACAGGACAGGGCATGGAGTAGGGCTGGCCAGGGACAGTCAGGGGAAGGAAAACAAGAAGAAAAAGAACCTGGGAGGACTATGAAGTGAATTGGAGAGCCTGCAGAAAAGGAAAGGTGGGGGACCATCTGTACGTGTTTTTCGTATGTATGGCAACATCAGGGAGAGGGAAGAAAAGGGTAAAAAGGGGGAGTAAGGTAGCAGGAAGGGTCCATGCTGTTCCCTCCCCAAGTCCTTCAGTGTGTTGCAGAACCTGAGGACGGCAGGAGGTGATGGAACAATGGCCCCTATTTCACCAGGTGGATATGGGGGACAGGCAGGGCCCTCAGAGCCCTTGGGCTCCTGCTTTGTGCAGGGTTACGTTCCAGCTGCAAGTGGGGATGGAAGTGTCAGCAGAAGCCGTGGTGGCAGTAGTTCTGGAGGCAACGGTGGTAGTGACACCTTTCTCTTCCTGCTCCAGGGTGCAGGGAAGGGAGTTCAGGGAGAAAGGTGCATTGTGATCTGCTGGTTGACTCCTGAGGAGTATTTGGGATGGTTCTTCTTCCCCACTGGTAGAGATGAAACTATGGGACATAGATGTCAGAACTAATGGCATTCTTATGCTCTAGGACAGTGCCCATGTGACGTGCTGGCCACAGAGATTAAAATTTAAACACATATGGAGAGCAGCACATGAAATTGCCTGCTGCATATTACTTCTGTAATGTTGGCTATAGGCCAGCAAAAAAGGGCTGCTACCTCGGTTCATATTGACGTTTTCATACTTACTGTGCTGAATGAGGCCCCTGGGGACACATTCTCTGCACTTCAGAGAAGCAGTGAAGAATGAGGATAAACCCATCGCCGCTGTTCATGCTGGCTGATACTTGTTCTGCAAATGAGACAGGGCTTTGAGATTTTTTTAAAAAATTGTGTTAATTGGATGTGTTTCGTTTTGCAGTACCTCCTTAGCTTAGATGACATGACCGTTTCTTCGAACACAACTGCCTGTGTCTAACATTAGGCTCTTTGTTCATCTCTTTTTAGTTGGGAGGACATGGTATGCAGTAGCCTTTAGTATTGGTTTGAAAGTGTTTCCAGTCTAGAAGAAAAATGTTGGTGTTGGAGCTTTGCTCATTAATTCTATTTCCTTAACAGCTTTAAAAAGGGACCTACCTGCAGAAAGAGGCAGAATGGTCTGGAAAAGAATTTAGATTACCCAAATCCAAAGCAAAGATCCTGAGAACTGCCCGTCTGATTCCTAATCTGACAGACATCTCAGAGCTGTAGGTGTTTTCATTTTTGATCAAAAATTTCAGACATCTGTTTCATGGAGACATTGCTCTGCCTTGATGAGCACCAAACTGTTCAGCCCTATCTCATCCATGAAAACAGACTTTTCTGTTCATCTTCCACAAATGATTCTGTCGGTAGGTGCCAAGAGCAGCTAACTAATTCCTGTGTCTCCTCATGAAGTACAAGCTAGAATACTTACACAGTTATGTGAATAGCTCAGGTTGATTGATTTCTCAGCTTTGCCTGGGAGAATTTGAACACGTCCATCTGAGGTTCACCTCAGGGACAGTTCACCTGACAGAGGTTTATTCCTTTTCTTGATGTTGACCTTTTGGATAGCTTTGAATGGCTCTCTGTAAAGCATGCAGGGAAGAAAAAGGTTTCTATGATTATGCTCTCCATCCATCTGTCAGTCCTTCTCAGTAGCTTCAACTGCTTTTATTTCAACGACATTTGACAGGACATGATGATGTGTTTGACAAAGATACTACACTCCCACAAGTATAATGAAAATTGATATCAGGGAAAGAATAATTTAAAGACTGGTCATAATTACTGCAACTACTCTAAATATTGGCCTTTACCAAAATTAACATTGGCTACCAATATCGAATGATGATTGTTCTACTCTCTGCTGGAAAGTAAAATTTGGGAAACAGAAGAAAGTCTGCTAACAGTGGATAATAGCGGTGCTGGAAATTCACTGTTTAATGAATATGTTTCTTTTGATGTTAATTGGCATGACACATCAGAAAGCAATTGACACAAATACATACTTGATATATAGTGTACATCTTCACCAGCATTGGGTCAGGAAGGAAAAAGCAGAATTTAAGACTCTAAAACTGTATTAGTCTACTTAGTGTGGAACAAAATAGAGAAGAAAAATTAGAGATGATGTTTAGCATCCAGCAGAGAAGTTACAACAAAATAGATTATTAAAGGCTTCTGCATATATGCAGATGCCCGATTCAAGCATGTGCCTTGTTAAATGAACAAAATGCATACACAGGTACCAAATGTAGTATCAACAAATACACAGTGGCAATAGGAATTGAGAAAATGTCAAGAGGAAACCCAAGGAGAATGGAATTGTTTAGATTAAGTAATAAGTAATTCAAAACAAGGTGAATTTACTATGATCAGAGAAATGCAAAGAAACTGAAAATATGTCCAGCTAAGAAAGTCTGTGTCTCCATGACAAAGTAAAGGATGTGGCAAAATGAGCTTCTGAAATAAGAAAAAAGTAGTACTATTAGATCAACAAGGTAGGATATAGTCATCCAGATGGGTTCTTTGATATTCCAGTGCATTTATCAAAATGGTCATTATTTCATATTGCTTGGGAATGTACACACATTTTCTAATTTCTGAGAGTGCAAAGTTACGATGCTCAAAAAAAAAAAGGTGGGGAAAAGGGTGTTTTCTTTCCCCCATCTTTTTTCCTCTTCAAGTGTTTTTCATCTTTATTATTTAGAAAGGACCGGCTTAAAAATAAATCTTGATTTTTACCTTAACAGTACTGTAACAGAAAGAGGGATGATGCTTTCCCTGCAAAGTCTTAGAGGACTTGAGTTGGAACATTATTTCAGTTGTGATGGAGACATCTTTTTCTGATGAGTGTTTGTCAGCGTTTTTTTATCAAATTTGTGTTAAAAATAGAAAGCAACCATGATCTGCAAACAGTGTGGCTTAATGTATTTATGTATTTCAACTGCTTTGGTTTTATCTCACTGCTTCATGTCATTAGCTTCCTACTTGTTTTTCAGTCATCTAGAAGACTCAGAGCCTTCCAGAGCAAGGATGGAATATATGATGTTAAAAAACCCCAAAACAAATAATAACATTGTTTAAAAAAATCAAGAAATCTTAAAAAAGTCCAATGAAAATGAAAACCCTCTATATCCTTTCCATACACACCATACAGAAACAATGACAAGGAAATCGGAAACCCAGTTATCTTTCAGCTTTCATCATCTCATTTCAGAACATTTCAATGAGAAATTCAGTAGCATGTATTTGTAAAAATTCCACTTTAAAATTAGCTTTATGACCCACTCATGTTTTAAAATGCTTATCAGCTCTATATGGAGAGGAGAAAATACTGTTCTGTAAGAGGTGATTGATGATAAATTACAAATGCAATAGCCATGATGATTAGCAGAAGCTGGAATGGAAGATGGATAAGAGAAAAGAAATTATATTGGAGAAGAAGCGTACCACTACAAAAGAAAAAAAGTGTACTAATTGAAGGGAGAAAGAGGTTGACAAGAGGTTGGATAAAAACAATACTAAATTATAATGTACTGCTTTCAGTTTCTCTTTTCTCACTTCACTGTCCATACTTCTTTCTGGTTTTCCATATTTCTTTCCTTCCATCTGTCAGAGTAGAACTTGATCTTTCATGTCTCTGGGTTAATGTTGCTCTAGCTGTTTCTAGCAGAAGAGGAAAAGACCCACTAACCTTTATCCAACTTCCAATAAGAGGAAGTAACGTTGCCCCAGGCCCAACGCCAATTAGAACCCAGAGATTTCCTTTTCAGCCACGGTGTGTGATGTTATAACTCTTCAGCAGATATTACTGCATTTAAAGGCATTTAACAGATATTGAAGAGTTATTTTCTCCCAATATATTTCTTTCTTTCTTAGTACCTGTGAAGCTGTTTAGACCAAGAATTTTCAATAATTATTCAGTCTTTATGACTATAGTGCATGCAAGATCACATATTACTCATTTTCTTTCCTTGTCTAGGTAGATGAGAGATTTCAACTGGAGAAAAACAGTAATAAATAAATTTTGTAGGTCTTTAGTTCTACTGTTATGGAACGGATGTGGACTTTGAGGCAAATAATTGTTTCATGTTAATGTTCTTCAACCATTTGATGGCACCATCTGCCGGAGTAATATTAATATTTTCCACAGCCTAACACTTCATGGAAACCGTGAGTGGGCTAGCAGAATTGAGGACAAAGGTTGAGTGTCATTTGCCAAACTTTGGGGCTGCCAAGTTGTATGCACCGAGCACCAGACTCCCTGAGGTTGGTCTCTGTCTTTGGCTGGGGAGGGGTCTTTGCAGTGCATTTGCAGAGCAGTGCTGGAGCCTGTTTTGCACTGTGTGCCAGAATGTCTGTCTGGACCTACAGAAGGGCCGCACCACTATGCTCAGAAACAGCTGAGAGTGCAGGAGAAAGACCTAGGGTAAATGAAGATAAAATGGACATGAGACTGCTACCTGCACTGAAGGCTTCCGTACAGCTGCCTTCTGCTCCAGAGTGGTGGCATCTCTCCTGCCTTTCCAGCATCACTGGCTTGATCAGCCCTGTGGCAGGAATGCCTCGGCCTTCCCCTTCTAGTGTGAAGGGTCGCAGATGGAGGGAAGGAGCGGGGGCTGCCTCTACACGAAGAGGCAACTGGATCCCAGCGTGCAGGGGCAGGCTCCCGCTCTGCTCTTAACTCCAGTTTCATCCTCCCGCTGACCCCTGTTGGACCCTCAGCTCACCCTGATCACGGTCAACACCCCCCATCTCCTTTCTGTACTTGCCCTCTCTAGATTTGCGCTTCCAGGCAGTGCCCCTTTACCCCTTCCCTGTTCAAGGGAGACTGAATACAAATGTATTTGATTCTAAACCACAACCAAACCTTAACGCTGATGCACCTGGGGCTGACCATTGGGCTTTTCAGAGTTCTATCTGGCACTTCCCTTTGCTAGAGATATTTCCAGCCCCTAAGAGGTCTGCTTGGACCCCAAATCTGATCTCCAGCCACGCTGGAGTTCATGGGCAACCCATGAACTGGCCCGCTGAGGCCTTGCCCTTCTGGCTTGAACCCAAGCACACCCCAGACCTCCCTCTCTCGCTTTGCCGAACTCAAGGTGGCCAGTGCGATAGGTGGTAGGGCCGTCTGCCACAGCTCTGTGAAGCACAACAGAAAGAAAAGCAACTGCTGCGAAATGGGGAGCCCAAAAGGTAATCAAAGGTTGGGTAGAAGGTAGCAATGATGAGCCTGGGCTTTATGCAGTGATAAAAGAAGTGTTTGCTGGGGGTGGGCTAGTTGCAGCTGTACTCCCCAGCCAGAGGGGGCGAGGGGCCCGTCCCATCCAGGCCTGCCATGACAGGATTTAGAGACAGCCTTGGCAGCCCAGCCCCGGGAGCCTGCTGAGGCCTGGGAGTGGAGATGTCTCCAGACCTGCTGGGAAGCTCTGGTCCACACCTTCAAGTGCCCTTATGGTGCTAGCAGGGCTGAATCCAGCAGACCAACAGAGGTGGGGCTGCTGCAGCTCCCTGCCCCCAGGTGCAGCCAGTAGCCAGGCTGAGCTTGTACTCCCAGTATGTGTACACATAAACATGCATATGCAACACACACACATATATATACACACATATATCTATGCACATATATGCCAGCCACACAGGTCAGCACAGACAGACACACTCGGCACTCACACAAACAGCACCAACAGCCTCCTCCTGCTCTCATCTCTGGTTGATCACAATGGAGATCCACTATGTGCAGCATGGATGCCTCCTGAAGGAGGGCTACTCTGTCTGCCCGGTAGCTGCTCCTGGATCCCAGTCTCCCCTGTTGCTGGTACCTGGACATAGCAACCCCCGAGGCCACAGCCACACTGCAGTTACTGGTACAGACCCCTCACTCACAGATACATACACACACACAGAGAGCTCTGTGACAGGTCCCCCAATTCCTCTGGTAGCCAACTCACCCTGTGCTCTCACCCTCAGGGGCACACATCTGGCACCCAGATCACTTCTCCTTCTTCTTGGCTAGTGATCACGCACTCATTCACATGCCCTCGCTCACTCCGGTCTTTCCAGTTCCTGGCACTTAGACCTCCATCACAAAACACATGCACCCAGAACAGAGCCTGGCATCCTTCGTGCCAGAAAACAGTTAGAAATGGAATTTAACAAGAAGATGGGACAGACTGCACAAAGTAAGTGCAGGGCATGGCCAGACAGCCATACTGATCAACAACCTGTTTACATGCTACCAGCCCCTTTTATACTTTTATCTATTTTCTCACATTTGTTGCTACCCTGACCACCTAGATCCCTCCCTTTCCCTGCTGTTGGTTCTTCCCCTAAACATCACATAAATCTAGTGCAATTCCCAAATGCTCTTTTCCTGCATCCCGTTAACGGGTCCCATACCCATAGGCAGTAACTGCCCCCCTCAGTTATGAAGCTGCTTCTGAAAGCCTCTCCCCCTGACTAGTCTTGATGGGCTTTCCTCTGGACCCTGGGGCTGAGGCTCTCCTGGCACAGTCCTGGGAGGGACCCGGACAGGGTGTCCCTTCTTGTGAGTGCATAATTTGGGTTCCCACCTGCCATTGTGCCCCTGTGCTGCTCAGGGCTTATGAAGATGGGCCTTTGGTGGGCTGGTGGCTCCTGGGATGGGCCTGAAAGCAGCCCAGCAGGGTGCTGTTTGGGTTCCACCTCGTGCTGTCCTCTCCCTGTGCTCCTTTGTGGGTGTGCAGATGAGCTTTTGTCACACAGCCTAACATTACGCCCTGCAAAGGGGGATCCTCTGGAAGAGAGCCAAATGATCCGATCAGAATTTAACACAATTTCAGCTCTATACTCATAGCTCATTAATTAATCGTGGTTAGTAGCAATCACAACTAGAAATAAATAGTTGAGCACAGTAAGGCCAAATGTGTGCATGTGCTTGTCAAGAAAATCAGTCAAGAGGATCACAGCCTTGGAAAGTGGCCTTTGTCGTGCTCATAGCCATGTCCTGCCTCCTCCTGAACTCTTGTCTGTGTCTGACCTCTATGCTCACCTTTGTAGCATACAGTAGAGGAACCTCCTTTTTCTTTTAAGCAACTTTACTCAGCCTTGTCAGAGGTATATGGGGGATGCTATTAAAGCACTTGGTTCTAATTATCCTGATGAACAGAAACATACTTGTGTGTGAAGGGGAAAATACACCTTCGTTCGTTCAGGAAGAGAGGTCTTTTGCACAAAAGAAAATGATGAGATGTGAAGGTGTGGTGGACACCAACTCAAATAGCATTTGCTTTCTGCAGGTTTTCATCTTGCCATGTTTAGCCTTTTTAAGGGACCAAATCTGTTTTTTCATTTTGAATTCTAGCTGATGAGTGCCTCAGGCTTCCCACCCATAAGTGCCTACATGCCTCCTGCAGGCCTGCGTAGGGTGGAGCATAGCATCTCATTTCCACCTGGGAAGTGCAGTGATGAACCAGTGTAAACATGCCAGAGCTGCTAGAACAAGCAAGGGGGTTTGCATATGTCTGTGAAGGAGAAATTTGCTATAGAGAGTAAATAAAAAGCTAAAAGCTAATGAAAATAGAATGATTTGCATTCAATGGCATGTATTTCAAATAGACTACAGATTGCTGAATTGATCCCAGAAACAGGTTATCATTTTGGGAGCTATATTCCTTGCCAGGTTCCACAAGGCTCAGGATTAAACACAGTACAACCTTTCCTCCATGAATGGGAGCAAATAAGTTGTAATGGAGTTTGAGGGTGGCACAAAGACTGAAGGCACAGTAAATCGCTAACTGGACAGAGCAGTTCCACAGAGCAGTCCTGGTTACTGTTTAAAGTGTGCCACTTTGCATTTAGTTTCACTATTATTATGATTTAATCTTATTTAATAATCTTATTTTTAATCTTTATTAATTCTATTTTATAATTTCTATTTTATGTGTAAATATTTAATTTTATGTGATCCTTTAAGTGGTATTAAAATGCATCTAAAATCAAACAGCACAGACTCTGCTTTTGAATGGGTGACAATCCCAGAAAGCTGTGCAAAGTGCTTAGGGGTCGGAGTGAACAAACAGCTGAATGTGAGAATCTGCTGCAAGGTTATGGCACAATGAGTTAATGTGATGAGAAGCAGCAAGTAAGTTTTAACTTTATTAGCAGAATGGATTATTAATGTGTATGCTTTTATGTCTGTGTTTTGAACAACTGGAAAATTTGAGATGTCTTTTAAAAAGAGACACAGATTTATTAAGGGGGCTGGAAAAATGCTCTACAGTAAGAAACGTGAAGATCTTAGTCTGTTTAGTTTGTCAAGAAAACCAAGTGTGTGAACAACTTTCCTGAAATGTAATGGCAGGTGTTAAAGATGTCTTAATCTTGCTGAGAACAGCAAAGCAATTGCACCAGCAGCTCTAAGCTGGTGTCAGACCAATTCAAATGAGAAAGGAGAAATGGCTTTTTAAGTGGTGGTAGTTAATATTGGAGCAGGATATCAAAAGAATTGGTTCTTTCTGTCTCACATCATGACTAGATGCTTTTTTTTTTTCTGGTGAGCTGTGCTTTAGCCAAGCATACATTATGCTTGAGAAAAACGTAAATGACTGGTCTTCATATGGAGATAACTGTGTGAAATATAATAGTTGATGATGTACAGGTGGTCTGATTAAAGTTGGAAGGTCTGATTTAAGGCTATGGTGGCCTTAAACTCAGTGATTCTCCTGTATGCTGAGCTGACTTGGCTTTAGACTGCTAGAACAAATTGTAGTGGCATTCAGAAGCCTGACTAGATGTGTTCCCACAGGAAATGAGGTGATTGCGGTAGACTGGAAGGGGCTGAAAGATGTGGACCAAATCAATATGGACAGCACCAGTTCGCTGCATGGCAGCAGCTTCCATCGACCTTCCACTGAGGTGAGTGCCTGTCCCAGGTGCACCCAGGGGGATTAGAAAGTTTCAGTTCTTTCTGAGTTCAGAAATGGGTGTTGTGGATCACTGGGGCATCATCTGGGAGATGACCAGAATGCCAGTGTGCACCTGAGAATCAGGCTTTTGTATCTGTGCAATTTGGCTTGAATTGAATAGAGTTGAGGCACTCCCTTCAGAATATCCATATTGAGTAAGAATTTGCAAATGAAAGTGCTTTTAACAACTCATGACTGAAGTGGAACAGAACATGGATAAAACTGTGGCAGTTCTGACAAGCCTGTAGGTCTGCATTCCTTGAATAATGGATTCATTGAAATGTCCAACACTACGTCTGTCCCAGCTTCTGCAGCACAGCCACAAAATCTTTTGAAGAAACACATTTGTATCCATTTTGATTTTTAGGGATGCATTTACTAGGAACTTACTGCCAATTGATTTCCCATGCAGTACCTCAAGGGCTGGTTCATTTGCTGTTCTGAGTTATTGCAGCTTCTGCAATCTTAGGTACCTGAATTTTCATCTCTATAAGGTTCAAGGTATGCAGTCATGATTAATAAAAAGGTTAAAGCTATTTTAAACACTTAATATTTGAGAAATCACAAATAACATGCAATTTGAAAAACCTTCCAAAGTGCTAATGTATAGGTATTTTTATTTCCTTATTATACCTTGCTGGCTTGGAATGTAAATCCAAGAAACTTTGAGTTTCACGGAATCCTGGCAGAAATTGTGGGGCCCAACCTTGTATGGAAAATTCAGTTAAATCAAATGCAGATCTAAAAGTCAATAAGCGTAAACTATACCTCAGTGAACATTTTGATTTATGTGAATGGATACCATAGGTATACTTGATTCATCTGTATTTTCCTGAGTGTCCACATCCCAAAACCAAGATGTTGAGATGTGAGTCCTTCCAGCTGAAGGAGATGCACTATGCATTGGTACTGTAATGGCTGATATGGGCAATGGATCTGGTTTGCAAGGGGAAAGTGGACAAACTGAAAGACTACAAAGGAAAACAATTTCAGCAGAAAATAATTGTAACAATTGTAAAAAATGTAACTTGCTGTATTATACTCGAAATACAGAGGTAGTGTAGCTCCTCCTTGTGTCAGCCTCAAAGCGATGCAACTCCCACGCAGGGGTGCCAGCATTGCAACATTTAGCAAAGAGCTGTTAGAAGGGGAGCCTTATGAAAAGGTGTTTCTTTTTCTCTCTCTTACTCTCTATATCATTCTATTTGCTATTGTACCTTCAAACACCGTGATGCCTACAGACACCATAATGAGCAGCAGGGAATGAAACCAGCTTGAAAGACACAAATTTTTTTAATGCATCAGATACTGGCTGTTGATTATGGGAAACTACTAGAGATGTGCGTGGTTGTTTGCAACTTGTGTGTTGCACACTAACATGATGTCCTTCTTTGCTTTCTTTAGCAAACACGGACAGATTTCTCCTGGGATGGTATCAATGTGAGTATGCGCCACACCACTGTTCAAATTCCTAGTCATAGCAAGACCAGGACTTGTCTGCCATTGGATACAGTGGAGACCAGAACGGAAACATGACTGAAAGTCTTTAGTGCCACTGAAGTTCTGGGAATTGTCTAAGATTCAGAGGATGGTGATGAATTTTTGTTTACCTCTGGGTCTTTTGCTGTCTGGCAGGTATTTAGATCTGCAGGTGGCTATTAAATTGCCTTTGTCCTCTTTGGGACAAATGTGTGTCGTTTCATATGTTCTCTTTTTGAGATTTCTGGGCACTGCTAGACAAAAAAGGTGTCTGTCCAGCATGTTTAAGAAATCAGTAGTCTTTGATTAGAGCATCATTTGATCTTCTCCAGGAGTTTGGGAGAAATGCATCCTTCATTTGCAGTTGCATACAGAAGTAAAAGAATTCTTAATGTCCCCTGGGGGAGATGATCAGCACCAGTTAACTTCAGTTAACAAGTGGAAGAAGAAACAAGCAAACATTTTAAAACCACATTAAAAAATGCCATGAAAAATATGATTTTATTTTTTTCTTTTTCACTAATGCAAAACCAGCATCCTGAAAAGGGAATAATGCATGTTAGTGCTAACAAATTATTTTTTCAGCTCTGGAGGCTTAAAAAAATATGTTCACATAAATTGGCTTTGATGGTTTTGTACCCTTGGAAAGGCAGGATAAGAAGCTGCATCTTTGGTAGTATAAGCATTTTCAAATTCCAGATACTTTCAGAACTTTTAAATGGTGGTCATTTTCTGGTTCTCTGTGGTTTGAAAGCACTTGCACCACTGAATATCAAGGGGACTTATATTTTTATTGATCCCTCACCCTACTGACATCTCTTTCATTGTGGCACTTATGGCTTGGGACCTTTTGCCTAGGCTCATTTAGAGAAACAAACTGGAAAATTATGGTGCATGCAGCAACTGTCTAGAAGAAATTTGTGAGGTTTTCCCTCACTGCACTTCTGTCTAGCTGAAAAAAAGGTACACAAAGTCATGTCTCCTTAAAGATAGTACTTACTTGCAGTTTCCCATTTTCCATCCCATTCTGAATCCTTGGAGCTCTTTCATAATGCAGCTCTTTCTCTTTCTCAGTGTAATTCTTCTTTGGTGTCAAAGTTGGCGCATGAATTTCCTTCCCTTCCCATTCATTCCTGCCTTTGTGTCATAGCTTTCCAACCTCGTAGTGGCAGAGACCTTCCGCAGTTTACTTTCTTTTCTGGATGGTTTCCATGAGGTGGGTCACAGCACAGCCTCCAGGCTGTCTTGAAACAAATGGGTGGATACCGAATAGCAGCACCCAGGCAAGAATGACCAGTGGGGGCATAGATGGACATTCCTCTACAAGCCTCATCACCAAAGAAAATGCATCATGGAACAAGGGCTGTGTTCTCAGCTAAACCTTTCACTTTTTACTGTTCTTCCCCCGCTTTCTGATTTCTTCAGCCCACATGTTACACACAGACATTCCTGGCTCCAAAACTACAGGATGCCTTAGGTGCTGCATTTACACTCAATTTCCAGAGAAACTCGTCTCTCATATTTTGGCAATTGACTGGGATTATATGCAATTCAACATCTTTACAATGCCTTCCTTTGCCTCCAACTGTTTGACTGTCTAGTTATTGCTCCTCTCACATTTCATGAGATTTGTGCCTGTGATCAAATGCTTGCTTTGTGTCAGGATTTAAAATTTCCAGTGTCATGGTCACTACTTTTGAGTATCTTTGTGTTTGAAACATGCTGGACGTGATTTTCAGAGAAAAGCATGGTTGTTTGCATGCATGAAGAGCAGAAGCAATGCTTGTTTAGCCCTTGTGAAAATTAAGCTTCATATGCAATGCTTGGCATCTCTGAAGAAGCCTGATGAATTCATCTTGAGAGATTGTGTTTTATGATGATATTTGTGACTGCTGCCTGTCCCAACAGTTTCCCGTCCTTGCTGTTCAGGGACTGAGGATGAACACAGAGAATAGAGTAAAGGGAATTATGCAGAACTGTAGACCTCATTTCTTTACAGGTAGTTGTAGGTGCTTGAAACAGGACACAACACTGATACAGTCATGTTCATTTTATTTAGACCATTTGAGAAGAAATTAAACACAAAAGTAACGTATAAAAATTAATATCTGTAGTATGATGCACATATGATGCATTTCTGTGTCTTGCCTATCACATTGTCAGCTCCCCATTGTAAGCTCCCTGAATTGTCCATCAGCCATGTCCTGCATCTCTGACAAAGAGTTGGGAAACAGTGCAGCATGTCTATGGAGGACCGGCAGCAGCCAAAGGGAGGCTTCTCACAGCCTGCTTCTGCCTCTCCCACTGACCTTGCCTCACTCAGTCCCAACACTATGCAGTATCCAGTCCTGGTTAAATAGCCTCTCATTTTTCCTTCCCTTCTTTTGTTCTTTTTCTTGTTGCTTGCTTCTGCTCCTCATCTTCCCCCTACCTTCTGGAATCCTTATACTGATTTCTCACTTCAATTCACTTCCTTTTCCCCTTCCTGTATATCATTTCTTCATATTCTCTCTCTTTTCAGCTCTCCATGGAAGATACGACCTCCATACTCCCCAAGCTGAAACGCAACTCCAATGCTTATGGGATTGGGGCTTTGGCTAAATCATCTTTCTCTGGTGAGGTCCTCAAAATTTGGGTTTATCCTTGGCAGTTTCTCTCCACAGGCCTTTGTGCCTCTTCCCATATCTCTCTGTTGCTCTCCCAACTGCTCCTTTCCGACTCTTGCCTTTTTGAGGCCTTCGAGGAGTCTCTACCACCATGGTTCTAGATACAGAAATCTCTTGGTTGTTGCCCTTTCAAAAAACAGGTTTATCTTACTCCTGTTGACTTCTTATGATGCACCCCAGCACAGACATCTTCAATTGCTTCCCCTCAAACAGTCTTGGATTTAACCCCATTTTCTGTTTCTTAGTTTGTTCACTTCCAGCTTCATCCTTCATGCCCAACTCTGCCCTAAATGGATTCTAGGCAAGGAAGGAAATGGTCTTTCATATTTGGGGTTTCCCCTTTCCCCTGTTCTGAGAGCCAGTCCAAGGAAAGATGGAGAAACTCTCCTGGGGAGTGATATGGTGAAAGTTGGGAGACACCCAACCCCAGGCCTGAACCCTGTCAGGAAGGAGGAGAGCAGTTCCACTTTCAAAAGAGGTAAACAGCATGGCAGACAACCCTGGAGCTGTGTAATAGCCCCTCCTTGTTTTCTAATGTCTGGCCCCTTAGGGATATCTCGCAGCATGAAGGACCATGTCACAAAGCCGACGGCTATGGGCCAAGGCCGTGTGGCTCACATGATTGAATGGCAAGGCTGGGGCAAAGGTAACAGCCAGCAGCAGCAGCACACGCATGAGACAGCACGCAAAGACGCCGATGCCTACTCAGACCTGAGCGATGGTGAAAAGGAAGCCCGGTTCCTTGCAGGTAGCGCTAACTTTTTGGCATGCGGATTGGATTGGTTGGGATGTCCCAGAGCAGAATCCCTGAGAGAGCAAAGTGCAGGAACCTGAAAAA
Organism: Anarhynchus alexandrinus; assembly: GCA_008711295.1. Taxonomy (NCBI): domain Eukaryota; kingdom Metazoa; phylum Chordata; class Aves; order Charadriiformes; family Charadriidae; genus Anarhynchus; species Anarhynchus alexandrinus. Next base: position 411,504 of record VUYV01000166.1, on the reverse strand, counting down.
CATGCTCAGGAGAGCCTGTGGGTGGTTGAGATGGCAGAAGGAGATGAGAGACTGTGGTTGGAGTATTGCCAATGGAATGCAAAGTGGAGAGGGTGAGGGCCAACTGTGGGAGATGGGTGTTGCTGAGATAGGACAAGAGTGGGACAGTGTGACCAAGAGATGAGGTCAAAGAAGGTGGTGATAAGTGGAGACTTTCACACATCCCTGCTTCCCCTTCCTTGTCTCCTTTGGCACAGGTGTGATGGAGCAATTTGCTATTTCTGAGGCAACTCTCATGGCCTGGTCCTCCATGGATGGTGAGGATGTGAGTGTAAACTCAAATCAGGAGAACCCAGCAGGCAACTACTCTGAGAACTATCAAGAGCTAATGGAGAGCCAAGGTGAGCTGCAGTGCCTCTTGCTTATCTTGAAACACCCCTTTCCTGCTCTTGTTGTTCTCTTTCCCTCTATCCTGTTTTATTCTGTAGCCTCAGTTTGTGGGACTGGGATCTAGCAGAGGCATCACCTATTTGTGGAGCTGTCTAAGGAGTCTAATCTTAACAGGGAGGCTCCAAATCCCAGTTCGTTTGCCTTTTTCGGGCATAACTGTGGAAAGCTGCCAGCTCTTGCAGTCAATTGTGGGTATAATCAAGTTCATCTACCCACTGCCTAGAACTACCTTTTCTCTTTGCCTCTAAAGGATTTATCTACCCTGCACAGCGCAGTGCTATGCACAGGCACGCAAGCGATCTATCTGAATGAGCCAGCTTGGCCTAGAGAGAGTGTCTAACTGTGTGTTGTTTCCCTCCTTTACTTGCAGAGCATATGGCCCAGACGCAGTATGACAGCTGGCCTCATTCCTACGTCTCGCAGGGCATGTATTGCTTAGGTTCATCTGATGCCTGGGAGACCAGTGACCAGTCCCTCATTGCTTCCCCAGCAACTGGCTCTTACTTAGGCCAGAATTTTGATGAGTCCCAGACAAACCTTCAGGAAAGCATTTTGATTCAGAGCAGCCTTCTCCAGCAGCAACAGCTGCAGCAACAGCGACAGGAGCAGAACTTCATCCAGAGCACGGGGCTGGTCCACGTGTGGCCCCTGCAGACTGCTCAGGGTGTGGGTGGTGCTGAGTCCAGCACATACATGGAGGACCACATTGAGGATGAAGGGAACCCACGACTGGAGAAAGCTCCTCTCCTAAACAAGAAGCCCTCTCCAGAGGAGGATGATGCAGTGTGCCGGGACCTGGAATCACTGTCTCCTCGAGAGGAGATGGAACATGCTGCACTGAGCCGCAAAGTCTCAGATGTCACCTCCTCTGGGGTGCAGTCCTTTGATGAGGAAGAGGGAGAAACAAACAACTGATGCTTTCTGTGAAGTTCTCATCACTGCTGAACAAAGAGAGGGGTGGCAAGGAATGAAATGACAGGGATTCTTCTCTCCAGCTCCCCATACTTCTGAGCAGACACAGCTTCCATTCCTGACATTTAATTATTTTTTTAAACAAAAGGAAGATCTCAAAGTGATTGACACATGAAGACCTCTTCTCCCCCTCCACCATGGACATATAGTTTTGATTTTCATTGCTCTGGGCAACACGTGTGAGGTGCTTGGAGAGATCTGGATTGGTAAATCATTTCTAAATCTTTTTAATACAAAGTCTTGGCTGTGGATACAAACTCTTCTGGTACTGGGGATGTGGCCGATGAGACAGGCTTGGTATAGGGAGCAGCTATGTGGCTAGAATCCATCTTGGCGGAATGGATGTTGCTCTGTGGACATGGTCCCCTTTGATAGAATATATGAATATAAACTGGGTTAAAATGAAGATATGGCTTTACAAATATAGATTGCACTAGTATTGTGATTATGGCTAATACAGAGGATAAGGCTGTATTCAATGCAGACTGTACTAAGTTGAAAGATTCGCTGTGTGACCAGATCCTCAATGCACCTTGATGTGAAATTGTAGGCTCGATGGATACAAACTGCACTCCGTGGGCACGGGCTGTGCTGCAGTACAGATGGCGTGGCTCTGTGGGCATGGCTCTGCTGCAGCAAGGAAGAATGGATGCAGATATGAATCTAACCCTGCTCTCAGCTATTCATGCTTTGGTCTCTTTCTAATCTTTCCTGTATTTGTTTCTCTCTTTGACATTTCTACCTTCCCAGGAGCTGGCAAGAGTGGTGTGTCCTTTTGGCATTGGGCACTGGATGCCAGTGGAAAGGACATTTTCAGCTACAGAGACAGTCATAAAAAGCTGACTCTTGCAGGGGGCTTGAGAACATGTCCATCTTGGTGCTGCTGCTGTGTCCTTCTGTCTTTTCCCTTGCCAGCAGTATGGGGAGACCCAGAGAGTAGGCAGCTGATCCAGGAACAGTGTGTACAGCTATGAGATCACAGATATCCAGTTTACATTGGAGTTTTCATTTTTGGGTTTTTTTTAACCTTTTTATATTGCTGGGTAAGTGTTCCTAACAAAGCAGTTAATAGTGGGAAAGGCCTGTACTCCAGTTGTCACGTAACAGAAATACTGCACCTTTCCCATTTCTGCCACTCCTTCTGCAGTGCCAAATGTAGCTGGAGGAAAAGGGATGAGAGGAAGTTTTCTCCTCCTATTTGTTTCTTCTTCCTGCCTGTATTTTCTTCTTTTGTTTTCCTACCCCCAAGCAATGTAAATAATGCTCAGTATTTGGTCTGTTTGTTTTTCCCTCCCGTCTCTTTGTTAGGAGTGGACAAAGCTGATTTCAGGAGTTTTCCCTATTTGTATGGGTTCTATATTTTTTTTTGTTAAAAAAAATATGGTTCATTGACTAGGGGGAATTTGGTCTCTTGCAATTCCTCGACATGTTTCTACTGACCTCCTTTTGGGGGGGAGGGGTTTTGAAAGGAAATGGAACAAACTGTCTCCTTTCAAGCTCTCACCAGAAAATAAACAGGGGCAAAAGCAAAAGAAAAAATTGTACAAGGCTATCGATTTTGCTGGAGGACTGAACAGAACCAGCAGAGATTATCCAATTGCTGAGTTTTAATTACAATACCTCTTGCAAGGAAGCATCAGGAAGGCATGGGTTTAGATCAGATGCTAGATCTGATGAGCTAGAGAAAGGAATTTGCCTGGGCACTGCCATACTGTCCCAGGGGCAACTCTTTCTCTGTTACTCTGACTCACATCTACTCTAGTTCATGATACATTTGTCTCTTCTTTGACTCCTCTTCAGGCTTGGTATATTTTTTTGGATGACAGGAGAGTGATACATACTCCTTTCCTGATTCAGGTTTAGTCCCAGCATATTTGCAGGGAAGAATGTCTGAGGAGAATAACATATGACTGAAGTAATAACGTCAAGTGTCAGAGTTCAGAGAGCTCCTGGCAAGCAAAGCAGAGGATGTCCAGGAGTTACCGAAAGTACGAATGGGACTCTCAGGTAGAATTTTACCCCACTCACCTTTCTCCCACTTACACAGGCAGCTGCATGAAGAGGGTCTCCTCTATGAATGCCCAAGTCTTTCCAGCCGAGTCCACTTCAAGCGGATCTGTCTTCCCTCTCCATTGCACCTCTAAAGGAAAGACCTTTGGGATATTTAAGTAAGACTGGTGATTTGGTGTAGGTAGTAGATAAAAGTTTTTGTGACCACCTTTTTTTACCCGTTAGCTTGGGCTTGCTTACATCTCTCCAAGGGGGTAGCTTTTCTCCTGAATGATGACCTTTCAATATCTCTTTAAAGATGTTTACACATTCAGGTGCTAACTCCCCTGGGCAGGAGGGCTTGATAAAGATGATCTCCTATAGTTCTTGCAGGATCAGTGCTAGCTCATTGTCCTGAATTGGTTTGGGTCTAGCCATGGAGCAGGGCCTAGGAAATCACACTAACCAGAAGAGGGAGACAGGGCAAGTGCCAAGAGCACCTCAGCAGATGACAAATGAGCAAGTGTTAACCTTTTCTTATTTCTTTTTTAAAAAGCCTTCAGGGAATCAAAAATGGTCAGGTCTGTTCTTTTGTGGGAGAAGATTTGGGTGGCTTGTTGCTTTTTTCTCCAAACCATTTTGTTCCCACGTGCCTCTCCAGGACCAATCTGGATGTTTACGGTAACTTTCAGAGTAGCTTCTAATGATCCCTCTGTGTTGTTTACAGAATTGGGACAAGTGGATCAACTTGTCCAAGGCTTCTTTTTCTTTTAATGTGGACATGTGGTATATTTACTAAGATATCTGATTGATGTCTAAAAGATGTACATTATCGCCTTGCAAGGCAGTGACAGGGAATTATCTACATGGGAAAAAGTGTGAAAAAAATTGACCTTATAGAAAATTCTACGGAGTTCAATAGGAAGAGAAAACCTATCTGTAGAGTTTTCTAACCTCTGTGGAATGGGATAGAGAATTAGACCTTGCTCTATAATTCCATAACCTCATCTCTAGAAACCTGTAGATAGACTCTCATTCTCTGTGAATTCAGACTGGTTTGAACACCACTCTCTATAAAAACTTTCAAGCTTACTGAATTCTATATTTTTTTTTTCATAAAGGTCTTGATTTTCTGTGAATAATAAAATTCCAGCCTTTTCCTGAAAAAAAAAAGAAAAAGAAAAAAAAAAAAGGCTATTTTCCATGATGTCTCTACAATCCTAGAGAGAAATGTATCTACATTTGCTAGGAGCTTGAGTGGAGAGAGCAGTCCTGCCCATCCACACTTGCGACCTGAGTGACCACCCTGAGCTGAACTGGAAAGGCAGTTTGAATCTCTTTGAAAATGGAAAATGGTTTGTATAACCCGGCCTTTTCTTATGTAACAGGTCTGCTGCTTCTGTGTATCCAATATAAGAGAGAGGGACCTGGGACCTACTGTACATTTCCCAGAAAAGCCGTTATTATATAGCTACACCTATTCAAGCATATGGAAGGCACAGGTGCTCTGTGAACAAAATTTGGCCTGCAGTTGCTTTATCCTGGTGAGGAGGGATGAGTTGGAGAGAGTCCAGCCAAATACTCAGAGCCCAAGTTGAGTTTGTTAGGCTGAAAATAAGAAGGAAAGGTAAGCTCAGTATCCCTGATCTACAGTTACTAAGAAACTGAGCCCTGCTGTTCGTTTGTACAAACCCTTTGTAAAGCAGAGCTGCACTACATAAAAATTTTGGATTTTCTTAAAGCACTGGAGGTAGAAGGTTCCCATCTTTCCCTTCAAGCCTTTGTCTTCAACAGGAACATGTTGAAATTATTGTGCTGAACATGAAGGAAGGCTTAAACACAAGTCACCCTAATTAAAAAAGAACTCTGATTCCACTGCAAGAAAATTCTCTCTTGTTCCTTTTCCCATTATTGCTCATATCTGATCAGTTACGCTATTTCATAAGTTTTTCTTTTATATAAATCTTAAGCTTTCTTTACAAGCCTTGTGAGTTCTCTTCAACTCCATTACCTCAGGCTCTGGGATGGAGAAGTCAATCTGCTTCTTTCAGTTTCTGTGCCTCTAAATCATCTTCTGCTGAGAAGCTGCTGACAAGTCACCCACTTGCTTTCCCCCCCCCTTAAAAACTTTAACATCACCTTTCATGATAAGTTTGCAGCGAAGTTCAACCGTACCTCTAAGCTGATTAAATGGTGAGCTGCTGGGAAGGAGGCAGCTCTCTGCCCTGACTGTGCTCACCTCCCGCAATCCTTGTGCAGATGCTGATGCACTTCTTGAGCAGATGCTGATGCACAGCTGACCCCAGAGCAAGCCGGTGCACTTTTACCCTGCTGTAAAAGTGAAGAGGGAACAGCTGTGAGCTGAGGGAGAGAGAGCGAGCACTGTTCTCAGCAGCTGGCCTTTATGTCAGGTTAGGGAAACCGGGAAAGTGCACTTTGAAAGTGCACTCATCTTCGTGATGTGTCTAAACTGCTAAAAGGAGCTGTCACACCTCCTCCCTTCCATCACCACCAGCTATATAATTCTGTTGCCTAAGAAGCACCAGTGCTAACACTCACTTGGCTGCTCAGGAACTGGCCCCATTGAAAACTAACCCAGTACCCTATAAAAATAAGGGTTTCAGTGGGATCAGCTCCTTTTATTGTTTCACTTGTTGAGGCAAGCATCACTGAGGGCCGGTGAAACGTGGAGATGGCCATGTTGAAGAATATTTCCTTGGTTGAAGGTGCAACTTAAATTGCCTTAAGCTGGCTGTGAAATATCTGTCTGAGAAGAATAAATCCAGCTGGGGTACCAGGGAGGACATATTCCCGCCTTCCTTCCCTAGGGTTTTCCTTAGAAATTATAGTATGCTCTTATCTGATTTGGTCTTTGCTGTTATTTAGTGCCCTGTCATTTCCCTCACTATTCCCTCCCCTTCCACAAGCTCCTTTGAGATAAACCCTTGCAATCGGGCAGGAGGAGATGAGTAATTTGATATACTCATGGAAATCATAAAATTAACATGCACAAATCTCGTTTGCACTCAGTGATTACACTCCATGGCAGCTAAAGATACTTATGTCTTCTCCTGTAATTGCAAGAGGCAGAGCTGTTGAAGATAAGGTTTATCTCTATCTTTAAGCCACTTCCAATCTAGTGTGAGATCCAGAATGTCACTTCACACCTAGGCAGAGTCTGTGCGTGATGTACTGTGTACAACAACGACTGAAATATATTAATTGTAGGCCCAGAGAAGAGAACTGAGAGAAGGAAACTGTTCTCTTCGTTTGGCAGAGGTATGAGGCAGGCAAGGTGGTGTGCAACAGTACAGACTTCAGGACAGCTATGTGTGCTCTGCGCAATAGCAAGGAGAAGTATAGCCAGAGAGGGAAAGGCATTGAGAGAAAAGCTTGGGAAAAAGATCGAGAAAACCTTGACATCTTATGTTTACACAACACAGGTAGGAAGCTTCATGGCAGACGTCAGGCAGAATGGGCTCGGGTGTAGAACTGGTACACAAGCTGTAGCTCCAGGACTGGTGCAGCTTATGGTACTCCTTCGCCCAAGCCACACTTCTTTCTGTAAGACAGTGACAGGAAAGAGACCTCCCTGAATTTGGGCACCTACTGGCTTCTTATTCATCATCTTCAAAAAACAGTTTGCAATATGCTTAATTCTTCAGGGGAATCATATAAGAAATACACCAAATAAGAACTTAGTCATTGTCCAAATGAATTTAATGTGAAATGCTGTTCTCATTGGAAACCCAAAATATCTAAATTTAGCTCAGTTTGCCTTAACTATTTTATTGGTAATTGCCTAGAAGGAGAAACAAACTAAAATAAACCCACCTCTCAGTGTTGTAGAGAGCAGAGCAATGTTATCATAGTCTAAGCTCTTCCTTCTAATTTCTCCCAGATGGCATTTCCCATATTCCTTGTTCAGACAACTTTAAACAAGCAGGCATTTCCCTTAAACTAGCTGTTTGACTTTTTCCAAAAGGAAAAGAAAGGAAAGAAAAAAAAAATCAATTCAAATACAGAGATTATCAGCAGCTGGTGCCCTTACCTCTAGAAAAATATAAATAAGTAACAGTTTCGTCTTTGATTCTCCTCCCCCTAGCAACCTGACAGGGAAAGATTTCTATGCCATGGCTCAGGGAAAGGAAAAATAAACAGGGAAAATGTGAGTAAAGTAGTGCCTATTAGAACTACATGTATGTGTAGGACAGCCTACAGTTGTTAAAGCACAGTCTCAAATATGAATGCAAGCTATAAAGTCAATGTCAGGTGCCTGTTTTGTACCATAGGCTTTTCCCAGGCTAAATAGTAGTGAACCTGCATAGGAGCAGAAGAGAGCAGCTGGACATCTGTGCCAGATCAATGTCTCTCTGTCTCAGAACACGTCATGGAGCCTGGGCAAGACTGCTGGGGACACTGTTCTCTCTCAGCAGCAGAGCCAGCTTCATGGATTGACCGGGGTAGGGATGAAGGTTATTGTGTTAACAAATGGACATGGAAGACCTGTGCTTAGAACATTAGGGTCTATTTACATCCTTGCACTGACATTTTTCCCAGCATAGGCAGAACAAAGTGTTATCTTTTCCTTCAAGAGAAGCTCTATGATTGTCCGTGTTGGTCTGCACAAAAGAAAATAAATATGTGATATATTTTTCCAGTGCACATGTACGTTGTTGGAAGAGGAAAAATTTAATCAGGCTGTGACTGTCTGAGAAAGAGTATGTTTACTAAAACCATAAAGACTTGTTCAAGAATGTTCTCAGTGCAGATATCATAGAATCATAGAATGGTTTGGGTTGGAAGGGACCTTAAAGATTATCTAGTTCCAACCCCCCTGCCATGGGCAGGACTTACCTACCGATGAGTAGTAGCTGCTGTCTTCTAGGAAGAGAGGGATCGCAGTGTTCTATGGAAAGAATGCTACTCTTATCTTTCTCCTCTCCTTTGACTTGGGACATTTTAAATGCTCTCTGAAACCTAGTCTTGTTTTTGCTTTCCCATAAGGGATCAAATGTCCATGCCAGCAAGACAAAAACATCTAAAAAGGCTTTTCTCCATTATGGAGACAAGATCATGCACCAAGATTTACTTCTAATAAGATAAAGGCATCTGGTCCAGATTCACTGGTCTTCTGGATTCATTTTCATTGGGCATGGAAATCCAGTCATGAGTTGGAGGTCAGAAGGTTAAAAGCCCTCTTCCAGACCTCTGCCAAGTTCCCATGAGGCAAGTGCAGGTGGACTTCCCTTCTCTTCAGATACTGCATGTGTGAGCAATGCAGCAAGCCAAAAGCTCTTTTGCAAGTATATATTCTTGTTTGGCTTCAATTTTTATTTGTGGATGTTGTGCATGATTGGAGGTCTCTGGGAATCCCTACAGTATAAAATTGGGACTCAAAAGTAATTTTACAGAGAATAGGATTTCTCTTGTTTGAGCTCTTTTCAGATATGGGAGGGTACAGACTGAGGATTTGGGAGGTACAAGGGTGGTGGATGGGAGTCTCAGGGGTGGCATGCGGGAAGATTCCTGAAGCATGTTTAAAAGTAACTAAAGGTTTGGGTCTTTAAATGTTGTATTCTCAGTATCTGAAACTGCTTTAGCATAAGTGTATGGGACAATGGACGTTGCCGCAAAGCAATTTTAAAGAGCTTCCCCCAAGCCTGTACACATTTTCTGTAGGGGGGAGGCTGCATGGTGATTATATGTATTCTTTCAAGCTAGTGTTTACAGAGGTGCATTGATGTTTGGGGGAAAGTACGGAATGGCAGTTAAAGAAAAAGGGAAAGGGACCCACTCGTGAAAGCTTTCATCCTTACCTTGTCCCACACTAACCCTTAGTAACTAAATTGAGTCTGATTTGCCTTTGGTCTTCCAGCTCCAAAACATGTTTGCCTGAAAATTTTTGTTGGATATACTTCGCATGTTTTGATAATGTGACTTATGAGATAACACTTCTACAAAGATATATATAAATACATACATGTACAACCACCTACATACATGTACACACACTACATATAGACTTAGGAAACTATATGGCACTATACACCTCCATGCCTGTATGTGGCAGCAACCACAGTAAAGGAGGGGAGGTAGCTCAAAATAGCATGTACAGTCCTTTATGGAGTTGTTATTAAACAGAATGTGGTCTTGCCATCCTGGCTGGTGGAAGTGTTTTATTTCTGTGGGATTGGTTCCAGGGGAGTTGCGTCTAAGGAAGGAGGATCCATGGTGGCTTGGAAGAGCATCCCAGAGTAGGAAATATCATAGATATTTCTCATTAAGAAGATAAGAACATCACATGTTTGACTATACAGGGCGAAAGTCTCATGAGTGCCTGTGGCTACCACGGCACAAATCCCAGGCCATGGTGGCAGATTTGATGACAGACCGCATCACATCAACAGGATCCTCTGGTTTAGCATAGAGTGAGTTTTCCTGTTACACTGAAACAGCATTTTCCAGATGATACATGTAAGTTTTGTCCCGATATTGGTGACGCGCAGACACATCTGGTACAGAGTTGGACAGAAGTTTCACAACAGCAGCTTAGGACAGGACACAAAGAGGAGTCTGATGCTGGGGTTGTGAGAGGCACTGACACTGGGTAGCAAGACTCTGGCTTCACATTCTGCTTTAAACTGGTGCTTCTCAGCCTGCTGTCCTCATAGCAGGTTGGGGAATTGGTTGACCCACAGGGAAAGGAGCATCTCTGCACTTCCAACATCGTTGTATCATCTGCTTCTGATTTAGGACATTAGGCCATATGCAGTAGTGCTTTGTTTAGCCATAAAAGATACCTATTTTCTTGTGAAGATACTTGCACTTTTCCACTGGTTCTTACAGCGGCTACGCAGTGTCACTTGCCCTGCTTAAGGCATAGTATATTTCACAATGACGGCTATTTAGCTTTCTGTGTTCTATTTGAAGTTAATTTGCTTCCTTCCAGTTTACCTGCCTTTGCTACTGAATAGATTCCCACCTCCCCCACCCCCCTTGGTATTTATGTCTGCATAATTATGCTCATATAATTAATTGTGACTTACATAAGACACACATACTTAACTCCTTTAGGTTTTTTGGTAATTTTTGTTTGGTTTTTTTTTGTCAGTCCTGTAAGTCTCCAGTACTCACTCCAGGTTGTTGTGGTTTTTTTTCTTCTCCAAATGGCCTCTGAAGAGTCACTATTTTTTTTTTAATGAAATCAGTTATTCCACATATGTGTAAGACTTGAGTCCCTGGGAAAATAACATGTCTCTGGGCCTGGAAGCCATACCTCTGCCTAGGAAAAATGTCTTTTTTTCTTAATTTCACATTATGCTACAAAGATGGTGTCCAGCTGCTGAGTGCTTCACGTAACAGAACTCTTTTGCCATCATACAAGTCTAGATTTATCCCTCCGTTAAGTACATCTCCTCTACATTTAGCTGCTTAGCCCTAACGTGAACCTCATTCTGTGGTATCTGCCTCAGTCTCTGATCTCCACTTGCTGCTTATTTCCCCGTTTAGACGAGATGGCAAATCTACCATATGTTTCTCTCATGTTATGTCTTACAAGCTCTCATCTGTTACTTCCAAGTCATTAATGAAAACAATAAATAAAAAGGGCTTAAGGCCATTCTTGCTGCACACCTCACTGGCTCTGCACTTTGCCAGCTGCAAGGGTATTTTCTGTACAGTCCCTCAGACAGTTCATATCTTCTGTGCCAAAGAAACTGCAAATTTAATTTCAGGATAAGATTCTGTGCCATATTTGGTCATAATCCAACCATCTCGCAGCTACCATTTCTTTTCACAGCCCATTTGCTTAAGTGCACTGTAGAAGTTTGAGGCAGGGGGGAAGCAGATTAATTTTTTTTGGCAAATGTGTTCCTCATAAACTTTCCACTACTGTCTTTTGCACTTGTTTCTGTGTGGAAAAAACTGAAAAGTTTTTACCTTGAGTTTGTGTGGCTTTAATTCTGAACATATCTTAGTAGGTCTTACATTTTTACCTTCTGTTCTTCAAAGTAAGTAAGTAGCTATTCAGTAAATAGCCAGATATTAGCAGCTTTGAGATTGTTGTTCATATAAAGCAGGCAATTCACATTTTCATTTCTCTACATTCTGTTTCCTTTATACATTTTCTACTGGATTTTTCCTCAGCATACTTTGTCTTCCATATCAGGTGCGAGCCTTCCAAGTTGGCTAGATGCGTTTCAGTAACTGGTTTTACTACGGAGCACAAGATGTTTGCACAAGCAGCACACGAAAACTGCTGGGACATGAGCAAATGCTCATTTGAAAGGCCAATGCTTGAACTAGTAACAGGCTTGGCTGAGACCGGCTTCATTAGGCAGCACACTAACCCCAGCAGTCTCCACAGTAGTGTCTTTAGCGACGTGAGGCTGCATCAGATCTCACTGGCTTCCAGCAGGCTGAGGGAGGGGGACACAAGGCTCAAAGCACAGGCAACCCAGTCACAAAGCCATCTACTATTGCACACCCGTGATTTGAAAAAGGTGGTGTTTGTGTGTGCGTGCACGAGTACACGTGCACAGGGTTGTCTGTCCGGTATGGGGGGGGCACAGAATGAGAGCCTGCGGTTTACGGTAAGGACCAGTTTAAGTTTGCCTCCACAAATAAAGCCTGCTTCACATGGCTTAAGATAAAAAATGTTTTCCTCTCTTTGAGAATACTAATCCTCAGCCATAGCTTTTGTGCGGCAATATTAATTATTGGTCTCCGGTGATGATTAAATTATTATGAGAGCTGTGCCCAGACGATTGCTTATGTGGCCATGAACAACTTAGTCCTTGCTGTGACAGTATTTTTAATAGTGTGTTTTTAATTATACCCTTCCTGGGGTTGGACTAATTTGGCAAAGAGGGATCTTTACTTGCTCAGCTGGTTATTGCCCTGTCTTGTAGTCTTTGGCCATAAACCACACACTTCTATACAGTGTTTGCATAACTGGGGAGAGGGGGGCAGTTACTTTTTATGAACTCTTGATTCTGTCTCTCTCTATTTCTGCTTGTACTAACTGGTTTTGTCCATAGGGTTAACAAACTAGAACTTTTTTGCTCTCAAATAATTTGCAAACCAAAAAAAGTTACATTTTTCAGGCAAATTTTTCTCATCCAGTAATCCACCTCCATGTGTTTTCTTCTTCATCTACATCATGACCAAGTCTCTTAGCTGTGTCATAACTACCCAAAGCCCTATCTGTTGTCTTATCAATCTTAAGTCTGTTAACTAAGTTTATTAATTCTTTATACTGATGAGTTTAAAAACAAGACTTCTGCTTTCACATTTAAATGCCAGGTAAAAGGAAGAGTTCAACTTTTTGCTAGATTAAAATGTAATAGATAACTTCTTGCCTTCATTAACTGAATTATCAGTAAACTGGCAATTAGTTGAGATTGACTACATTTATCTTGAAGATACAAGGTCAAAGGCTGTTTTTTAGGGTTTTTTTTGTTGTTAGTGGTGGTGGTAGTGGTGGTGTTTTTCCAAAATTTTCTGCTCTGATGGAGATTTTTCACTACCGTGTTCTTCTCAGACTGTTATATGTTGGGTAGCAACTGTAGTTCAGCAGGTGTTTGGAGTTGAAAACGCTGAACAAGATCAGTTCTATTTTGGTGCTTTGAGTGGTAGTGGCAAGATTGGTGTAACATGAATCTCTGCCCAAAACAACGATTTGAAGCAACTCTGCATGCTGTTTCGGGAAAAAAGCAAGCTTCTGTGGTTCAAAACAGCCTCAGAACTTCGTGTTTTGCAAGCCTTGTGCTTGGATTTTTGGGGGCAGATCTGAGATTTGACTTTCTAGCTGAATGGGAAGGCCTCAGTGCCGATACAAATTCTGGTGATATTTTGGGTCGGGGAAAAAATTATTTTTGTGCTACTTGGATAGGATGAGAGATGCAGGTTTTAGAGTGAGAGATCAGCGTGATTTTGTTTGCCGGACAAAAGCTTCAAGTTTAAACTTTGAGGGGGCATACTGGGATTGCCTGAGAGGGTGCAAGCTTAGAGTTCCCTTGATGAAGGTTCAGTGTCACTTTACTGCACATTTTACACCTATTAAAGTACTTGGCATCAGCTCAGTGAAGATTTTATTGGCAAAATGGAAGTGGAAACATCTTCAGCCATCACGAACCATCTTTGCAGTATGTTTTTTGTCCCCTCCTGGCTCCCTAGATGCATTTGTGTATGCATACTTTTTCCCAGGTGAGAAAATGGTGCGGATGAATGCTGCTTCTTCTCCAAGTGTGGGGCATACCTGGAATGGATCTTGAGTAATGCCTCCAGAGAGCAGCAGTAACACCCACCTTTTGGCTTCCCCACAGAGAGCAGCCCAGCTCCTCATGGTGACTCTGGGACAGCTAAAGGCAATAGGAATGGAGAGAAACGTGTGTGTGCATGTGTAGGCACACATGTGTGTGCTTTTGCACTCTCGGGTGACAAACCTTAAGAAACTTTCCAGGTTAGCTTGTGTCTTACTCTGAGATCCCCAAGCCTCTCCATGTGCATCATTTTTGTTCCAGCTTCATCTCCCCCAGCTCACAATCTGTCTGTCATGACTCACACACTCTCTGGCTTTGATTTAGACTCCATCTGTTTTCTCAGCCAGTCAGATCCCAGTTCTTCTGTAACACCATAGGAGAAGTGTGGGACTGGAGCAGAACATGTATTCAGGAGAGAGGAGGGGGAAGTGCACTGATTCCAGCCTCAAAGTTTCTCCTTGTCTCATCTGCCTCGGTGCAAGCGCTTGGCTAAGCTGCAAAATGTAATCTGTACTTGCTAGTAATAAGGCTGGGGCTGACTTGGAGGAACTTGTCCTTCCAGAGGTGTGTGGACCCTCAGAGCAGATGTGGTCTCAGAGTGTTGCCACTCATCGCACATTTATAGGTTTTTAAAAGGAATGTCCTTTCTCCCCTGCTTATTTAAAGGACTATCACAGTTCCCTGAGAAAAAAATAGCAGTTGTTTTGCCTCTTCTCTGCAGGCAGGAGAAGGTGACACAAAGGTAGCAGGGAGGCTGTGTTGCTAATGCCTGGCAGCCAGAAATGTGCCACAACCCTCTGGTGGAGGCAAGCAGCTGGTGTGCACAAAAGACTTCCCCTCAGATCACCCCTGTCTTCTCACAAGGACAGGGTGACCCTTGGAGGACTGAAGACCATTTTAGGTGGGGAAAGGCTGTCCCCAGTTAGCTTATAGACGGGGATCACATGTCAAAAACAATACAGAGTTGGTGGGTTCTGAAGTCCAGACAGCAAAATAAATCTCTCCCTCTTCAAGAGACTAGCTGGGGAGATTTCCCTCTACTATAAACTTATCACAGACTCTCCCACCCATGAGGATCATCAGAGAGGAATTGGTACAAGGCCAGTCCTTGGAATTAAAGCCAGGAGGGAATTTTCCTAGGGAGACTGGGTTAGAGGTAATGGTATTTTTGACTTGTTACTGAGGCAGCTTATGAAAACCCACCTGTTAAAGTGAAGATGGTCATTCAAAGTTAGATAATGCTTTACTAATATCAGAAAAGGGGATGTGGCCCAACATCCGGGAGAATACCTCCAAGAACATATTCTCAGAACCTGGGTTTCTTCTCTGTTGCTGATAAGTGGAAACACATCCGATAGGCTGCTTGGGACTGCATCTAAGTGCCATGGCACACCAAAAATAGGATAGAAGGAGATGTAGAATGTTAGAGGAAAGCTGCAGAATACACAGAATTTGATTTTGCCTATTTACTGAGAAAACCTCACAAGGACAGTGAGTTAAACAAAGCAGCATCTTATCTTTGGATGCTAAGGTTTTGCATGCATGACACGAACTGACAAGACATCTTTTTGCAAGATACAGATCAAAATCTGCTCCAGATTTAGAACTGGAATAGAGAGGGATACTGCAGACAAGGGTTGAGGTCTCTGCTGTTAGTCACAACTGAGACAAGCTGGCAAAATAGAGAGCTGGAATTCTCAGATCTGAGGTATGCAGAAATATGTGGAAAGTAGGCAGGGTAGAATTACCAGGAGAGAGAGCAGGAGTTTTCAGAGAGAAACCTGTTTTCAAAGTGTAGAAAACGTGGTTTCCCTCTGCTGTATTTCTTGGCAGCCTGCTAACACTCCATAATTTTTTTTTTGAGTTCTTATATTTTAAGACTATAACTTTGTAAAAATTGTGAACAGTGATTCAGAGAGACAAACGCAGGTATTTGAAATATAGGTGCCTACATGCTGTTTTACTCCTCTTCCTCTGACACTGAGGTTGCCCCTACTTCTGATTTTCCCATTCTATTTAAAAATTCCAGAGATGATGGGAGAACAAAGAGGTTTTCCTCCCTTCCAGTGCTTTTCTTAGAGCCCTGGCTGAATTCAAGACATAAAACATAGACCAAATTTTTTCATCCCATCTGTTTTCAGGGCACAGCTCAGCTGAAGGACAGAGGAGAAGCTCCTCACTGCACCCCCATCCAGGAAAATCCCAGAGTAAAAATTGAGAAAGAAGAAAAATGTTCTGCATGGGAATGTTTGGGGGGATGCAAGATAAGAGCTAGTGAAAAGAAACTGCAGCAACACGGACATGATTGCAGTCAGAAGCAGCAATATGCTTCTGGGCTGGAGGTCTGGCTGTGTTCACACTGGTGCATGCAGGCCAGGTGAGACTGGAAGGATTGCACTGACGGAGAATGAGAAGAGCTGCTCCTCCTCCACTATCCACATGGCAGATTGACCCAAAGCATCCTGACTGTGTCCAGCAGTATTCATGTCCTGTTACAATCCCTTCTGCCATGTTATGTAGACATGGTAGAAGCCTAAGCATTACGAGCCTGCCCTTAGTCACCTTGCTGTCCACATCTGACTCCTGCACACACCCGTATAGTCCAACAGCCTGACAGTCTTTGCACAGAAAGAAAGCAGCAGAAGAAAGGGTCAGTCCAATGCCCCTTCTCCCAGCTGAATCAATCATCTGTGGGGATTGCAAAGAACATCCAAAAGCTTCTCTTTGAGGAGCAAACACAAGAAGACTGATTCAACTCCCAACTGGACTACTCCCCTCACACCAGCTATAAGGGGACATCCTCATCCTCATCTTCATCCTCATCCAGGTCAGCGGAGCGTAGGCTTATGTCCTTGAGGATGTCTGAGATGTTTTCAGCGACTGGCCCTGTCAGCTCCATCTCTTCCAACTCAGTATCAGTGGCATCAGTGGAGCACAGGACTCCCCCCTCTTCATGCAAGTGTGAGGGCTGGGGGGATTGTGAGCTGGGAGGCAGTGGGCTCTCTGTGCCCAAGTCCGCTTCTTGCTGTGCTGCCACCATGCAGTTGTCCTGCTGGCTCCACACCTGACTGGTCTGTCCGACCTTCTGACTGCTGACGGAAGTCCGCTTGGTATCACGGAAACTGGCAAGGGGTGGGCGGAGGCGAACCCCAGAGCGTGTGGAACCCTCTATTGCCTTCTGGAGCTATGAGAAGAGAAAAAGTTCAGAAAAAATGGATGAAAGGGAGGCTGACCCAGCCCCACCCAGCAGAAGTTCATCTACTCTCCGGGCTAAAGGGGTCACAAAGAGAGTCACAGCTCTACCTCTGGGGCCTGTGGAGATCATCTTTTACAGTGGTGGTGTAATTTTTCATTCCATCATAAATAACAAATTCCACACCACTTTCAGAGATGGTAATAGCCACTCAGTTAAGAGCCCTATGTTCATGAAAAGGATGAACCATCTAACATCCCTGTAAACAACATCTGTTGCCTCCTCTGAAATACAGTCATCCATTCCTCTACATGGCTTCCAAAAGGTTGACTCAGAATTCAACACTAGATTGAAAATTTAGCAATCGCAGGTATATATATTCTCAGCTGGATCCTCCAGCACCTGTAAATTATTGCAACGATCCACAGGACATTTGCAGTTGATTAGGAGGAGATGAAAGGATCTCTACTTACCTCTTCCAAAGCCAGCACTCCCCTCAGCTTTCCCATGCTGGTTACATAGGCATGGCTGAGGCCCAGTAATGAGAATAATGTATGCGTCTATGAGCAAAAACACAAACGACTATTTCAGGGACTTTGGAAACTGGTAACATGACACTTGGTGCTAGAGCTGGGACTTGGAATTTAGAACTGGGAACCACAAAGGCACACAAGTCTGCAGTTAGCCCAGTGAGAAACTACCTCTCTTCCCTTCCCCTTTTGCAGGTAGCAAATACTACCCTTTGGTAGCACAGCCATAGTTGGGAGCGTGTTGATGATGGAGAGCACCTTCTCAAGGCCACTCCCATCCTGCATCTGGCAAACAGAGATTTATGGACAGCTACTGTGTATTTGGGGACTTATGCAGATCCTATTTCATTTTGGTGCTGGAAATTAAACCATCATACAGTAATATGCAGTCAGAACCTGCCTAGGTTATTTATTCCAGTGCTTACCTTAACACTAGAAGTTTCCTTTTTTCCTGTTCCAGAGTATTTCCTGTCAAAACTTAAGCTTGTTGCTGCTTATCCAGTGCAGTGTGAACACTGAGAACAAGTTATTCCCTTACTCTTACAAAGCCTTCTTGAAAGGACAGATATCACACTGCTATCAGTCTTCTTTTCTTCAGCCTAAATATACCCTGTTATTTTACTGTTCTTCATAGATCAAGCTTTCTAAAATTTTCAGCATTCTTGGTGCTCATCTGTGGCGTATTTCCAACCTCCAAGTTCTTTAAGCTGAGGTCTAGCTAGACTTCATCTTTGGCCTCATATGAAGTCATTCTTTCACAGCGGGTGCTTGCCTTTTTTTTTTTTTAATATCATATGAGATATTGAATGCCATGTTCAAGTGCAAACTAAGGAAAATCTCATTTCTCAGAAACAAGACATTTTACCCTCACGTAAAAGAAAATCAGACTGGTTAAATACAATTTGGTCTTGATCAGCTGTGATATTCTTGCCATTGTCAGTAATCTCACATTTAGCTCTAACTATGCATACCTCAGATAGCTTGATTATTTATTCCTGCATTTTTTTGTGCATCCAAGTTAAGTTGATGTGTCTGTTATTTCAGAGCTTCTCATTTACTCTTTTTTATGACAGGTATGAAAATTCCCCATTTGCAGTCTTCAAGTATAATTTCTTGTAACCCCTATATTCTCAAAAATAAATGCTAGTGATTTTCAGATTACTTCAGCCAGCCCTTTAGAAAACACCAAACTCATCTTAATTATATGCTAGCCTGTTCTTATTTCGCTCAAGGCTGAGATCTTACCCCTTTGATAACAGTAATTGATTAATTTTGTGCAAGGCATATGCTGACCATTCACGTTAAATGAATATTGATAAAAACATGCACTGTTGCTTCAGCAGACTGCTTTCTCTTTCCACTGAGTGAAATCCCAATCCTCTCTTACTCCTGATATATGATTGCTTTTATCCCCAGTCATCCTGTGCTAACTCTAGAAGTTGAATGACCCATCTTCCTCCTTCCTTGTGCTTCAGTACAGTGAAGAGCCTATGGGTGGTTTCAAGCAACATTTCTCATGCACCAAGGCAGTCTCTACGCCCTGACAAAAACACTGTGACAAATCCAGGAGTAGTCACTCCAGTGCTGCACACTGACAGAGCAGAGTGTAAATCTCAATGTAATGCCCCCAGCAGCAAGGCATACAATGCTTCTGTTAATGTCATGGCTGGAAAAGCCTACGTGGTGTCCAAAAGCTGTTTTAATAACTGCACTTGTACTTCTTATCATGTAGCCTTTCATTTTGCAGGAGATTGGAGGTACACACAGAAGGTTATAGGAACAAACTGACTTCTGTAGCTGGATGTGGAAGTAGCTGGTGATAGTAGTTGTAGGTGAAGACAAGGTGAAGAAATAAGTCATAGACTGGACTTGCAATGATAGATAAGGTGGAGAAAACCAGTGTATGCCTCAGAGAGACATCTGCACCCACCTTGTGCAGGGAAGTTCTCTCCACCAGTTGGAAAGGGGCAGGGTCTATGCGGCAGCTGTCAAAGCACACATTCTTGTTCAGCTCCTCCTGCTCCCAAGCATCTATCTGACACAGGAAAGAAGAGGAATCACTCTTACAGTAATCAGCAGTGTTGCTGTCTTGTGTGCCCAAACTAGTCCCATTCTCCTGTTAATGCTTCTTCCTTCCTATGTAGATCATTCACCTTGCCCATTATATCACAGCGCTCAGGTTTCCCATCCCTTCCTTGCCAGATGGCAAGTCCCTATGGAAACAGAGCAATTCCAGTACCTCAGAGGTTTCCTGAGAAGGTGAGGTTTTGCTCCTTCCTGCTTAAAGAGGGAGACAACAAGTTTTCCTTTCTGGAGGCACCTTCACCTCGTCATTGCAAGATAATCGTTCCTTTGTGTAAAAAATGAAGGAACAATATAGACACACAAACGGATTTAGGGGAGGGGGGACCTGTGGAGGTCTGTAGTCCAAAACCCTGCTCACAGCAGGGCTGACTTCAAAGCTAGATCAGATTAGTCAGAGCCTTAGTCAGCACATCTAGCAGAACAATCTCTTCTTTTATTGGTGAGACTTGCCCTCTGTGCAACTCTAAGAAGAAAATGGCTTGAGCTATGGCTTTATGTGGCAATCACTGAGGTTGTCAGAGTTCAGGATGTACTGCAAGTGATAGGAAACGGGCAAAAGAAGCACTCAATTAACCTCACTCCCTTTCTGCACCCAGTCTTACCTCTTCTGGCCTCATTGTGTCAACGGCTTCCACCAGCTCCTGTAGGAGAAGACACTGTTCAGGACAGAGAACCTACAGTTTCACAGAGTACAGAAAGGAAAAATTTGCACAGCCTCCTCACCCCGTGTCATCCACTTTTTGTTCCAAATAGTATATTACTGAGTGTTTAGATTTTCTTTATACTCACACATTATAAGAGGTACACTTTACTTGCTGTGCTTCCCTTGCCAGTGAAGATTGATTATGCAATGCTGGTGGAGCAATTCAGGTGCCTAAACATGGTCATCTAGTATTGCTTTAGATGCTTTTAGATATCCCACATGGGGGTTAACCACTGCCCTAGAGTGGATGGGTCTCCCATAGGCTCTGTGTGATATCTGCCGACTCTGTGCAGATATAGCAGATACTCAAGGGCATCTAACATGGCATGAGGCAAAAGCATTTTTTTTTATTTTTATCTGGCCAAAACTGTTTGCCAAATGGAATAGAACTGCACTTTATTCCAGGTTAACCAAAAAAGTATTAATTTGTTCACTGAGAAAAAGATGCCCACACTCAGTCATGATGGTAGCCTTGACACCTGAGCACATCTTTAGGAAGATGCACACTCCTTTACAGTAAT
This sequence comes from Anarhynchus alexandrinus, assembly GCA_008711295.1. Lineage (NCBI taxonomy): Eukaryota > Metazoa > Chordata > Aves > Charadriiformes > Charadriidae > Anarhynchus > Anarhynchus alexandrinus. Next base: position 390,817 of record VUYV01000166.1, on the reverse strand, counting down.
CACACCCTTTTTCCTTGGAGAGGGTTCCCCACTGATGCTGCCAGAGTTCAGAACCATAGGCGTGTCCATGCTTTGGCCAAATGCTGAATGGCTCTGTGTAGTAGGTTCTATTTCCATTGCATTCCCTTCCCTCTTTAAGGTACTACTAGGCTCTCTGTATCCCTAACCTGGATGGCACTCTCTGTTTCAAGTGGACGGTTGTAATGGCACAAGAGCTGCTGGATCAGTTGCCTCAAACTCCTGAAATTGCCTGAAGGATGGAAACAAACACACGGATAAGAATGAAGAACAAGCGAGAGACAAAAATACAAAGCTCCATGCCCATCTCCTTGCCCAAGGCAGGCTGGGAAATAATATGAGGGACATAGTAAATGGTATATGACAGGGCTGAGCCAGTCACAATCCAGCATTCAATTTGTCAGATGGTATCTGGGACACACCAGAATAAATATTCCCATGCAATATCTTTTCCTCAAGGAGAGGAAACAAACGATTACAAAGTAGCCCTTTCAGATAATATCCATAGATGAGTGTCCCTGAAGAAAAAAACCAAAACCCAGAAGCAAGATGACTAACACAGCAAACAATACAAGGGATACAAGGGATAAACTGCTGTGACGAGAGCTTTCTGCAGTCCACAGAGAGAACATGGTTTGGAGGATGAGTATGGAAAGCAGAGGTGAGAATTTGGAAATTACTTCAAAGACAAAACATATCAACAGCCCGAATGTGACAGGTACAAAAGGGTGAGGAGTCCACGGGTTTTGCCAGTAGTGTAATGGTGGGAACGAAAAAGACTACAGAATTATTCTCCCAGGCAGGACAATTGGGAATTAGCAAAAAGGAGGCGATAGGGTTTGGTGGTGTTGAGAACAAGGCTGTGGAGGAAGGTTGGTCAGGAACAATGACAGCTGTGAGCCAAACTGAAAATTATGGCAGGGAAAGCCTTGTGAAGTCAACCCATGCTCCACTTCCTCTGGTCACTCCTGGATCACTCAGTACTAACTTCATGTAAAATGTCTCTCACACTGTCCTTGTTTTGATGTGATTCTTTTTCTGCTTTTTTAAGGAAGGTGGATGACTGTCCCACCATATACTGCCCTGGAAGCATGAAGTGGATTTTCCTATGCCTTAGAGGTTTAGTCATACATGAGTGGTGTTAAGGAACCAAAATGTGCTATATGCTGGATCTTATGTGCTAACCTTTGGGTGCCTAAAAGCATGAGCCAGAGCCCTATCCTCTGTATTTATTCTCAAGACTGGGCTACACCTCCTTGCTTACTCACTGTCTGCATATTTCAAGACACATAAAGGAAAAAAACCCACCATACTGCATCAAATACACGACATACAAATCAGAAATGAGCTATGAGTACAGTCTTGGAAGCAAAGCTAATAAAGGCTGGGGTGGCACACGAAGAACACAGTACATCAGTCTTTGTCCATCATATTAATGTAGCTGAATCAAAGATGTGTGTCCAAGGGACGAGCTGTTACTGGCAGAGAGAGAGCAGCCTGAGTGGGGCCTACTTTAGCCATGCTCTCTGAGGGATCAGAAAAAAAAAGAAATTTCCAGGTACGTTACACTGATGTTGAGGTGCATTAACAAAGTACCTTTAATAGAGGAACAGCAGAGAAAACTCCTCTCAGTCTCTGGGAAATTGGTACTTCACACAGGCACGTACACACAGTTAGCATGAAAACTTCCACAAGCTGGCTAAGATGTGGCTGAGGTATGCCAGAAGTTACCATACCTGGGAGTTGCTGTGGCTCCAAAGTTTCAGGTATTTGTTTAAGAGGACTTGTTGGGCCATTGGGCTCCTCTGGGTAACTGGGAGTGGGACTTGGGGGCCGAGGCAGCTGTTATTGGAAAGGAGAGAAAACAAAGTTCACCCCGTGTCGTTTCTTTCTCAGCCTCTGCAAATGCCTTACCGCTTCTTCAGCAGTCTCTGTGTTGCAGTCTCTCCACTTCTCTCCCTCACCTCTCCCTTCTCATCTGTATCCTCATCCTCATCAACATAAGCAAAAGATTCACGCTTCAGCTTTGGCAGGGTTGCCCACGGCCCCTTGCTGTGCCCATCGTAGGGTGCCTCAGACAGCTTCTGCTGCATTTCTCTGTTGAGGAGCCGTCGCCGTTCTGGGCTTATATGTCTCTGGAGGAGAGCCTGCAGCTCAGATCGCTCTACAGACCCCAGAAGGATCATGGTCTCTGCATAACAGAGCAGAGAAGCCATTAAGCCTCTTCAAGGTTTTGAATGTCACACACTGCCCCTTCCTCCCTCCAACCTCTTCAAAGTGCTCGGACTCATACTATCTAGAACCATACAAGAGTCATTGACCAGCCCTGCTAATTGCTGCTAAAACACTGTGGGGCTGTGGGCCACTCCTCAGCACCACATCAGAAGCGGGCTCTTTACATATGCAAGATTCCTCCCGGGTGTCACAGTTCAGTCCACAAACTTCCCCCACACCTCCCTTACCTCCTATATCTGCTCCTCTGCCCACACTCCGGCTTACCTGTCTGACCAGCTGAAGCAGCCTTCTGTCATACATCCTCCACAGCGGAAGATTTTTAGGATGATTTTTTATGTAGTGGGTCACACTGTCTCCTTCACAGCATGTGATTTGAAAGCTAGTTTCTTCGGCTCTTTAAGCCAAGACAGTCCTTAGGAAGGACCAGTTTCTCCACATTGCTTACCTGGTGAGTCCACCAAAGGCAAAGTCTTAACAGTGGTGCTTTGGAGTAGAGTTTGCAAGTCTCGGTATTTACAGTTGGAGGAGACAAATTTCACATCTTGGACCATAATATCCTCAACAAAGATATTGTATTTGCTGTGAATTTATGGACAATAAGGGGAAGAGTTAGCACATTAAAAATGTCTAGCAGGTAAATTCCTTTAAAGTGTTCTCAACACAGTTGCTAAATAATCTTCTGTGAGAGTAACCAAAGAGGACTTTCCAACAGGATCAACACAAATTAACTGGATTTTCATTGCGGTTGTATTCCACTCCATTACCCCTCACCATAAAAATACACACATATATACACATATATGTATAGATGTTTCATACACACATACCTATGCATATTACATATACTAGAGAGAGGAAGACATATATATGAATTTTGTTTAAAGCAAAATATCCAAATAAAATGACATTTCAAACATTTGCTGGAGAAAAAAATTCCAAACCCCACTGAATTCAGAAAAAAATGGAAATGAGACATTTGAATTTTAAATTTTTAAACTGAAGCAATTTGCCAATATTAACACAAGTTCAGTAATGTTGCACATTATTCAAACCTGTGCTTTCAGTGAAAAAAATGAAAAAGACTTTTCTCCATTTCTGTGTATGAACCCTAATTCTACTGTACCACTTGTTTTTTCTCACTGCAAGCATATTCTGCCCTTTTATTTTCTTTGTAGTACTATCCCCTTTTCATGACCTTTTATTCTCTCGTGGTTTCTTCCTCTTCTGCTTTATTTCTTTGCCACTCCCCACCTCCACCTCTGTTCTACCACTGTACCTTATGGGATTCCAGCCCAGGTCTGGCAGGTAGGGCAACTTCTTCACCTGGATGATGCTATCATAGAGGCTGGGCTGCAGACTCTGGGCCACCATGTTGGCAAGAATGACAGCCACCATCATGGGGAGGATGTGAGAGATCTGACCTGTCAGCTCGAAGCAGATCACAGCAGTGGAGACAGTGTGGCTCACCGCTCCTGTCAGAGCTGCTGCACCTTTCCCAGGTAGTGTAGAAAAGACATAGGGAGAGAAGACGACTGTCATAAAGAAACGGCATGTCATGTCAACCAGGAGAGTCATGGGGATGGGGCCAGGTGAAGAAAAAGAAAGACATGGAGACTCACCAATGACAGCATACCCTCCAGGTAAAATTTGATAAACGATACCATCGAAGAGGATCCCGTTGGGAAAAAGTGATGCCATGATTTCCCCAATAAGACGCCCAAATGCAGCACCTGGAAAATATCACTGACAATTATGGAATTAACATCTAAGGAACACCCAGTCTGTGCTGTGCAGCTGTGCTTGGCAACCACTTGAGTATTTTCTAACAGAAACAAAATCAAAACTTACATTAAAATGACACTGGGGACTAAAGAGTAGTTCTCAGTTACAAAATATAGAAGTTAGACTCCAAGAAGAGAAAAATGTACTAAGATATGTAAATACAGTTAACCCCTTATCCTTCCATTTAGGGACATTCAAGGCACAGTGGTATTTGTTATTCTCAGGTAGGAGGAAATGTTTTCAGAATAAATACAATGTCAGTCCAAATCACAGCTGAGGCCCTTCACATACTCATTCTGTGAATGTCCAAACACTAGAATCACAGCTTGTGGAAGAGTTTAGGTGGGAAGGGTCTTTTGGAGGTCTTGTTCTGACCCCTGCTCACAACTGGTCTGATTTCAAAGTGAAATCAGGTCACCCAGGGCATTGTTCAGACAAGCTTTAAAAGTCTGCAAGGGTGCAGATTCTCCAGCCTTTCTGAGCACCTTAACCAAGGAAACACTTTTTTTCTTATGTTCCATCAGAATTTCTCCTGTTGCAACTTGTGCCTTGACCTCCTGTTTACTGTGTGTCTGTAAGAGGAGTCTTTCTATCCTCTCTGTCCCCTGCTGCATTAGGTAGTGAAGGCCGCAGTCAGATCCCCTCTTAGCCTTCTCTTCGCAGGCTGAACATGCCCAACTTCTTCCGGCTCTCCTTGTCTGTTTCGTGCTCCAGCTCCCCAACAACCCCAGTGGCCTCACTGGACTCATTGCACTTTGTCAAAATCTCTTGTATCGATGGACACAAAATAGCACAATATTCCAGAATTGTGTCCAAAATGCTGAATGCAAGGAAATAACCAACTTCTCTGCCTTGCTGGCTAGGCTTTTCCTAATACAGCCTTGTTTGTGGTTAGCCTTCATCCCTGCAAGGGCATGCTACTGACTCATGTTCAGTTGCTATCTGCCAGAGCTCAGACGTCCTTGGTGCACACCATTTCATTTAAGAGCTGTGGGTACTTAATGCTGAACTTCATTTACTTGTATACTTCAGCTAATGTAGCCTCTCATTTTTAACATTAGCATCATATTCTTTTTATTTTTTGGTCTTGGAGTTAAAACCAGTTAAAAAACAATAAACTCCTGTATGCTACCATATTTCAGTCAGAAGAAATGAATAAGTGGTGGATTACATTGCAGGTACTAGTTTTGAGGTTATCTCTTCTAGTTGGCCTTCAGGGGCGAAAGGAACAACTACTAATAATTGTAGGATGAAAGTTTCTCTGTAGGTGAAGAGGCAGAGAAATTAGAAGGCCATGGCACAGCATGCGTCCCCACAGCGTGGCTTTCCTTATGTAAAAGGACAGGGATTTCCTCCTCAACATTTGGATTTGGGGAGTGGGAAAATGACAAAAGCAGAGACTCAGAGGCTGGTATGTGGACTGTTAACAGAGCTTGTCATAGACATCAAGTGATGACTCCTCATCCACTAGAAGAAACCTACTGGGTATGTATGCGATGTCTCTCTTACCCTCTCCATCTGTCAGACCAATATGCTGCAACACAAAACTGAAACTCACCTAGAACAAAAACAGGCATGAAGCCTCCACAGGGGATTGGCATCGTGGTAGCAATGACAGACATCCAGAACTAGAACAGAGGCAGAGGGTGCAGTTGTTACTGAGCAGCAATAGCATTTCCTGCAGCCCCACTCTACCGCCCAGCCTGTGAATCAATGAGGAGACATGTTCTGAGGGATCTGGCAGTTCAGCCAGACAATGAAGGGTAAAGGAGCTGTGGGATGTGAAGGGGACCTGGAGAAACTCCGACAACACACCAACACTGACGCAGAGGACCTCTGGGCAACTGCTGTGGTGGCAGGGAGGTTGAATCACCAAGGGGATGGATGAACGTGAGAATTCCTTTCCCTTGGACCTCAGAACTTGAGATTTCCTACTGCCCCAAACAGCTTAGCTTTTCATAGAACATGGTTTCAGAGAACAAGATTTCAGTGTGAAGAGAACTCTGGAGGTGTCTCCCCCAACTCCCTGCAGGGCTAATTCCTACGTTAGATCAGGTTACTTATCCAGGTGAGTTCTGAAGATCTTTAAGGGCAGAGATTCCCCAGCTTTTCTGGGCGTTTGTGCCACTGCTGACCCACACTCAGGGGAGAATTTTTTCCTGAATTCCAACTGTCATAAGTTTCCTTTATTCTAGCTTGTGTTTGTTGTCTCTTGTCCTATCACTATGTTGGGCAAAATGATGAAACCCATCCTGGTACTGCTAAAACCAATTAAAATGCTGACTTAGCCCAGCACATATAGACTTCTGGAGGCAACAGCCTAACCTTACAAACACCTCAAAAGCCAATACACTCAGACTACTCAGGCAATATAACAAGAGATTTCCACAGTTGAAGGAAACACAGAATGCTTCTGTTTCAAAAGCTTGTGCAAAGAAGTGTACTGGCAAGATGTCCCTTGCTGTAGCAGTATCATCCATAGGAGAGAGACAACCATGATCCAGCACATCAAGAGCATTACTTTCAGGTATTTTGGGACCATACTCTCCTCTGAGTGGGGAAATCCTTCCTGTTCAAGGTCAACCTTTGAGGAGGTGATGCCTCTGCAGACATTGTTGTAGCTGTAGACAGTGGAGATACTAATCTGTAGACAGACAGTTTGGTGAGAGGAAATCTACCTGACAGCTTTTCTGTTGTAACTGTCATAGGATGGTTGTCATAAAAGGGAAAATGAAGCCAAGATACAGCCTGCCATTTAGGAAAGCCCCCTACAAAGGTAACAAAGAACCTGCAGAACAGCATTTCACAGCCCATGGTAGAGGAACATGATGTGAGGATGGGTTGGATCATCAATTTGATACTGGCTGTTGCTCTTCCTTCCATAAGCCATTTGAATATTCAAGAGGAGAAGCTCCTGGCTGGCTACAGGGGCTAGCAAGCTGCAGAAGTGGAGTACTGCTAACTAAGCTCTGTGTTTGCAGTACCAAACGCAGACCAAATACAACTGAGATCTGGGACTAAAGTGCAGTGGAGAATCAGGCCAAGTCTTTGCCCAGAGTTGAAACAGCAGTCATTTTTATGTGGTCTCTCCCAACTCTGAATATATCCAGAAGAAAATAAACTGCTTGGAGCTGTTATCTAGTGAGTCGAGAAAGCCTTTAGTTAACAGGACAAGGCCAATGAATCTAGTGTCTGAGGACACAGCTCTTCCAAAGGAGAAGAGATAGACTCAGGATAAATACACCATGTAGTCCATCCCTCTTTTATTCAAGTAAATGAGACCTTATCTGCTTGGTACCCTATAACCAGAATTATCACAGAAACAGAACTCTTAACTGCCTGTCAGAAATTCAATACAGTGTTTTACTTTAGGTGGAATCAGCTGTGTCAGTCAATCATTGATGTCCATTCCTGATCTACTGAAATGTTCAACTGATATTACAAGGCGGCCTCAGCTATTTTGCTCCTTTACAACGACAACAAAAAATCACCATTTCTCTGATAGTTTTACTGTTTTATCTCTACCCCCTAACCCCACACCTCTTAAAAAAACTCTTTCTTGCTACTTGTATTTTGAACACTGGAATATAATATTTTCTTCTTTCAAATCTCTTCTCTTGCTGTGTCATGTATCAGTTACACAGCTGATCCTCTCAGAGGCTGAACAGTTGCAACTTCCACAGATCATGTCAGCTCAGAACATTTAATATGCTGTTGCTTTCCGAGAAGTGAGCAAAACTGTTTTAAGCTGCATTTCTCCATCACGTTACAGTATTACTAGCAAATCCTTGAGCCTCACAAAACTAGAGATCGTGCTTGCATAGTCTTATTTGTCTCCTATCTGTAGTCAGGAATACCAAGTAGATGGTATCAGACTTTATTTAGACCAAATATAAAATATCTGAGAGCTTTTTACTCAACTATTTATTTTTGTGGAACTTGAGAAGTCTTTCCTGCTGTAGTCCTTCCTACCAAGTACTACACAGTGGGTACCAAGGGTCGTTCAGCAGGATGCATGAGGAAGATGACCTAGGGAAGCAGTGAAGGAGGTCACTATCTTTAGGCCAGGGAAATACTCTGTAATAATTTTGATAATCTTGCATTCAAGGCAGGCAAACATCACATCAAAAGATGTAAGAAACCATTGCAGCTGTAGCACTTCATTCAATACCCAGCAACTCCTCACTGGCAGTTCACAAACTATTTTACAAAGGATCAAGAGCATTCACTCTGAGTGGAGAAGGTTTATGGTGAGCTGGGTTTCCTACCTTCATGAGAAAGAAGAGCAGGATGATGATGAAGACGCTGACTTTAGGATGTATCCAGGCAGCAGATTTCCCTAGGATCGCAGGGTCCCCTGTGTATTTTGCCCAGGTATAGTTATCAAAGAGAGAGCTGATGGCTTCCCGTGGCATCAACTAAACAGCAAAAAAACAGCCATGAGCCATGAGATCAGACCGACTAAATATTCTACCTCTGTACCAAGAAAGTGGAGGAGATTTTTACTTAGGTAATTCATGATTATGAGATTTAATTCACATTTTCAATCTTTAGGAAGAGAGACAGGACTTTACCTGAACTGGTGAAAGGATAACTACTTTTACACATGGGGTAACATCTTCCTTATTACTTGCTTAGGAGAGTGGACCTTTATCAAGTTTTAGATGAAGGAGATAGCAGAGATCGTGAACCTCAGAATATAGTCCTTCCTTGGTCCAAACTCCTCCCATATCTTTCTTCCCCTTTCCATAACATAAAGTAATTGGGGCACAGGATAAGGGCAGACTGTTCTGCAGAATTGCACAGAATTGCAAATACGTATCCGACTCTCACCTCTCCTGCCATGAACTGCCCAAATCCAGGAGGAAAGGTCACGGTTGCTATAAGGAAGGTTATAACCCCAGGGTATACGAGTCGGCTGAAAAGAAAGAAAAGTTTATTGAAATATAACCTCACATCCTTTTCTTGTAGCACTATCACCTCAGGACTAGGGATGCTCTTTCTGTGAAAGCTCTCTGCCATATTTGTATCCATTGCTTTGGAGTTCTGTTACTGGCAATTTAATGCCCTGCTCCACTGATCATCATCATTCATAGAGAGTTCAATTGTCAGCAAAGCCATTTTTCCCATCAGAATTAAAGTAATGGAGGGATGGAGGGACAGAGGGATGTACAAAATGCATAAACTTGAACACGCAGCAGGGTAGATGTGTATTTACAATGATGTCAAAAGCCAGCACCTCCTCCATTTGTCCTGATTATGCCAGTCTTGCTTCTACAACACCCATGCAATGTATCCTGTCCTAGCATATTCAAATGTAGGGGTCTTGTATACATTTCTGCATGCATTCCCCATTGCATTAATTCTTATAAGAAAAACTGCATTTCTTTCCGTTGTATTGCTGACCATCACAATTTTTGGGGAGGTGTCCTGGGTGGCCAGTGGGTTTAGCTGTGCCAGGCCAGTGGGGCATAGCTGGAGAGCAAGGTGAAGCCATCTGTGTTTTCCTACTGCTGTGTCCAATCCCAGGATGTGTTTCTGAGTACACTGGAACACCTCCTGGGCATGAAGACAACATGAGTCTAAGCTGACTCCACGTGCTGAACTAAGCCTGTCAGGTCTCCCCTGACAAGTTACTGTGTTCCCTACAGGAAGTTCTGGCTGAGATTCTGTGGCATGCAGGAAGACAAAATACAACCTTTAATTTCTTTCAGTCTAAGGACCTAGAAAATTCTGAGAAATGAGTCCAAAGTTTAAAGTAAATTCCCGCTTTTCAGGTTTTTTGCTCTACTAACTTGTTTGGTGGCTCTGCTGGTGCTTGTGGGTAATGCTACATAATGAAGAAAGACAGTTTTTCTTCCACATAATAAATTAAGCTAGTTTGAACTTCTTTTTAACTAGTGGTTTTCTTCTGCTCAGATCTGCAACTTGCTAAGAAATATAGGTCCTCCACACCTCTCAACTTAAAAAATTCTAATAGCATCAGATTTCTTCTGTAAAGAGAATGAAAACATTTACAATTAGTAAATGTCACAGTTACCTTTTCTTCCTCAGATTATAACTTTGGAGGTTATAACTTTATTAGAGAGGGAAAAGAAGTATCTTCAAGTGTCCCATAAAACCTTTATTGCTAAGATTTTTATTTTGTTTTGCATTTCTCTTCCATGCTGCAATTCACACAGCATTTGGTTACTATCAGTTTTAGCTTTTGGTTTGTAAGTATGCAGTAATTTCTATACTGAAGCACATTCTTTACATTTTTGCCAACATTTTTGTTAAAAAAGATAGATGTTAAAGACTTAGTTAGATTTCAGTTGTATTTCATTTTCTTAAAATATAAATGATGTTGAATTTCTTTTTTACAGATTCTAAAAAAAACCAAACACCAGAAGCAGCATGATCTTAAGAAACATGATCATTGATTTTCTAATTAAAACCAGTTTCTGTCTAATCAATAGTTTCCCTTGTCCTCTTAATGAATATTACAGAGTCTCCCTTCTAAATCAAGAAGCTATTTGAAACTATTGGGGCTGATCAAGAAGAAAATCCAGTGTAGAACAAATTCTCTTGATGTTTGCAGATATCTTACTCTCATAGAATTTGTTTCTCACGTTTTTACTATCTTACATTGGAAATAATTCTACTAGCTTCCAGAAAGCATTTGTTAATATATATATTTTATATATATATATTTATACCAGTAGGGTATAGAAATCTGGTCCCTAAAGAGAGTATCTTCAAAGGCACTCACTATTTGGTGAGAAACTGGCTCAGAGCCGTATGACGCCGGATGCATAGGACCACTTGGCGATTGAGATAAACAAAGAATGCTCCAAGGAATCCAGAACATATCCTAAAGTGGAGAAAAAGAAATAAAATTATACCAAACAACAAATGATACACAAAACATCAACCAAGAAAATGAGTTTAAGTATTTTCATCTTCAGATGTTTATGAAGTCTTTTAAATGTCACCTAGAGGGTTACTCCTACAGCAACTCATTTGAAGACATTAACTCCCTGATAAAAGGGGAGAGATTATTTTGGACCTGTTTTTCACACACACACTGTCATTTTACGCTTTAAATTTCCCTTGCTTAGAGGGGGGAATCCCATCTATAAAAATCTATAAAATAATCTGTAAAAATAATCTATAAAAAGGGACTGACAGATCTCAGTGGGGGCTGGCAAAGAGCAACTGGGCAGAGACAAGTATTGTCAGAACTTAGACATCAGGTTGGAACAGGAAATAGTGAAAATGAAGGGAATTTAACTCTATTTCAGCAAAATTATACACCTACATCAAATATTAACCGTAATCTTGTGCCTAAAGCAAAGTACGTCATCTCTATGATCCTAATCACTTAGGCCTACGTTCCTGATCCTAACAAAGTAAAAAAAAGTATAGCTGTCTAAGGACTGGCCTCGATCCTTATGCTCTGTAGCTTAATGACACCTGGAGAAATAGGGCCTAATACTCAAAGATGAAGTAAAAAAATAAAAAGAGTGAAAAAAGAGTGCATTTAGAATTTTTAGGGGAAGTATTATTTTGTGTTGCAAATAATTAACCTACAGAATACTGAGGATAAACAAATAACATTTTCATTCTATTAATTTTTAAAATTAATGGAATTTTCCTTTGTTACATGTTATGCAGGCTTTTGCCCAATCTCATTCAAAGATTAATTAAGCTCACTTAAAAAGTTGTATGTTGAAAAAAACCTGCTTGATCATTTAAAAATTGCATAGAAACAAGTTTAAACTAAATATAAAGCTGTTCGCAGCCAAACATGTCCAATGAACTTCTCTTAAATATGTTAAGCCAGCAATGTTTAGTGCTAGTGTTAAAATAGACCAGTCCCTCAGGCAATATAAGCCTAAGGGCTGCACGGTGAACTGAATTTCTTTATAATACTTTATATTAAAAACCAGATCCCTCCATTCCTATGCCTATGAATTTATCAGTTAAATAGAAGTGCTCCTGCTGTATGTATTTTGCAAATTAACAACATTTGCTGACACAGCAGAAAAAGATCTACCTGTTAATAGTGCCTGGGCTGGCTCATTTTTTTTTGTCCTACCTGAAAGTGAAGAAATAAGTTGGATAGAAAGAGATTTCAGCTTTGAGACTTAATGTTAAGAGACTTTGGAGCATTCCAAGTCCTTGTCAGGACTTTATCCAAGACTATCCAAGTCTACATTTTTTTTAAAAAAAATACCGCATTGGATACGCAGGCATTTGAAAGCATTTCACAGTTGTCATATACTCCTTTCCGAGTCTATGTGCAGTACAGAAAAAAAGCAGCCCTGCCAACTCTGGTCAAAACACAATGACAAGAAGTTTTGCATTCTATCAATCAGCTGTAAATCATAAGGACTACCTTTTCCTTGCTAATCTAAACAAATAAATTCCCTCGAGTTCAGCATGCAAGTCTATTTAAGAAGAACAAAGTAGACACATATTACTAGCAAAAGCTCCTGTATATTCATAGATTTTTGACATATTTGGTGTTTTCAAAAAATCCCACTTGAGTCCATATTAATGGATACGAGGGCAGCCTACTAAAAGGAACTAAAAAACCTCAAATATATTTCTGGTCTGACATCCACATCTTGCAACAGAATATGTTCACAATGCCAGCACAGGTGTTTGTTCCTACAGGGTATTCCCTTCTCTGCTACTCTGCAGTGATTTCCCTGGAGCCTCTCTCAAGCTCTAACCCAAGACTTTTCCTCACAGCAATTCCAGACTCAGTTTTTCTCTAGTATTTCCCAATTCTATTCTCATTTTTCTGTAGTTCTTTCTTTCATTTTCCAAAATTTCCTCCACAAATGAAACCGGCTCTGATATCTCCTATAAATAAAATAAAACTGACACGCATCTTCATAAATTAACTGTTATTCTCCCTGAATCCCATTACAGTTCAGTTACCCTTGCCACCACATCGAATGTACCAACCTCTCTTAAAAAGGATAACTATTCTGACCTTGTAAAAGGGAAACTTCCTGGTTAAATCTTTTGTCCCATTTTTGTCAAATGAAAAGGCCATACTTGGTTGGTCAGGTCATGTGAGGATGCCATTAAAACAGTTAAAGGGCCAGTCAGTAAATCTATATCCAGAACCTAGACCAAGTNAGAACTTAACTTCTGAAAAAGATATATGAAAAAGAAATAACAAACATCTTGATAATACCCACATTTCCTTCCTTACCCATTGTGCTACACGGGCACCATTTCTGAAGGAGGAATCTGAACAAGCAGAGGGCTTATTTGTGAAAATCAAGATGTCTAAAAGAGATGTACATAACTGTTTTGCAAAAGAATTCCTAACAGAGCTCACGTGATAACTCGTGTGAGTTCACATGATAGAGGAAGGAGCCAGGTTCCTGGGAACTTACCCTATTACAGCAAATGCTGGAAGCTCTTGGAGATCAAAGGGGAAATCCATGCGAAAATTTGTTCTGAACAGGGCTGTGATGGTAACTGTGAGAGAAGAAAGAGGTAGAGGAGGAAAGGGAATAAGGATGTGAGAAGTTAAATGCCATAGGAGCTTGGAGTAGGGACAGGGGAACTAGTTTATACATGCTCCTGTGTGGTTTCATTATATTATATACAATATTACAGATTGGAATACCTCTCTGATTTTCGTATTGCCTATTTTTGAGCACTTGCAACATGAACAGTCTAGATGGTATAGGTTTGTTTTCAGAGAATATATATATTTTTTACCTACAATCCCAGATTTTAAAAGGGTTTTTGTTTCTTTCTTTTCTTCTACCATCCATTCTCTAGAAAATAAAAACTCTTCCCACTACGCTCACTGACTCTGAAAACTCTCTTTGCAAAGGCAGGTAGTGCTTACATATCTGGAGAAGCTATGTCACAAACGGTTGTGATTGCCTTCTAGAAACAAAACTCAGATCCTCTCTGAACTTCTATCTGCAAAATTTTTGTCTGGTATCAAAAGAATGGAAGTCTTAGAAATCAGAGATGGAAAATATCAGCTAAGCCTCATCCTCTCCAGCTCACCTCTCCTGGTAGCATTGCACTGTGAAAATGACTCAGATGTTGAAACCTGCCCTGCTTTTACATGGAGGTACCTAATTGTGTGGAAACAGTAAACATCTGTATGCCAACAGGTGATGTACAAATCAGCAATCTAGTGCAGAGTGGAAATGCAGCTGAATGAGGACAGGTATAAATCCCAGCTTGCCCTGGATGAAGGAACTATTTGCACAATGAGGAAAGAAAAGAAGCAGTATGCGATTATTACAGGAGGTATTAATTACTTGTTAATTGACCAGACAGGACTAGGTTTAGAGCAAAGATTTGATCAGACCTCTGTGGGTTACATTACCTAAGATAGCTAAGCCTGTCTAACCGCATGCTGCTATTCAAAATGGAAAGATCTTACTCCCTGCCTCTGCACCCCTTTCCTTCCCTCCTGGATGCACTGTTCTCCCCTCCTGTCAGACCGACTCTGACACAGGTCAAAGCCGTCACTGAGTTCTTTCACCTCATTAAAACCTACCAGAAAACCTGTCTGCTCTGTTCCTGGGTTAGTCCTCTGCCAGGGAAGTGAGTTGAATGGAGGGGTCCAGTGAACACAGAGATGGTACAAGGGAGGGGTAGAGAACAGTCAGGGATGGAAGATGGTGAAAAGTGGGATGTCAGGTTGTCCTCTTTTTTGTTAGATCAGCCCAAGAAAGGGATCATGTCAATTTAGTTTTAGGAAACAGATAGTCCAAGCCACTAAATGTCAGTGCATTAAAAAACATAGCAGAGCTCACTTTCAAAGTTTTCCCACAGGGCGGCAAAGATGACCAGAGCAAAGGGAAACAGTCACAGCACTTCGTCTGAGTCTTTCTAGGTTCCCTCTCTACTCCCACAAGACAGAAGCAGGTTTCTACAGAAAGATTCATCCTACCTACCTTCATCTTCTTTCCTAAGTGACTAAGCCATCCTGAAACTGGATGGTTAAGCCCTTTTCTCTCCATTGGATACAAACTCTACTGGTTTAGAGTAGCTGTCCAACTCTTATGAGGTGAAAGTTAAAAGAAGTAAAAAGAAATAAGAAAGTCTAGTTAATGGGAAAGTCTACTTAAAAAAGCTTTGAACTGTAAAATAACATTGACCCATGTGTAGAAGTGATCAGAAGAAGCTGGAAGAGTGCAAGGTGTAAAACTCTATGGCAAATAAGATGAAGGCTCAGAACATGGTGAAACAGAAATCCTGCAAATTGCAGAACTCCAGTCTTCCATGATTAGCAAACAGGGACCTAAGTTGCAGCAGCTGACCAGAGTGGGCCAGATGTTATTTGGAAAGTACAGATAACGGTGTAAAGCCAGCCAACGAAGCCATCAGTATCCAGAAGCCAGCAAAGATTTTGTGGGTCAAAGAAAGAAAAGAATTTTGGTGAGATGCTACACAACTTATTTGCATCTGTCTACTCTGATGTGATTGCTTCTCTGCCTGCTACTTCCTGGTGCAGTTTGGAGGTAAAAAATTACAATAAAACAGGTGTTAAACAAGCTGCAGGCTTAAAAGTTGTTAAGATCTGAGGCAGATTAGGCATGAGGTGGATGAGCCATTTAAAAAAAAATAATCACCTGCTTTAATGAGCATCAGGGCTTTTACGGATTGGAGTGGGACCAATGGGTAGCATATGTGTTTAAGAAGGTTGTGGGGTAATGTGGTCAAGTGCAAAGAGAGCATCTGCCAAATTGGTAAAATACATATAGATTTTAAAAGCAAACACAACCCTGGAAATACCTATTTTGAACCTCAAAGCTGAGGAAAAAACCCAAAGATAATTCAAATGAATAAAAACTTTGTGATGTGGAGTTTTCTTAACAAAACAGTAAAACCAGATTAAGGGAAATGGTATTTATTTAGATTATTAAGAAGTCCCACATGAGGCTGTGGAGCCTTGTGTAGAGGTCCACTGATTAAACAGCAAAAGGGGAAATGTTGTCACGGATCAGAAGCTAGACCAGAGAGAGAAAAAAAGTGAGTTTATCATGTCAGACATGTAATGATACATGTCATAGTACATATGTGGCAGGAGTTGCTAATTGTTGTCTTGGGGCCATGGTGTTCAATGGATTTCTTCAGAGGTCAATATTGGAGCTGATTCTGTTTAACATCTGCATCAAGGTCCTAGATGATGGAACTCACTCATCAGTGACCATACTGAACTGGAGAGGGAGAAAAGAGGGTGGGTTTTCACCTAGAGGGCTTCACTCAGAGTGGTCTCCACAAACTGGAGGAATTGATTGGTAGGAACATCATAAATTCGACAAAGACAAATATTTAGTCCTGCACCTGGAATGGCAGGTGTGTCAGTACAGCCTGGGGGCTTCGTGAACAGGAAAAGCTCTGCTCTCGTGCCAGAGGGTTCTGGTGGATACCATGCTTAATATGTGCCTTTGTGGCAATGAAAGATAACCACATACTGGGCCACATCAGCAAAAACACAACCAGCTGGTTGAGGGTGGTGATTATTTCCTTCTATATGGCACTGATGAAGCCACATCTAGAAAACCCAGTACCAATGAAATGTTACAAAACTGGAGAGACCCCAGCGGCGACCCCCAAGATGGACCAGGGCATGGGGACCAGGAGAGGCTGCAGGAACTAGGTGTACTCAGCCTGGAAACAAGAAGGCCCAAGGGGCTTCTAGCAGCAGTCTCCCTTCATGCAGAAGTTGTAAAGACACAGTGAAAGAAAAAGAGGCAATGGGCACAGCTTCCAGCAAGGGAATTTTGTCTACATATGATGAGAAAATGCTTCCTTTTGGAGAGGTGGTTCAGCACTGGAACAGATGCCAAGAGAGGCAGCGGAAAGTTGTCCCTGCTGTAAGCAGGAGTTTGGAGTAGAGAGCGCCAGGGGTCTCCTCCAAACTAAATCTTTGTATGATTCTATGATACAGAATTTTCTGTGGAAGACAGCAAAATCTGCACACGATACTGAATCAGTTTACCCTTGTTGGAAGCAGAGAGGATTGCATAAGAAAGACAATATTCTGTGTTGATGAGCACAAAGTAATGCAGTGGGGGAAGATTATTCATACATTAGAAAGGAATCTAATTTAACAATAGTATTTCAAGAAAGAGAGTTGGATCAGTGTAGACAGATCTAAGAAAAAGGTCTTTTTACCTTTTTCCTAACTGCAGCTGCTAGACATGTGCAAAATCTGCATAAAAATTGTATCATAATTCACAGTATTGCATTGCAATATTGTAATGCCTTCCAAGAGACCCATGCAATAGCCACACCTGCTCGGAACTCTTATCATCTTATCTCAAAAATATTCTGGAAGAAGATGGCAAATGCCCGCCTAAGCAGAAAAGTTAGTTCACATATTATGTATGAACGTGCAATAGTTTACATGTTCCACATGAACATTACAGGTAGATGCACATAGTGCACATTAAGGGAAGCAATTTCTTCCACTTTCAAGTACATTAACCTACCTCATACAAAGGCTTTCCTACTGGGTGATAATAGTAGCCATACAGGAAACTAGCACAAAGACATCCACTTATCTGCTGAGTGCATAACTTCTGGGAGCAGGCAAGACTTTAGAGATTGTGAAGACATCAGAGAGGGGACCTAAGAAAAACCCTTGCATGAACAAAGACTGAAAAGACCAGGCTTGTAACTTTCAGAAGGAAATGAGCAAGAGAAGACATGAAAGATAAGTTAGAGCAGGCATGATAAAAGATCGTAAAATAACGAATGACTTAGCTAGACAAAAGTTTCTAGTTCCTTAGTACAAGGAGAAGGAGACTGGCAACAAGACAAAGAAAATTCAGAACTATGAAAAAGAACTATTTTTCATAGACAATTGGATCATGGAACTTTTTCACCCAGACAGTCAATGAAGCAGAACGTAAGGAGCCATTAATGTGGATATTAAAGTGTCTGGACGATTTTGAAGAAGGGACAGTAATTAAGATGTTTCAGGATTAAGCTAATTTCTAATGATTTGGGAGATCAGCAAGGGAGCTAGAGTAGATAAAGTGAAGGATAGGATGTTATCTTCTGTCATCTGTCTTTGGATTTCTTATATTTTCCACTGGAAAGAACAAAAAGATTTTTTTTTTGTGACAGATCTGATGTTTGAATACCCCTCAATATAAGGCAGTGTTTCACAAACAAAGGTGTAGTAACTTTCTACATTCAAGTAGAAATAGTAGTCAGTTTCTATATTCAAGAGAACATTAAAGCCAAATAATGTTTTAGCACAAAAAAAGTCCAACCCTGTGAAGTCAAGAGAGGCATAAGTTATACCAGTTTTAAGTAAGGGAACTGCACACATGGAGCTCAGATCAATAAAATAGATAATACTGTAAAAATAAAAGACAAAGACATTAATTTTAAGGTGATTCTACCCCTCTACTCTGCTCTCGTGAGACCCCACCTGGAGTACTGCATCCAGCTCTGGAATCCTCAGCACAAGAAGGACATGGATCTGTTTGAGTGGGTCCGGAGGATGGCCATGAAGGTGATCAAAGGGATGGAGCAACTCTCCTATGAAGACAGGCTGAGAGAGTTGAGCCTGGAGAAGAGAAGGCTCTGGGGAGACCTTATAGCAGCTTTCCAATATCTGAAGGGGGGCTACAAGAAAGCTGGAGAGGGACTTTTTGCAAGGGCATGTAGTGATAGATGAGGGGTAATGGCTGCAAACTGGAAGAGGGTAGATTCAGAATAGATATTAGGAAGAAATTTTTCCCTGTGAGGATGGTGAGGCACTGGAACAGGTTGCCCAGAGAAGTTGTGGATGTCCCATCCCTGGAGGTGTTCAAGGCCAGGCTGGATGGGGCTTTGAGCAACCTGGTCTAGTGGGAGGTGTCCCTGCCCATGGCAGGCGGGGTGGAACTAGGTGATCTTTAAGGTCCTTCCCGACCTAAACCATTTTATGATTCTCTGATAAGGAAAAAGTTTACAAAGAAATGGCAGCCACCTTCATCAGCTGGAACTGCATTCCCACACTATCCAAAATGTTCTCCTGAACAAGCTTTTCCTGTGCTATTTCTATCTGCACAAACGTTGCGCTCATGTATTTCAGTTACTTGGGACAGCTATGTTTTCAAGGACTTTCAGTCAGACCCTACTAATGTTGTAGCCTTCCTAATCATTTTATCATTTCAATTTTCTAGACCATTTGTTTTTTATGCTTCTTGTCAAGAGATGACCAAAGCAGACCACAGCATTTCCAGCAGATTGCAGCAGCATACACCGTAGTATGTATTACATCCTCTGTGTTGGGATACCTCTATGTTTGCAGCCTTGATGTTATGCTGAGTAGAGTCAAAAATCCCACCTCAGGGGCCATCTTACTCTCTGAGGACTCTTATTTAGTAATTTTTTAGTCATATCCCCAGCATACCTAGGAATATGTTGGGTTATACAATTGATGACATAAGATACTTCCCTTTCTCTTTCCTTCTGTACTGCTGGAATTCACATGTCATGGCAAAAGTTTCAAATATCACACAAGGTTGTGGTTTTGAGGAAGATGGAAAATAACAAATTAATAGTGCAATTTTTATACAAAGAGAGTAGGAATGGCTCTTAGCTTACCTGCATCCTTGTTCCAAACAGCAAGGACTCGGAAAATGAAGGCACTAAAGGTAGCTGCAAAGAAACCTCTCCAATAATTGCGCACAGCAAAGTAGGTGGAAGTGACCTCAATGCTGAAAAGGACCCCTAGAAAGAATTGGAAAAGGAGCAAAGTTAAAATCAGAAGTGTGATGTTAGAAGCATGAGAGAGGCTTTTAAATAGTCTTCTAGAGCAGTGGTCTCCAGACTTCTTTGATCACGCACCACTACCAATAAAAGATTTTTGAGCAGGTACCCCCAATATATGTGTATTTATTTAAAAATTACATAAATGTACTACTGTACTAATATATTATGTACAATACAAAACATACACAAAAAACACTTTAAAAAGAACAAGATAAAGATGAAACAAACAGATTTTTTAAAAGTATTTGTTTTATTTATTAATGGAACAAAAAATGTTGATATTCTTTCATTTTGAAGCCTTGGTTTAACATTTTGTGATAAAGTGATTCAAAGGTCTGGTTCTGTGCTCAGTTTATTTTGATACTTGCTCTTAATGGCTATCACAGCTGAAAAAGATATGTCACAAAGATACATAAAACCAAATGCAAGAAATACATCGTTGTCTGTGCTGACTAAATCATGGCACTATTTTTTTTCAATCCCATCCACCACTTATGCAAAGATTTTTGTTGAAATTTGGATAGCAAATTTCCATCTTCCCAGAGGTCAATCAGTTGTTCTTGCAAACTAAACAGAAAGTGTGGAATTTGTGTATCTCTAACAAATGGGTTCAAAACCCACTGAAACTCTTAATCTGGAAGATTTTTAAACAGGTTAAAAATTTCTGTTTCCACATTTTTCAGGTGTACATGTATGAGAGTTACTGTAGGTGACACACTTAAATTGTATTTGTCAACAAAATCACAAAATATCAAGAAGTTTCTTTTGAAAAGCAGTTACTTTCTCTCCCACTGCTAGAACACCACTTTCACCTTCACATCAAGTACGTTTATTTTTTTGGAAATAACTGCTAGGTTTCATGTTACTGACACGTGCTTGTCATCACAGAAAAGATCAGCAAATTCAGAACACTTGTCCTTTTGTAAAAGAAAAATGCATAATTGGTCTTTAAAGTCAAAAACTCTTTTAAAAGATCATTGCCATGAGATAACCAGCAAATGTCTGTATGGTACAGAGGATTTTCATGGTCACTCCCCATCTCATTACAAAGTAATATAAAGATTCTACTTTACATGTTACAAACATCTGTACTTTCATCCAGCTGCACAGCAAGCCTCTCACATTGTGAAGTTTGTACTGATACTTGTTTCTTCAAACCTCCAGCAGCAATGTTTTCTGTGCGTCTTCCAACAGTGTTTGCTGACGAAGGAATGCATTTTAGTTTGCCACCGTATTGCTTTCTATGTGTTATTGCAGACATTTTTACTGTGGCAGGAAGAACAAGTGTTTCCCCAGTGGTATGTGGCTTTTTGTCTTTTTCTGTGAAGCAAGAAACCTCAAAGGAGGCTTCTAAACATTTATCATTTATTTCAGTGAAATTTTGTAAAGTATTGTATTGGATATCACATAGTTTGAAACATCGCTGAAAAAACTGTAGAGATTTGTCTTCATGTTCTGGATGCTTAGGTTTAAAATGTCTTCCTAATTCTGGTGGCTTCATACCATTGTTAGCTAACTTCTCAAAGCACAATATACACTTAGAGTGAGGTTCATTGTTAACGATAGCCGATGTAAATCTGTATTTAAAATAGCCTTTGATAATTTTGATTTTTTTTTGCCAACATCTTGTCAGATCTGATTAGCTGGTCATTGTTTGTACCTTGTAATGTGGCTGATTAAGAGCCTGTACAAGGAGTAGGAGAAGTGTCAGCTCTGCCATTTTCTTGTCATTTGTCTGGGCTCGCATTAGTATTATCTTCAGTCTGCGGCCTCTTTGCAGGAATCTTTTTAAGCCACTTGTCCATTTTGTGAGGGTTAGTTTAGTTAACACTTGATAATATAACCCATAAATCCGCTTAATTCGGCACACATTGATTGCAATATATTGCAATATGCTGAAAGCAAGCAAATGAGCGAGGGCACCACTGTCAACCCTCCACGTTGTGAACAGTTCTGTACTCAGGACACCTCATGCACTGTATGTGACAAGTGGCCATCTGACATATGGACTGAGTGAGGGCATCGCTGCCAATACATATACTGAATATTAGTGAAGCACAATTTCTTTCTTTCTTTTCAGATTTAAAAAAAACCCAAAACATAAATTCCATTATTTCCTTCCCACACCCCAATGGATCATCTTACGCACCCCCTGGGGTATGCACACCCCCATTTGGAGACCACTGTTCTAGAGAACCTTCCACTCTTGCCTCCAGGAGGCTGACAACATGTGGAAAAAAGACTGTGTCACAGATGCTGGGGAGGTTGGTAACGCTAAAGGTAAGCTTCTTGGTTCAAAGTAGATGACAGATCAAAAATACATTGCAGGAAAGAGGGAGGAGAAGAGGACTAGGCAGGAGAGGATTTAGGTACCTGAGGAAAAGGAAACAGAACAGCCACTTGCCTCCAAGTGGTGTCCCAAAGCAGCAGCCGACCCCCACAGCACAACCCACAGTCAGGACATCCGAGTAATAATATGGCTGCTACTGGTGAAAGAGACACAGACAGACAGACAGACAGAAGAAAGAAGGAAAGAAAGTGGAGCATGAGTAACAGAACTGGCAGGTACGGCCAAATGCTGTCACCCAGCTCTGTCACCAGTCTCAGAGTTATAGCTATATTTATCTTACTTCTCCCTTCTGGATGGCTTCAAAATATTCAAAAGACAAGACCCAGCACAAGACAGGCATATACCTGAAATCACATCTTCAAGACACGTGGAGAAGGCAGCATCTCATCTTCCATTGAAACAAGTACATTTCTGTCACTGCAGAAGAAATGTCTTGTGGAAAAGCCTCCAGAGGGCGGAGAGCCCATAAGTATGTTTTACTCCATCTCTTTCACTTTGGCAGGGAATCCCAGAATGTACATGTGCCAGACAGTGCCTCAAAACCCCACCCTGTGAGCCTGTGTGCACAAGGCACGTGCATATCCAGAACCAAGCGTGGATGGATGCCTGGTCCTGTCACCCCAGGCAGGTGAGTGGGTAACAGATCACCTAGCATCGTGCTGTCCTAGTGAAAACAATCATGATAATAAAGGGAAATGGAAGGTATAAAAGGTACAATCTCTCCTGAGACAGTTTTGGAAGATGTAGAAAGGGAGAAAATGCTCTTCTGCTCTTTCTCCAAGATTTGGCCCTGAACTGCTGGAGAATGGTGAAAGGTGAGCAGATAGGTTTTATTTTATTTGGTGTAAATCCTACGTGGTGTGTAATACACTAGTGTTCAAAGCCTGTGTATTTGGTACTTTCTGCTATCACGTGCTCCCTAAGTAGCCTGTTAGATCTCCCACAAGAGTTTTGAGAAAGGGTGGTCTTGTGTTTTGATGGGAAACTGAATGGTGAGGCTGAATTCTGAGACCTGAAGGCTGTGAATTCCTGTTTACCTGAAAAGGTGTTTGATAGAGCTTCAACCAAAAGGTGTCTCAAGGCTATCTCTGCACAACCCAACAAAAATGGGCCATGGACCATCCCCTAACCCAGAACAATGTGTCCTTATCCACAGCTTTGTCCTAGGTAACTTCTGGGCCCTATTAGTGTCCCTGTGGCCTTAAGACATAATCACGTCCAGAACAGGGATGGGGTTCAGTGCAAAGTGTTTGGAATAGTGGGAAGGTTGTGTTATAGCCCACCAGCATGGTGATTAACAGCTTGAAACTGAGGGTGCATGCAACATGACCTGCAGTATGGCAAGGGGTAATTAGAGTTGTTTGAAGGTGCAAAGCCTGATGGGACAGTATTGAAGAACAGTGTGAGACAGAGAGACCTATAGCCACCACTGAGAACAGCTTGTGGTATATGGCATCTCCCCGGACCCAACACTGTGTCAGAGTGCTGGTGCTGTGTAGCAGCATAGGTGTAGCCAGGTAGACCAAAACAAACAGGCAATCAAAGAGTACCAGAGTGCGCTCAGAAACAGTAGGCTGGGCACCTTTTTCCTTGTCAAGGGCTAAATTTGCTTTTCAAATCCATTGTGAGGGCTCCTCATTAATACACAGGGTGATGTTCAGCAGCAACACCACCAAGAAGTTATACACCATGGGTAATATGATGTGAAGTTGCAAGCTATATCCTGGACTAAGGTTAGCTAAAGATTACATGATTCCCAGGTAATGGAAATCACATTCGGCAATTTGGAGTGAATCCATAAGAGGAACACAACTAGGGCTAGTTTGTTCCCATACTACAATGTTTTCACAGACTCACAGCAAGTTTTAATCTGGAAGGTATCTCTGAAAGCTTCTTCTCCAATTCTCTGTTCAGAGCTGGGCTAACTTCACAGCTAGATCAAGGTGCTCAGGATCAAGGTGCTAGGTGAGCCCTGAGCAACTCCATAGGTGGAGATTCCCCTCTTGACACCTGTGCCACCCTGAACAACCTTTGATGCAGGGGGAGAAATTTTTTTTACACATAGATAGAATTTCTGTTGTTGCAAGTCGTGCCTGTTATCTCTTGTCCTTTCATTGTTCTCTGAGAAGAGTTTGGTTATTTTGTCTCTCTAACATCTTCTTTAGGTACAGAAGACAGCAATTAGACTACTCCCCCTTTAGCCTTCTGCTTTCTTCTCTAGCCTCTCCTAGTTAACTATGTATAATGTGTCCTGCAGTCTCTGAGACTGTGTAAATTCCAGGTGCAGAGAAAGAAACAAGAACTGTAGACTGTTATGGAAGGTTTTCTGTTTTGGTTTTTTTTTTTTTTTTCCATTGTTTTTTTTACCATTAAGAGAGATACTGTTCTCCTGTTATACTACCAATGATTCCACCTGACTGTGGTCTAATCCTTGGTTCTGAACTTGTTTTCTCTCAAGATTTTTGGCAGACTTACAAGTTTTGCCTTGAAGCCTCAGGCTTCAGCTCAGGCTGTCTCCAACTTGCTATGTTGCCCACATATACACAGCTGTCAGTCTCCCTCTTGCTGAACCTGATTTTCTTCCTGGCACATCTTTTCTCAAGTTAGCAACTGAAGAACCTCTGATTTGTAGCTGACTAACTATGTTCCTTCCTTATTTTTAATAGCAAACCAGAGTAAAGATCATTATTGTGGGTGCAAGACTATATTGCATTTGTCAGCTAACTCATCCATTTGAAGACTAACAGGAAAGTAGTGCACGGAAAAAATAAAGCCAACCTAGAAAAAACATTGCATTTCAAAAACTCCTTAAACTTCTGGGCACAATAACAATGGAGAGAGATTCAGGGCAGTCCGTGGGGGGACAGTGAAATGAAGACACAACAAAGAATGGAGAAGATTTTAAGACAAATTATTTATGAATATATTTCCACTGTTTTGGGAAGAAGTTACCATGTACCTCCGGCACATGTGCTGATTAAGGAAATTCCATGAATCAGAAGATTAGCACAAATGTAAGGGGACAGAGATAAATTTCCACATTTCTCCTCACAGCAGGATCATAGAAAGGCAGGAAGGGACCACTGGAGGTGTCTCCTCCAACTCCCTGCTCAGAGTTGCACTAATTACAAGGCTCAATCAGGTTCTTGTCAGGGTGAGTCTTGAACATCTCCAGGGGTGGAGATTCCCCCATACCCCTTTAGACTTTTCTCCTTTAGGCTGAACAAACACAGCTTCCTCAGCTTCTCCTCATATACCGTTACTCCAACCTCCAAACCATCTTCCTGGCCCTTCACATCTCTCTTATATGGGGAGCTCAAAACTTTACACACTGATATTTCTGTTCTCCAGTCCACTGGTGAATTATTCATACAGTAGTTTCCTGTTCACATTATCACTTCCTGTCATACTTGTCATCATCTTCTGCCCTTAGATGTTGCTACTCCTTACATGAAGTTTTTTTTTAATTACTGTTCTCTACTTGATCCTTATTGACTTTCTGGACAGCTCTTGGTGCTCTCCGGGTTGAACCATGTCTGTTGCAGGCAGGGACTGAACAAGTTGTGTCATTAGAAATTAGCACATTAATAGGTGTCACTTTTCCTATAACCTTCCCTTTCTTTCACTTCCAGCAGTTACACGTAAAAAGAACGAACCTGAGTAGCCAGAGTGCAGAGGTATCTGTGGGTAACCTTTCCTGAGAGCAGGAGATCTCACAGCAAAAGGCTATATGAGTTGTACATTAAATGTCACATATAGGAAGACACTTGCCTCCAAGAGGAGCCCCGAAGCAACATCCAACTCCAACTGCGCAAGCCGCCACCAGGAGGTCGAACTGCCTATGCGCATTCTGGAACAGAGTGCAGCCAGAGAAGGGCATGCTGGGGTTAGAGGGAGCAAAGCAAGGGGGTTAGGATCCAGAACAATGGAACAAAGCAACAGCCAGCAGCAGATTCAGCCACTGCTATTACAAATAGCAGACTCTACACACTTTAGTGCAGTCTTTAGTAATGTCAGCTGGTCTTCAGCAGTGACATCTGGTCCTTATGCACAGACAGACTCTACTCAGGTAGAACAGCACCTCCCATTGTTGTATTACACAGCCAGTTTCTGCTAAGAGCCTGTATGTAAAGCAGTTCCTACATTTCACCATATATGCAGTTAATAGATATTTTTATACAACTAGTCAATACAGTGATCAGCCTGCAGAGGCTGTTCTGCGACAGCAAAAGCCTAGAGACAGTGTCAGTGTCTATAATTAGCAACGCTGTATAAATTTGGCTTAAAGACAAATTGATCTTTGTCTGCAGCTACTTTTTCATACAGACAGCGATCACAGTGCAAAGGTATCAACATCATGAGATTGAAAAATTAAAACTTGTCAAAAGTATGTATCTAACCAGCCTCAGTGTAATTGGTAGCTAATATTGGTGGTCCTGCACAGTTATCTGACTGTGTATCTGGCCTCCCACTACCATTTTCTTTGGCTTGTATTTTACTGCCCTATAGCAGTACAGTGAACTTCAATCCATATGTTTCCTCTGTGGGTTGTGGCCTATCGATACTATCCTATGTGTCTTAGGAGTTCAGCGTGTGGAAGAGCTGTATGCAGAGACATGTGCCTTACCTCGTACACACCACAGAAGATTGACATGAATTTGCTGAGTACCGCAGCACAGATACTGGCAATATGCACAAAAGGACCCTGCAAAAGAAGAGGAGGAGGAAACCAGAGAAGGTTACCCTCTGGTTACTGACAACCATTTAGCCATTGCAGATCTCATAATTTTTCTTTGGCCATCTCAGGCAGTCCTCCAATCCTTTTCTTCTCTCTCAAAGACTACCTGACTTGAGTTCTTTGACGTTTTCTATATCAAGCCCTTCAAAGTGGAAGGAAAATGGCCAATCGAAGATAAGCGTTGCTGGAAAGAGCAGAGCTTTAAGAGGAATGGTGGCAAAAGACTTTTTTATAGACTCTTCTTCCACAGTCAACTCCTCCCACCTCCCAGACCCTGGCCACTACCGCACATGAAAACAGCAATATTTACCTCTTTCCCCACAGGCATGCCACTTCCAAGCCCAGCTGTGAGACCCACAACTTTGGCCACAAAAGCTTTGAGAGTGAGATATTCCTTGAGGACCACTCCCCTCATAATGGTCTTGAGCTCTGGGATTCCAGACCCTGAAAACAAGAGCAGAGCAGGGGATGAACAAAACCTGCAGCCACATGGAATAATAAAAATGAGACAGACAGAAACAGATCTTGCCATGCCTTCTGCCCTCACCAACAGCCTGTGGAGAGACGAGGTGGCAGAAAATGGCCGCAAACAGGATAAGAACAAGTGGGTATGCGACCCACGCCAGATACTGCATAGGAATATTCGGGTGCAGCTCTCTGTACATCCACTTGTAGGCTGTAGACAGACAAACAAAGAAGTTGTCAGTAACCACAGCTGCTCCAAACAGCTTGGTAGACACCAAAGAATCACACACTTGCTAAACTTGCCCATACTAAATCTCCCTGAGAAGTGCTATCCTAAAGTCCTCATTTTCTAAGACAAGTCTTGTTACCTTTTTGAGTGCGAGTTCTCAAATAAAACAGGCATTCTGCAGGAATGGGTAGAAATGGCTCTCTGTTCTTAAACACTGTTAACACCTGTGCCCAAATGTGGCATAAGAAGAGATATGTTACATGTAGTTGTGAGGATGAATGACTGTACAGGGTCTTTTCATGTGGCATTCTGAGGGCCTTATGTGGGTCCTGAAGGACAATAAAGTGATCAACCAATAGCTAGTGCCCTCTCCTCCATCTGAATCACATGAAAAATTGTTCCTTCATAAAAACTAGCTTAAAAGCTCTGATTATGATTTGTCTTTTAGAGCAGCAGCATGAAGGCAGTTGTGCCAACTGTTAAAACATCAGCGGTACCATTACTCAGCCAGGTACAACAGCACGAGCTACCGAGAATCCAAACTGAACTGCAGGTCCTGTGCAGTTCATCTTCTTTGCCTGAGCTGGGTCCCCACACAGCAGGAGGCTGAGACTTGGTGGAGGGAATGGAAAAAAAACCAAACAGAACAGACACAGCTGCAGGGAGTATAAAGGACAGGGACTCTCTCAGACTGGTAGGGTAAGCCAGATGCCTGGTAGATGGGGAAGGTCTAGAGGGAGGAACATTGGGCTGAAGGGATATTGCGAGCTTTGAGGAACTGCAGTGTCTGATGGACATCAGCAGCCAAGAGCACTGAGGGGAAAGCGTTGGTGTGCATGTGCAGGTCAGGTTAACAGAATGTGGGCAATGTTGTGTGCGCGTGTGTCCACCAACATGGGGGGTAGGGGGACTGAAAGATCTTGTAATTGTTACAGCTGGCAAAGGGGAGAGGGACCACAGGAAAAATCCAGGGAAGTGATATAAGACAGTGATTAGGAGATCTTTGTGAAAAGAGCCAAAGGAGAGAGCACTATATGGCCAGGTAGCAGGAGACTGCGGGGCACTGCATAAATAAAAATTACAAAGAACAATAATAAGGTGAAAAGCAGAAACAATGTCAGGAGGGCATCCAAGAGCCCCTTCCCCTCCCCATCCTCCATGTGCTCATTATTCCTGGGGAGGACGGGAGCCAGCATGATAGGAAGGACCACAGTACCACTTCCCTATGCCCCTACATATTCAAAGGAGCAGGAGGGAAAAGGAGTCAAAATAATGTTTTTTCTTTGACTCATCATACATACATCGTTTGTTTCTGCCCACTTCCAATTTTTTCCCTGCCATCCCTTTAAAGAACCTCTCCCTAGTTAACCTTTTCTCTGCTATCTTGCAAGTACTTCAAACTTTCCAGGCAGCAAGGGGTGAGGATGGGACACTGATGTTAAAGGAGGAACATTTGTCACTGGGCTTTGTAAAACATTCATATAATTTACA
The DNA here is from genome assembly GCA_008711295.1 of Anarhynchus alexandrinus. NCBI lineage: Eukaryota > Metazoa > Chordata > Aves > Charadriiformes > Charadriidae > Anarhynchus > Anarhynchus alexandrinus. Next base: position 361,753 of record VUYV01000166.1, on the reverse strand, counting down.
GTGTGCTTTTGCAACACCTGAATGGGACCCACCCTGTAGGCTCTTCGCACTGGCATAATCCATTCCCCAGCTCACCAACGCCATGACCAGACCCAAGAGAACCAAGAAAATCCAGTCCTCTCCAAGCTTCTTGGTAACATATTTCTGGATGCGTCTAGCACAGTCTGTAGAGGGAAGAATGAACCAGAAAAACTGAGGGAACAGAGATGAAGCCTGTGTCTGTCTCTCCTCTCCTATGCTGAGAATCAACTACAATAAGGATTTATGTGGAAGCATCATGGGCTACGTGTTGAAGGACTGGTACCCATCCATCTCTTACATAGTCCTGCAAAATCTTATGCAGTTTAAAAAACAGAAAAAAAAAAGGGGGGGGGGGCAGGGACATGGGGTGGAATTTAACATCTTGTGCACTAGCAGCAAAAATCTGACACAAGAAAGTCCATTTCCTCCTGTTACAGAGATCTGTTGTGGAACAAATTATTAACTTGGGACTGGTCTTCTTTCCAAACAGATCTTGGCTCTTCATATGCTGAAAGCTTGCATGAAAAAGTATTTTCAATCCACTGTGATTCCTTTTCCTTCCTTCCCTGCTTCTCCCCATTCAAATATTCTTGTCTTATTGCCTTGCTTAAATTCCATCTCTCTGGCTGGCCTACCCAATATCTAGTCATAGGGTAATGAAAGATGAACTGTCCCTACCTTGACATTTGGAATAGTGCTCTTCTTTGATCTCTACTTGACTCATACGTTTCAGGGGTCTTTCATTGTTCTTTTGGGCCTGCTTCTTATTCAGTAGTTTCGCTGCTTCCTTCTCTGCACAGTCGGTTATCTGGTCTGTGTATTGGCCATAAAGCTAGAGGAGCAGAAAGCAAGAGAGATCAAAAGGAAAAGGTAAGGCAAATGGTCCTTCACAAATAGCATTAAAGATGAAAAGGCAGATCTACTGTCAGTCCGAGGTGCAAACCCAAATGCACCCAAGCAGGGAGACAGAGACACAGAAACTCTCAGACGGATGCAGCTCATCTGTTTTTTCTTTTTCCTTTCTGGTTTCCTCTTCCCAACCTTTCCAAAATCTTTTAATCTCCTCTTTGGGGGTACAAGATGTGATCACAAAATACTAATTGCTTTTTAACATCCTGAGAAAGAGCTGGCTGTGGTCTGAAGAGATTGAGCAGGCTTTCTGGAGCTACAAAAGAAGGTCAAAATAGTTCACATGAGGCTGCCAACCTCAGGGGTGTCTTATAGATTTCAGCTGCACTGCAGAACATCTCTGAAGGTTTCGAGAGGTATTACACTATTAAACAGGCTGCAGGAATGTCCTGCATCTGTTCCTCCTGCTGCCAAGGAATGCTTAACAGGGCAGACAGCCACTGGTGGTGCCTGTGGAGGAAAAGAAGCAGCATCAGCCCAGACATATCACAGGGTACTGCACACCTCCTCCCATTATTTGCCCAAATCATCATGCTAAGTCCTCTCACATCTCCAATTCCTCTGGATTTCCTAACTACCTAATCTAGTCTTTGTCTTCAGATAGTAATCTTGAAATGCAATTGGTTATATGCAATTCAACAACATGTGCTTACCAACGACATTTCATACATGGACTTGTAATAAACTTGGCAGTTGTGCTGGCTTGTCAATGAGATCTCAAGGCAGCTTGTAGGATCCTGACTGTGCCCTCTTGTTTGTTTATCGTATTCCCTGAAGAACAGCTATCCTACATCACTCTTTCAGAGTACAGGTGGGGAAGGTGTGCATTTGAGAAGCAGAGAATAAGCCTCTCCTCCTCACATGTCCTTCAATAAACCAACTTTGGCTTTACTTGAGGTCATTTTACCACCTGATGCGTGGCCTCTGATCTTTGCACTTCCCACCTGTGAAAAGGTGACGTTTTGCTTCCTCCCCATCTGCTTCTCTAGGATTTTCTGAGTGGCAGCAAAATCAGACACTTCAGTTGGAGAATGACAAGACATATGAGAGATATAAAGCACTACCAAGTGCTTAGGAGATATTTCTACTTGACAGCTTCATGTCTCCTCCTTTTGAAGTGACACAGGGTATGTCGATCCTGTTCCTTTGAGATCCAATAGATTCAGAGACTCACAGAAAGATTTACAATGGAAGGCACCTCTGGAGGTTTCTAATCCAAGCCACTGCTCACAGCATGCAAACCCCAAAGCCAGATCAGGCTGCTCAAGACCTCGTCCAGGCAACTCCTAAACATCTCCAAGGGTGGAAATTCCCTAGCTTCTCTGAGCACCTGTTTCAGTGGTCTACCAATTCATATTTCCAAATATAACTGAAACTCCTAAATAGTTTATTTATTTGCATATTCCTCAAGAGACACTTGAACCACGTGCAATAGCTCCCTTTGAAAACACTGGTGGTTTTTTTTCCACAGAACACCTATCTAGGCTTTTTAAAAACATCCTGTTGTTAAGGTGGCTTACCTGCAGTCTCTTAAACAAATTGATCTTATCTGAACATTTGAAAGTATTCTATTCATCACTGTACTGGAAGCTGACAAACTGAACGTAATTATTAACCACATGATTATCAACACACTCTTGGCAAATTAAGCAATGCAGACTCTTTGCAGTGAGGAATGGACGTGCTCTGACCCCTGTAATACAGACAGGACAGTCAAACATACGGCTGGAGAGCTTCATATACAAGGTAAGCTGTCACATACAGAATCCAGTCCTAAATAGCAGACTGCTCCTATTTCTCTCACTGTGTCTGTTTCAGTCAGAAATGCCAAGTACCAGCAGATTTTAGACAAATGCATCTTCACATTGGCTCAGCTAATGTTTCATTGCCTTTACATGGCCATGAGGGATGGGTTTATATCAAATACAGCTTAATCCAAACTATGAACTCAAATCTGCGCCAATTATGATGTTCAAATTAGAGTCTTCCATCTACCCAGACAGAACAGCATGACAGTATAATAGTATCAATCATAAAAGTCCTCATACAGTATCCCAGTTCATTGCTTCTGTCTGGCTAGAAAATGGTGCACTCAGGATGTGAGAAAAAAGGAGTTAGTCTCCGGACACAGAAAGTTAGTCTCAACTCACTTAAATAATGCTTCATACATGTCCTTTCTTCTCTCCAAGACTCAGGCACTATTTAAAATGGTAGGAGATTGTGGGAGAGAGAAAAAATCCAGGAGTCAGAGGATCACCTTAATGCAAAATTAGGTTAGGCAAGAAATATCCACTCCATTAGAATACATGTAAAACTAAAAATATAACATAGTAAGACTTAGACTGTTCCTTCTTCTGATGCTCCCTCTGTAACACAATGAACACAGGGTTTCTGAGCACCAGAAAAATTGGAGAGAATTTTAAAAGATATCAATTGCCACCTAAAGGGTTGAGCCAGAAAAGGTACTATCACACCCAGCTTGGCTAAATGTTGAGCGAGAACATGATAATGGTGCAAAAACAGCTGACAGTATAAATACCGCAAAAAGCAGGGGGAGGGGGATACCTCCAAAAACATCCAGGGAGAAAGCACAACCAGGGTAAAGTTCATTTTCAAGGAGGAAGCATTTATTAATGTTTAACTGTAAACTAGCAGGGTTTGTTTTTCCAAAAAAGATGGGAAAGTTTCATTGCTTGAGTAATGGAGGAAAAGCTGCACAGAATCTCAGGGGAAAAATATGTACAGCACCACAATCTTATGACTTTTCTGGACCTATTTTCTGAGAGCTCAGCACCTGCATAAAACTGCCCTCCTCTCAGAGTCCAAAGCTATTTCCCATGCTATTCAGACTGTTCTCCACAGCATACTCCAGTCCTGAAATCCCATTGCCCAGCACTGCAGTGCATACTGGTTTTAATCTGCTGCTCCTGGCCACTGAAGCAGCCTTGAGCTCTCCTGTTCATCTCTCTCACTCCCACCTCATAGCCATCCTGCTATTCCTGAAAGGTTGTTCCTTAGGGTTTTTTTCTCATGGATCACAAAAGAGTAGCCATGTTTGGTCTCAAAGGTGAAACCTCCCAAAACTCACTTCATAAGTAAATATAAATGTCAGTAAAAAGTCTAGGCTCAACTGCTTAGACATAGAGCCAATGAGGCACATGCGAGGGGCAGGCAGTAGCAACAAGATAATAGTTCTTCCTGAAGAACAGAAAGCAAAGGGGACATCTAACAGCAGTCCCACCACCTGGAGGGAGAGGGGAGTTGGAGAAACATCAGAGCGATACTTCTCAGAGGGGCACAGCAAAGGACAAAAGGAAAAAGGCTTAACTTGCAAGAAAGGAAAGTCTGTGCAAAAGGAAAACATGTTCCCATCCACCCCCTCTTGAGGGTAGTTCAGCACAGGAACTGGTGCCCAGAGGGGCTGGGGAATCTTCAGTCTTGGAGATGTTCAGAACATGCATGGACAAGGCCCTGGACCTGGCCTAACTTTTGAGTCAGCTCTGCTATGAGCAAGGGCTTGGGCTGGAGACCTCCAGAGGTGCCTCTGACCTACACCTTTCTGGGTCTGTTATTCTATATTACTGCATTGCCTAATTACTCATTACACATCCCTCCCACTACACCTGCCTGTGTATTGCCATGAACATCCTTTCTACAGTCATGAATAACACCGCTTCTAAATACTTCACCAGCTGTATCTGCTTCCTCATGCAGAAAGAAAGCAATACAAAATCCTACAGTGTATAAGAATGTGTATTTTTACCAATGTATATTACATCATATATGATATACTTATTACCTGTTATCTTATTTGTCCAAAATTATGTATATATTACTATTATTATCCTCCTACTATTATTATTTTATCTATTAACCACTACATGTTTTTTGACCATCAGTTATCTGAAGGTCCCAGGCCAAATACCAAGATTTCACTGTTCTGAGGTCTGTGTAAACCCAATCAAATCACAGAGCCAGTTTGAAATAGTTTCCAACCTACATATAAAACAAAAGGCAACAGCTAGCAAAAGAAAAGGGCATAACAGAATGAAAATCTCTCTCTGCCAAGTGTTTTTTCACGTGACAAGGGGGAAAGAAATCTGCACGGAAATGGATGAAAACACATGCAGCAGGTTGTTTTTCATGCTAATAACATAAGTGTGCATGTTTGTACAAGGTGTACATTAGCCTGCATATTTATACTTTACGTACATGTGCATAAATGGCTAGTAAAGTATACATACACACAGCAAGCCTGGTTTTGCCAGAATTTGTCTGCATACAAAGTTTCATACATAAACGTACACGTACATGTGTATGAGATTGTTCATGTAAAAGTATTTCTAGGGCACATTTCTCAGTAAATCTATAAATACAGCTGTCGGTTCTTTAGACTGCAAATTGCGTTCACAAATGCATGCTTGCTTGGTGACATTACTGCCTGAAGATATGCACAGGAATGCATTTGATGGCCTGCTGGTGCCTGAGGTTGTCTGTCTGCGTGCGCTGACCAGTATGGCTCTGGAGCCAGGCGCAGACACTGCGATGCCAGGTAGCAAGAGCACGGAGGTGGGTTGTGTTGCCTCACTGTGTCACCTGCGCCTGCTTGAGAGAGAAGTTTTGGACGGGGGGCACTGGCATATCGGGTGGATGCATGTGGACTGGGATGTTGTTGGATGTGCCTTACTGGAGAAACAGTTTGCATCCCACAGCTCCCCCCCACCCCGGGCCCCAACTCACTAATGGTTCATACAGCACAAGGTGCATCTCCTCAGCCCACCGCAGCTCTCCAGCCCTCGGCGTTGCCCCACTCGCACCCCACCGCGCAGGTGTCTGCCATCCTCCCAGCAGAGCCGTGACACTCACCCAGGGCCAACCGGGGACTCGGGCACAGCTGCTGGGGCCGGGATGTCTCCTTCCCGCCAGTTGACCCTACCTCAGGTCCCAGCCACTGCGGGTTTGCCAGCCGCCATGGGACGGGCCACAGGGCCACAGGGCCACTGGGCCACAGGGTCACCAGGCCACAGGGCCACAGGGTTGGTGCTCGGCATCAGGCGGCGATTCAAAGGTTGAATCCTGTCAGAGCTCAGCTCCAGTCGGGCACATGAACCTCTCCATCCCACCCCTGCCCGTGGTCACTGTGCTACCATGACTGCCGCAGCCAAAGCATTGGCTTGAGTTAGTGTAAATAAAGCATAAATTGCTCCAGTCAGACCTCTGTCCAGACACCTTCTCATTCAGGCTGCTGCTTCCAAATCAGCCAGGGAGCAGGTTTTGGAAGGGTTTCGTGTAGGAGACATTTGCAAACTCTCAGATATTTTAGGCAGTTTCAGAAGAGAAATTCACGACTGTGGCCATGGAACTGATTTTCTAATCTTTTGCAATGTGGCACTTATAATACTCATTGGGATGTTTATCTACCGGAAGAGATTTTCTTGGTGGCAAAGGTAGCTTTACTCCTATCACTATATTGCAAAAGTCTTCAGGAGATGATTAATGCATCCTCTCCCTCATCCCCCAATCATTCACGTAAGTATTCATGTAAGGGGATTTGTACTCATGTAAGGAGAAATGTCCACTCTGTATGAATTTCAAATTCACATGCTCTCTCCCTCATCATTTGACTGCATCTTTCATTGCTCTAAAGCCCTCTTAAATCAGCTTAGTCTGAGCAGAGTGGTAGAACATAAGACACCAGGACTCTGCTGTAAAACTTCCCCTTTGCAAGAGGCTGTGCCAAAAGGAGAGGTAGAGGAGATACAGAGGATAATAGAACCAGAGTTTATAACCAGAGTACATCTGTGTCCCAGATATTTCAGTGAACTGCTGCTTGTATGAACCAGAGAAAGAGTCAGGTCAAGTTTAAGGGTTAGAAAATCCCTCGCTTACAGATCCCCTAAGAGTTACCAAAACATGTATGGGTCTGTGACCATGAAATGCTTTTTGTTCCGAGAAAAGTCAGAACAGAGCTCTGCATGACTTCATCTATACAGATGTGCAGGTAGATACCCACCTACATACATCACTGTTCTCTTTGTATTTATTCACTCCTCTGCTCTACTTAATATCACTACGCAGCTGAAGGCAGCTGCAGTTTCTCTTTGCTCTTGCAAATACATAAATGGTCTGGTTGATTTTCCCCATCCCAGCTTGCCCATTCTCTCTTTGTGTCCACGGCAGGTGAAAATGACCCCTGACTCAAAATGCTGGTAGCGCTCCTGGATGTAAGTACAACCGTGAAAGTCAACGCCTGACCTGGGAGTCAACAAATGAAGGGGAGAGTTGGTAGGATTGGGAATGGGCAGGAATGTGTGCTCTACCAGCATCATTCTGGGAGCCCCAAGAGCTTATGTGATCCCATGGAGACCTGTGCTGCCACAAATGTCCCAGTTGTCCAGCCCTACCTGTGGGTAGCTGAGGGAGTTCTCCAGGTAGTGCAGGTCGTCCCCTGTCCCCCCGGCCTCGCGTCCTGCCTCCAAAGGTATCCCGTAACGGGTGCATTTCTCAAAGGAGACATAGTCGTATTGCGGTGTGCCCTCCCACAAAGCTGACTTCGATCTGGGTTCCTGCGTCGTGGTCTCTGAGCTCTCCATATGTCTACTCTTCCTCACACTCAGTTGCAATGGAGCTGCCACTCTGGGCCTTACCTAGAACCGCTTCATGTTCTGGCCAAGAGCATGGCCTCTGCACTTTTCTCTATTCCCTCCTTCCTTTCCTTCTCTCCTCAGATCACTCTGACTTGTCCTGTTCCTGCACTCACTTTCTCTCTGCTCCTTCTCCTTCTCCTTGTGCCTCTCTCTCCCCTTCCTGCCCAAAGGCAGTGATTGCAGGGTTTAACTATATTTTTAGCAACCTTCCTCTGCCACATGATTCCCCAGTGCCGTGTCTGATCTCAGCAAAAGGCACTAACTCCGACGGGATTGAATATCAGGTGTGGGCAAGAGGGGAACTCCTGAAGGAGAGGGAAGGGGGAGGGGGAAGGAGGAAAGAAGGCGGTAAAACAGACGGAGGCAGAAGTATGGAGACAGAAAGCAGACAGGAAGAAGCAGAAATTATTATCCAGGAGATCTCTTCTTTCACACCTCCCCATCCTGAGCAAGCCATACTTGCAGTGAGAACAAAATTCAGTGGGCTTCCTTGTTCTCTTCCCAGATACCAGGTGTCCAAAAGACTGAGTGACAATCATAAAGATGCCAGCAACTATGGTGAGATAGAACAAAATGGGTACACACTCAGTGTTCCGAGACAATTTTTTTAAGTCCATGGTTCACTAGAGAAGCAGCAAGCCCTAACGGAGAAGTCAGGTGTCCCTGTAAACTGCTGAGCGTTACAGCTTGATTGTAGCCCTCCTGTGTGCCTTTACAGGGAACGCTTTGCACTTTTGAAGAACGTCACCAAACTGCTCTGCGGGTATTCAATTATGGGTATATGCAGAAATTTATTCTTCTTGGTGCCCACTTATCCACAGGCTAGAGCATTCAACAGCTTCTCCTCTCTACTCTGCCACTTGTTTCTCAGCCAGGCAAAAAAGCAATGAACTCAGCCAACACCAATGAGCTACTAGCCAGTGACAGGAATGAGAAGCATGTTCCAGCAACATGGTCTAGAGACACCTCCCAGCACTGTCAGTGTGCTGACTGTAACCATATGTCTTTTGATGGCTATTAATCAACTAAGAGCAGTGAGTTCAAGATCCTAGAAATTGTGTACAAGGAAAGAAGACCCCCATATGCCTCAAACACAGTCACTAAAGAGCTGCTATTAACCCCTCCTTCCTCCTCTTGTACACTGTCACCTCTCCATTATAATGGTTTCCAAGCTTCTCACACTGCAGGATAAGAGATTTGCAGGCAGGATGGGGGAGAAAAAGCAGCAAAACACCCTTCTTTTGGGTCCAGAACAGTAGTCTCATTATTTCATTTTGCAGATCTCTGTAAAACATTTCCCCTGGAGGCTCATTTTGCTTTTTCTCAGTCTGAACAGTCCATGAGAGTGGGGTACAAAGAAAGTCTCCAAGAGGAAGGCACACTTGATTTCCTCCATGAACTACCTCCCCACCTCCTCCAGTGTTTCTGCTAACAATATCCATATGGATATCCATTAGCAATAATATCCATATGGATATTGTTAGTCTGTACAACCCACACCTGGTAGCAGGCCAGGCAAGCTCTGAATATTTACAAAAACATAGATGCTCATCTCTCTCATTCTCACCAGCACTCACTTTACTGTCAATAAGCAGTATTTCCTGGAGGAAGACTGTCGCATCAGTAGGACAAAACTTGTAATGAGCCACCTTAAACTCTTAAAGAAGAGTTTCAAGTGACCATGTCTAGAAAATCAAAGGAGAACATTTGGATACCCTCATGGATTTCTATCATAAAGGCATTAACTGCTCCCAACCTATTGAGATGCTTTTGGAATACCAATGTCACTATGGTTTACATAAAAAATGATGCATAGCATATCCTATATAGTGTATAAAATACAAAAAAACTGTATAGAGTATAAATGTACATCATATGCAGAAAAACTAAAGACCAACCAGAGTAAGTCTCAGCAAACATCAAAGCTGTAATACAGCACCAGATCGTCAGTTACTATTACATTTACTGGAGAAGAACACTCATCAGAGCCACTGGAGAAAACTAATGGGAACCTTTACCCAAAGGTGCACTCTTCTAGCTCTTGTTTTTCAAGAGGCACAAGAATACCACATCAGAAATGTCTTCAGTATAAAAAAGAACCCCCTACTGCTGGCTAATCACACTCTACTGTCTGTCTTGTATGATACTGTTGTGGAATTTCCATGGAAAATAATTATATAATTATAGCCTAAAATAACATGATCCTACCCTGAAAGGTTTTTTTCCAAGAACTGTCCCTCTCAGCCTCCAAACTGGTCCCAGCCTTACTCACCTCATCAGTAAAAGCATGAAGGTCCCTGAGGCCAACATTCACCAAATGGCTCTAGATGCTACTCAGATAAGAAACCTCTACTGTCCTCGTAAGGAAGACAACCCACCATAACCCTATGCCCTCACTCATACTTTCCACAGTGCAATACACCTCATCCAGTGCACTAAATGGTAGAATGATAACTGTACAGATGAAACGGAATGATTATTATGCACACAGTGGTACATGTGTACACTCTAAGGATCTAACTCTAAGCACATCTGCAGCTAAGGACTTAGCATTTATCTAACTCCCAGTGGGACAGCACTTCTCATCAAACAGTCTCTCTACCTCTGATCTCTCTGCCCAGATATTATCTACCAAAGAAAAGACTGAGAACTGAAATTCACCATTCCAGTGCATGACAAAATATATGCCACCTGTAGAGATACTAGATCTATGTCACATTATAAGCTGTGTCCTGAACACTAATCTTATCATGCTCCACAGCTTATAAATCACCGCTCTCCCTCTCTTCTCTAGGATGAAAGTACTTTGTCAGCTGTCTGGGCACTATTAACATCCTCTCTATTCCACAAGATACCAATAATCTTTTGTCACAGCCTCGCTGACACTAGTCTCGTTAAATTCAAAGCAGCTACTCTCAACTTGTATTTGCTTTGAGATCTGCTGCTTCTATTTCAGACTTAAACAAGAACTCATAGACACAACAGCTTGTCCACTTTTATCAGCTGGCATAGCTGATGTAACGAAAGGTATTGTTCCAGCTCTACCCGTTGTCTTGTCCATGTTTTCAGATCAGCCGGGTCCCAAAAGAACAGAATACTGAGCACACCCTGAAAAAGATCTGCCTTTCTGCATTGCTGCTGCCCAGCAACTGCTGTCAAATCTCCCCTGTCACTTTTCCTGTAACTTCCTGCTACAGTTCGTCTTCATGTATTTTCTTTATTGCTCATCTGTCCCGCTTTCTCCCACCAAGGTCTAGCTCTACCCTTCTACCAGGACACAGCAATGTAGTACTGCTGTTGCTTGAGAGGTTACCAACAGACTCAGGAGACTAGCACAGAAGTGGAGGAACATATGAAAAAAAGAGGAAAATGTAATAATCATCTTGCATTAGTCACAAACACAGATGACCTGTACGTATGGTTTGACTCCTCACATCCACCTAAGCCTCTTGAAAGAGCTCACAAAAGTTTCTAGACTGCCCCACAGCACACAAGAGTAAAGGTATACAACCTGCTCATACACCAGTTTTTTCTTTGCATATTACAGGCCCTAGAGGGACTCTGAAGTGTGTTTCTGTGGTACTTCCTTCAAGTAGGACATTGTCACGACACATGAAACTACACCTACAGCCCAAATTAGGGTCTTAGGTGAGAAAAAAGAAAGGAATAGAAGTTAGAAGAACTCTCACCCAATATGGGTCCCTTCTCCACTCAACCATCTATCTTTCTCCTTCCTCTTCCCAGTTTTCTCTCAGGTCTCCCTTTCTCTGACTTTATTTTTTTTCTCTGGAATGCTTTTCATGAAGCAGAAATATAATTCGTAGTCTTCCCATCCTACTGCCTCTATAGTGAAAGCTCTGATAATATGGGGGGACAGATGATTGAAGACTCACCCTTCTCTCATGGTCCTGTCCCCGGAGATTTATCACCTCAAGTCCCAGTGCTGTTAATCAACAGTGACAAGATTAATGTTGTTCCCTGTGCCCTGCCCACACAGTTATGAGACATTATACTAACTTCTGAGCCTTCTGCTTATACTAGAGCTTTTTGTGTGTGTGTGTGTGTGTGTGTGTTTCTCTAGCAGATTCATCCTAAAAGATCTAGACCACTTCATGACCTCACTGTATACAAACCTTATGGCCCACCGCCAGACTGCAGCCTCCTCTGGAATGAAACACAAGGTCTATTTTTCAGCTGCTACCAGTACTGCATACACAGACTTATAGCAGATGGTGATGCAGAGCCCTCTACCACCCCAGAATGAAAGGAGATGAATTTGTGGAGGCAGTTATTGTTACTCAGAACCATGCATACAGAATAGGAAAGCAGCCATTTAAGAATAAAGAAAAAAATAATATCCTGTGTTTAAGATAACTCATTCCAATAATGCTGTGAAGGAGATAATCTAAAAGATAGTCTACGAGACAAAAGAAACTCTAAAGGTGAAAGGGAGAAGGGGAGTTTTAAAGGAGGAAGAGGAGAAAGGTGACAAAAGGAGGACTACTTAACTGTAACAGAGGCTCTAACAGATAAACAGGGAGGCAATAAGAGACAAAGAAAGCACAGAAGGACATAAGGGGATGAGATACAGGACAGAAAGAAGTCACAGCAAGTGTACTTTGCCTCAAGCAATAGGTTCATATAGAGCAAAACAGAGCGAAAAGGCAGGAAAAAGACTGCAGTAGACATATGATAAGGCACTGTCTTGTAGATGAGAACAAGGTGCTTGAATGGGACATTTTATTAGACAAGATACCCACAGAGGCTTCAAAGAGCTACAGGAGGCAATTGGAGCTTTGGGAGAGAAAGAATGCTGTGAAAAGGGTTAGGAAGAGGGAGGGAGACCGGAAGAAAAGATGGCTTTTATAGTGAAAGAAAGAAATAAACCATGGACTAAGGCTTGAACAGTAGCAAAAGACAAAAATTTAAGCTGTACAGGAGCGTATCGCAAGCAAGGCTGAATATGGAGAGATGATGACAGAGAACTCTCAGAGAACACTTGAAAGAAGGGTTGAGTTCACAGGAAGAAGTAGAAAGAAAAAGTCCGGAAAGTTTAAGGGCTTTCATCATGGAGAAATAACAATATAATATGACGATATTCAAGAGGACATGTACTGACTAATACTAGACTGAATAGAGCAGAATTGACAGAAACGGGGCAGATTTTGAGAACCATCAGCTTTTGATAACTCAGGTAGGGAGACGGTGATGTTAGCAGAGGAAAGGCAGAATGGGAAAAAAATAGATCTCACAACTGAAAACAGATAAATACTTATGGGAACACAGGGACATGAAGGAGCCATTGAAGTAGATGTTGGAATAGATGAACTTGGAACGAAATTTGAACAGATCATGATATGACATGATGACATTGTGGTATGACATGATATGACATTATGATATGCCATGACTTGGCAAAACCCAAATGAGCTTAAAAGGGGCAGGGTTGTGTCCCAGTTCCAGAAACAATCCAACTGTCACAGTCTGCAGAGAGCACTTTGTGAATTCACCCCGAAAGCTGGTACCTAAGGTAAATTACTTGTTAATTTGAGGTGGTTTTATCTTATGTCACAGTGTGGTCACAGTTTGGAACTGAGAGTGAAAAGAACAAGCAGAGAGAACTTAAACAAACCCAGAAGCAAGAGCAAGACACAGAAAATCAGATGAAAGAGAAGATAGCAAAATTAGGTTTTGTAAATGGATCCAAACTCATCCCGAACTTTAAGGTGGATCTGACTAGATGTCCTGGTGATCACTCAGGTCAAGACCAGCAGGCTTCAAAACTCAAAATAGAGTGGCCTTCACTAGAATAAAATTAAGATTATTTGATTTTTTAAAAAATAGAGAAAACTTAAGCATGTATGCCAGGAATAACAGAAGTAAATATATAATTTGTACACAACTCCCCCGCACCCACTGTAACCTTGGTTGTAATTAACTTGGTGACCTTCTGAGCTGCTAAAATTTTGTGCTTACACTCCATTGCCTAGGAGATTGTTTCTGCACCTCCACAGCTTGGATGGCTCCTCCCCTACAGCTGCCCCTCTTCTTAAATTGCAACCCTCAATTCCCTCAGTAACTCTCTATCCCACAGTACTCTGTAGCCTCTATTAAATAATTTCTTCCTTGCACATGCTCAATGGCTTTCCAAAGGAAGAGGTATCTTGCTGCTCTGATTGACTCATCTTAGAATAAACTGAGAACAAATCAAATAGGCACAGTGTGTATGCAAGTATAAAAATGTTAAAGCAAAAAAAAAAAAAAAAAAAA
>VUYV01000166.1:326302-347588 GCA_008711295.1 Anarhynchus alexandrinus | reverse complement strand
ATCTTAAAAAAAAAAAAAAAAAAATAAAAAAGGCAAAGAGTGAAAGAAAAAAAAAAAATGTTAAAAAAAAAAAAAAAAAAAAAAGTAAAATTAGACTGCTGAGAGGCAGAACAATTTTTATAACAGTTTTATGCATCCAAAAGCAGCCAAAGTCAATAAGAACTAGCAAACAGTCAATGAATTATTTGGGGTTCAGTGGTTTTCATATTTTCTAGGAGAATAATATTGTATCACAAGTATTCTCTGAAGTAATCAGCTTGAAGACATTTTTAGCAGAAGAGACTAAGGAACATCTAGGAAACACAGGTTCATCCTTAGTGATCAAAACATTCTGAGCTTGTGAATTTGTTATTATTCCAGGACAGAAAATCTACAGACTCTCTGGGAAACTGATCCTTACCTATATATCTAGATGATGAGCTCCAATTGCAAATGGTGAATGCTCACTAATAAGTCACCTGCACCATGACCTGTATGTTGTTGTCAGCTACAACCATCCTTGAGAGATGGTAGGCAGTGCGTGGTAGATAATTTGTGCCTTTCTTCCTCTCCTTCCTATAGATTGCTTGTTGCACAGGTAAAACTAATAATTGCACATCCAATCTGTCAATCGTGCTATCATGCCATTACACCAGCAGCATGACCGACATCATAAGGGTGGAAAGAAAAAGCAGTGATGAGCTGTGTAGAACTGGGCTGGCACTGGCTGTGTTAGGGCTCCTGGTTTTGTATGGGACTTAGCTAATTTCAAGAGAAGAATGCTTAGGTAAGCCATAGCCAACTAGGAAAAAATGTCATCATAGCTGAAAAATTTAGGAGGAGGACTGGCTTATGAAGCAAAATTATTTGGACTGAGATGAAAAGGGAAGGTTTCAAGGACATGTTAGGGGTATGCTTGAGCTGGGGTTGGGCAAGAAGAAGGGATCTTGAGTATGGACAGGTATCTCCAGGAGGTCATGGGTAGGATTAGAGGTATTCAAGGAAAGAAATAATTTATTTCATTTTCCTAATACATGTTCAGCTTTCAAATGCTTGAAAAGTTACTTCTTTGAGGCCCTAGAATCTATTGATCTCTCTGAGTGGGTGATCACACTACTGGTTTAGGGGACTTAAGGAGCAGAGTGGTTGTAAAGGACAGTCCTAATTTGTTAGGTACTGGAACTAGTGATTGAGAAGCTTGATGCAACAAAAAATTAATTTTCAGCCAGCTCAGCTCTCCATTCCAGCTGATGCATGGCCACATGAATGTTAGAAAAGAAGGGGTCAGGAACACACCTAGCAAGGAGGAAAGGGACTGTCTTTTTGGATTGCAGCAGAGACATAACCCTTTTCTCAGTAACACTTGTGTTTTGCTTACATTTCAGACTTTCATCATTATTAGAATAAATGCTATAAACTACTCATATGAATTCCATGGTACTGGTTGCTGACTGTACTAGTGTGTCCTGTCCTGTCTCAGCTAACTGAAGTAAATGATGTCAATGTAAAAGTTGTAGCACAGACATCTTATCACTACCATTAAAGATTTTTAAATACCTAATTTACTATAAAAGTTTTACTAGTAAATCTTGTACAATTTTGACTAGGCTTTCATTTTCCTTCTCCTTCCCCCACCAAATGCAAATACCCATACAAAACCACCTAACTCTCCTGCACAGCAGGGGTCTGGCCCATTTCCCATAAAACAAGCCCCGGTGGTAGTAGTATGAGATAAAGACAAAGGTAAACAGAGAGAAGATAGTAGTTGTCTTGGCAGCCAGAGTAATAAATCCATCACAAACGAAGAAAAAGCAATTCCCCTGTGGCAATAACCTTTCCTGTTATCACTGGCTGCTGATACAGGGATGATAATGAGAGTCAGCATAACATTCACTGGACTCCCTCCCTCTTTTATCAGCCCCCTGCTTTGACTTGTAGGGAAGTGTTGGGGGAAGGGAAGAACTGCATCGAGCAAGTGCATCCAGGTTGAAGTCCTGGGTCGCACTTTGGCATGAAGGCTGCAGAAAGTCTTTTCTCTGTGGAATTCATTAAACTAAAACTGCCGTATACTTACCAGCAAGAGTCAATTTTGACTGTCACAAGGAGAAAAAGGTGCAAAAAGTACCCCAGGGCCATAAGGGAGCAACAATCTCCAGATGTCAGAGAGACAGGTAGACTAGTATTTCAAGCCCAGGACAAGATAAGTGAACAGAAGAAAGTGCGGAGACTGCCCCACAAATGGCATTGTATCCCAGGGCTGACATTTAATGTCCACGCCATCTAAAAATATTAAACCTGGAACACGAATCCAGGGAGGGGCTGTAGAACGACAGTAGAAGCTATTGACCAAAGTCAGGAGTGGCGGAGGGACAATGGCCAATGAAAAACAAGGCACAGAGGTTAAATGATGGGATCTATTCCAACTTTCATTTAACTTGAGAACTGAACTAAGTTCTAACTTAGTTCTAAGCTGTTAACTCAGACTGTTTATGAGAAATTACTGATTTTTTGATGCCATATTTGTGTGTTTAAAAACATTGCTCACAGTCTTGCTCATGCATTATTTCATGTTCAGAGTCAGCAAAAATCACTGAGATTATTTGTGGCATCTTATTCAGACGCTGTCCTTGGTCTGGGCGTAACTCAATTTTTGCCTATCTGTACAATCTTCATATTCTATTCCACAAGTAGTATTATGTCTGCAGCATATTTTGATAGGGATCAGCCAGAAAACAAACAAACAAAAAAAGCAGAGATGGTCCTTGCGAAATTTTTCAAATCCTACTCCCTCTCCTGCTTGTCCTTTTGTCAGGGGGAGAGTTGTTGCTCTCTGCCAGGTGCACTGGCTGGACTGGGGACCTTTACTTAGTCCATGGGCTTTTGGGCACTATAAGGACCACTGGCTCACACAAGTCTGCAGGCTCCTCAGACCCATCATGCTGAGGGACCAGCTGTGCCACCTGCTGAAGACTCATTGCCCTGAGAAGAAGATGCAGCATTGCAGATTACAGGCCCATCTTCATCAGTGAGGGCCCTGTTCAAGGAGGGAAGGGGACCTACCTGGCAGAGTACTTCCCTGTACCAAGGGGACAATAGCTCTGGCTACAGAACTTGCTGGTATACAGCACTGCTGGTACCACTGGCACCACGTGGATTCTACACACGCCCCTTCTCTCACCCTCCAAGTGAAACAGCTCAAAATCCCACCATTAAACCCCATGGGATGGAAGGAAGGTCTCCGCAGGGGCTGGGTACTCTCCTTGCTTTGGGCAGGAGGGTTCTCCGTTGTGTTCCTGCAGGAGACCCTCATCTTGGCAATCTAACTGTACTTTGTGGCAAGACTGCTTGGACAGACGTGTCTGTCTATACAATCTCATACGCAGTTTTGCCACACTGATCATTACATCCCTGTCCTCTCTTGACCTGTAGTCTTGGATGCTGGGGAACATGATCGTTGTACTAAATCAGCTGCTGCACATTCAGATCTGCTTGGAAGTGCATTAACATCTTTAGTATCTGTGTTCTGATACCATGTCTGCAATGTCATTTTTGTCAGGATGCCTTCCTCAGCAGCATCAGTCCACAGGAGTGTCTGGCCCTGCCTGTGAATTTTGCTTCTGCCCTGCTCGCAGAGCTGCATTGGAAATAAGAGGCAGCTATCATTGGGATATCAGCACTCCCTAAAGGACACCTGGTACCACCTCCAAACAGATAATAGCACCTCTTTCACCTACATCCAAGTGGAAGAGATCAGGCTAAGCCACTCCTGGCTAGACAGAATGACAGAATCTGCATCCTGCACTGGAACATCTCATGGACAGCCTCTGACACCGAACTGTGGTCCTTCCCAAACAACCATGTACTCTCTGTAAGGGGTGCTGTCACTTCTTTCTGGCCTACTGGCCATTTTAACATGGGCATTGTAGGACCTGTGGAAAGACAGGGCCAAAGGCTTTGGGAAACGCTGTGCACCTGGCTATCATGCCACAGCGACACATAGAGATGGCTGCCAGCAGAAGGATGTGGCAAAAGGGCAGCTGTCACAGGAGGTTTTGGAGCTGGATGGGTGTTTGCCTGTCTTGTGATCCATCTTTCTTCAGTGAGTGTTGGGAGAAGTGGGATAAGCTGTAGATTATGAAGTTTGCTTGTCCTGGTGTGGTTTTTTTTCTGGTCATTCATGCAGCTCCTTTGGGAGACGGATCATACCACACATTTCCTCTACACCTTGGAGAAAAAGAGTGTTCTAGCAAGCATATCATCTGCATCCTGGCAGAGGACAGCACTCTATTTAAGGATCTGAAGCAGATGAAAGAAGGACTAAGGGCTTTCTATGTGGACCTGTTCTCTTTAGATACCAATATTATGTCCTTCAGTAACTTCCATGTCTTCTGGAAATGTTTCAGTTTTTTGGTCACATTTCTTAATTGATTAAAAGGCTTCTTCATTTTTATGTGGTTTTCTTTTTGATCCATTCTAGTGGATTTTTTGACCCTTGTTGCTTCCACAGGTGTATTGACTCCAAGCACATTGTGGTTACTATGAAGTAGTGGTTTCAGCTAAGACATAAATAGTTTAGTGCAGTATCTAGTCAAAACCTTTTGTGGACTTCCTAGCTGACTATTCCACAATCACTGATTGCATCTACATCACATCGCAATGTGACATTTGCCCAGTCTATATGGGGGTCATTGCGATTTTTTGTTACTACTGTAGTCTCTGTCCTAGCCGTCTGTCTGATCTCAATCAACATATCGTGGTGTTGCAATTAAGGTTCAGAAGGTGGTGATGCAGATCCAACACTATACACTTTCTATTTAGGTCTGAAATTTCAACCTATTCTGATGCTGAGTTCATTAGTCTGATCCAGGTTCTCATCAGCATATAGTACTACTCTATGTCTGGTATAGTTTACCTTATCTTTCTGCATATTTTATGTTCTTGTACACAATTTCCCATTGATTGTCTGCCACAAAGTTTTTAATATGCCTGGTGCATCTCCTGTTAGGACAAGAGACTGGTCTTACATGTTATTTTTCATAATTCTAACATTTGCATAGAAGTAGGTACACCACTACTTTGGTTCTTGTTTTGGTACTCTATTTAAACTGGACCACATTTTGTTTCTATGTCTAATTTGATTGTTCACAGACTCTGATCTGCCCTGCACTTGAGGATATAGAATTTTTGTAACTTTACTATCCTTCATAAAAATGACATGAAGAAAATAGGCTTTTGCACCTGTTAACTTCTCCTATATCTTGAGTCCAAAAGTGTGCTGATAACCTTCCTAATGTTCATCATCAGAAGCCTGATTCCTGCAGCTAGTCTGTCACTCCTGTACTAGGTCATTCTTTACAACAGTCTGTAGCAAGAAGCTGGATTACCAAACAATTTTCTCTTCCTTTCATGGGGTTTAAGCAATCATGTGACTGAGAGGTGACCAAGCTGGATTGATGGAAATCTGATTATTTTGATAGGTTAGATTTCTGTTCAATCAATGGCCTGAGCTAATTTAACATTGCAGTCACGGGCATTAGATCCGTCATGATGGGGGCAGTAGGAAAGCATGTCCAAGAACAGAGGGAAGAAAATAAATCTGTCCCTTTTCACAGCTATCTGCCATTGAATTATACTGTAAAACTTCACCCTGAAAAGCACAAACAGTCAGCTGATATACTGTTACGGAATCAGTTGTGTCAGTCCCACAGCCCTCCACATTCAGTAGCAAAATGTCATCAGCTGATAATTGCTCAGTCTCTTTAGACGAGATCCATTTACTACAAACCCAAACACACTGATCTGGGAAAGCGGGGAGAAGGAGAGAGAAGCCTACACTCGTAAATAGAAGTTGTGTTGGAAGTGGAAAAAACTAGAGGTTCAGAAATAATCAAAAATCCTTGTGGAAGGATTTGGAAAGGGTGTGACACAGTATCTTAGGGTGTTTTGTTAATACATTATACTAACATTATACTATGTACTTGCTATAAGGACATGAGGTTCTATAAAGTATCAGGGGTTAGGTGGCTGAATAGAATACAAAACGAACAAGGCCAGAAGAAACAGCATATCAAGAAATAATAAGCAAGCCATACTCAGTGAATCTCTTGCTACAAGCTGAGGATATATGAATTCCCTCCCTTTCTTTCCTATGACTGGCACTTTTGAAGGAAAAGGTGGACTCGATACTTGTCCAACCGCTGGGGTTCTGTTCCATGAGATGCTGCTGAGATGAAGAAGTGGGGCAGAGCCCACAAGGGTTGAGCCAGTAGGGCACTTGGGGCAGTTGTTGGTGCTGCCTCACAAGTTTAAACCGTTGTGATTCATGCTCCAAGGGTAGTGTTCCTTTAATACAGTTATGCCTACAGGTACCCTACATAGCATTCAAGCAGTTTCCCACAGTGATGGAACAGTAAAAGTAAAGAATAAGGGTGACATGGTCTAGAACTGAATGGAGAGTGAAAGGTACTATGGGGAAGGACTACTTCTTGCAGATATTCTGTCTCTTTCTGTGGGCTTGTGGTGAAGGGCTTTGAGTCAGGCTGGAATAGCCGACACTACCTAAGCCCTACACAGAACAGGCTGCCTGTCACACTGTGCACCTGCCTAATCAAAAGCCAGTAATGTATCAGACCTTGAACTTCTTGGTTTCCCTTATTCCACATTTCCAAAGTCTCGAGTCTGGTCTTTTGTCTTTTGGTATAAGGGTAGTTAAAAAAAAAAAAAAAAGGAACTCTTTAAGGGTGATGGGGTAAGAGCAGTTCAGACTGCTTTTGAAAGGTAAAGAAGTCGGGTTAAAGAAAAGACACCACACAGTAATTCAAGATTTTTCAGTGTTGGCCTGAATCTTCACAGCTACCTCAAAATTGTGAGCGGCATAAAGAAGGGACAGTCACGTTCCCTTCCTTGTGCCAGCTCTGATATGTCTGCCCTTAGCACGGTGAAAGGTAAACTGATGGAAAAACATTCATGTCTTTATGCGGTTAACTTCTCAGTGGTGTGCTCTGAATGAGTTCACCACAGGTCAGGGAAGCAGCCCTTAAGTAAGATAAGTAAGACCACATGTGGTGGTCAATAGATCATCTCAGCTACAATGTACACCCTCACATGAAACATTAAAACACATGTTTAGGCAAGGGGAGAACTTTGTTTAGCCCTTGTTTAATCTTTCCAACAGAAAGATTTTCATGTACCGTTAGAATAAAGTTCCTACACTACACTGTCTGTTTCTTCTGTCACTACTATGTTGCACAGCTGTGATGTGTTTAATCTTGTATTTGCGTTTACCATTCCTGGAAAGCTTAGGTGAACCTACAGTTCTATTACCCTATGGGCCTGGAGCACTATGGACTTCCAATTAATGGAAACAAGATTTCCAACATGCCCTATTTCTGTATGGAATTGGAACTAAAAGCAGCATACTCATACACTCAGTGCCTTGTCCTCTACTTCTGATAATAAACTTGATGCCAAGCAGTGTAATATCAAATATGTCCCTGGTCTTGAAAGGGGCTCACGGTTTGTTGGTAAGTTATTCAGAGGAGTAAATACAAAGGCTAACCAAAGAATTGTATAAGGACCTTAACAGTATGACTGAGCAATAAAATGACAGAAGAAAGAGTCACAATAAATGATGACTGGGAGGAAGAACAGATGTTCTAGCTTTGCATACACAAGAATCGCCCAACTGATACTATTTAAGCTGACTTCTACTATTTAAGAATAAGGTCTTCGGGTTAAACAGAACGGTTATAATAATGACTCCCTCAGTATTTGTTGTAGAACCAGGGTTTAAAAAGCAGGAGAATAAGACTACATAAAATGCAATGTGCCACTACATCTTGAGTAATATTTGCATTTCTGTTTCCCCCAATCTCAAAAAGAATATATTAGAACTGAAAGAGTTTCAAATGATGGCCAAAATTATGGAATAGCTTCTGTATGAGGAACAGCTAAGCAGACTTGAACCTCCTAGGCTGGAAAAGGGCAATGAGGGATGGACATGAATAAAATAATGAGTGATACAGAGAAAGTGAACAGAGAAGGTTTGTTTTGCTATATCTTGGGAGGTAGGCAGTGGGTTCAATACCAAAAAAAAAAAAAGATAAAAATTGTTGGTCACACAACATGCATC
Source organism: Anarhynchus alexandrinus (assembly GCA_008711295.1). Classification (NCBI taxonomy): domain Eukaryota; kingdom Metazoa; phylum Chordata; class Aves; order Charadriiformes; family Charadriidae; genus Anarhynchus; species Anarhynchus alexandrinus. The sequence goes on along the minus strand of VUYV01000166.1, from coordinate 339,478 downwards.
TTGTTTTATTAAAGTCACAACTTCTTGGAATTCAGGTGCAAGCAAACAGTTTTAATTTGCTTTTCTGTAATAGAATTAGATGCCAGTTTTTTGTGAGTTCTTTAAAAATAAGGGTAGATAAGAGAGTTCACCATAGATGAGGAATTAAAAATACATTCTATGTCATATTTAGAAGACAATAATCTTGTTGACCAGTAGGTAACTTGGACTGCTGTTCCTCTGAGTGCTTTAGTTAATTACAGAGTCACAGAATATTTGAGCTTTGGATGTGACACTTTTATCTCATCCAATACCATGCTCAAGCAGTGTCAACCAGAGCAGGCTGCCCTGAAGTATGTCCAAACAGTTTTTGAATATCTCCAAGGATGCAAATGCTACAACCTCTCCAGTCAACCTGTGCCAGTGCTCAATCACAGCAAAAAACTCTTTTCTTATGTTCAGATAGAATTTGTGCCCATTCCATCTTGTCTGTCACTGGATGCCACTGAGAAGAGTCTGGCTTCATAATCTTCAATCTCCCATCAGATGACAAGTTCCCCCCTGAGCCTTCTCTTCTCCAGGCTAAACCATCCCAGCCTTTCCTCCTATGAGAGATGCTCCAGTTTCTTCATCATCTTTGTGGCCCTTTGAAGAACTCACTCCAGTAGCTCCATATGTCCTTTGAAGTGGGGAGCTCAGAACTGGACACAGGACTCCAGATGTGGCCTCTCCACAGCTAAGTGGAGGACAAGGATCACCTCCCACAACCTGCTGGCAACACTCCTCCTAATGCAGCCCAGGATACCAGTAGCCTTTTTTGCAACACGGGCACACTGCTGACTCATGTTCAACTTGGTGTCCACCAGGACCTCCAGACCCTTTTCTGCCTAGCTGCTTTCCAGCCAGTCAGTCCCCAGCACGTACTGTTGTATTGGATTATTCCTCCCCAGCTGCAGGACTCTACATTCCCCTTTGTTGAACTTCATTAGGTTCTTCTCTGCCCATTACTCCAGCCTGTCAAGGTGCCTTTGAATGGCAGTGCAACCCTCTGGTGTATCAACCACTCATCCCAGTTTTGTATTATCTGCAAATTTGCTGAAAGTTTACTCAGTTCCACCATCTAGATAATTAATGAAGTTGTTAAACAGTACTGGATCCAGTGTCAACCCTTGGGATACACCACTAATGACTAGCCTCCAGCTGGCTTTTGTGCTACTGATCACAACCTTTTAAGCCCTGCAGTTCAGTCAATTCATTTTGAGTTCCACTTGCCTAGCCTGTACTTAATCAGCTTGCTCTGAGGATGTTGTGGGAGACAGTGTCAAAAGCCTTGCTAAAGTAAAGGTAAGCAAAATCCACTGCTCTCCCTTCATCCACCAAGCTGTCATCTGATCAGAAGGCTATCACGTTGGTTAAGCATGATTTTTTGCCTTCATAAATCCATACTGGCTACTCCCAATTACCTTCCTGTCCTTCATGTGTCTGGAAATGGTTCCCAAGATGAGTTGCTCCATCACCTTTCTGGGGATTGAGGTGAGGTGGACCAGCCTGTAGTTTACCGGACTTCTTGCCCTTTTTGAAGATAGGAGTGACATTTGTTTTCTTCCAGTCCTCAGCAAGATAATTGAGAATGGCCTTATAATGAAATTGACCAACTCCCTCAGCACTTGTGGGTACACCCCATCAGGTTCCATGGACTTGTGTATTCCCAGTTTGTTTAAATGTTCCCTGTCCTCGTCATCTTCCAATGAAGGTCCTTGCTCTTTGTCACCTGGTCCCCTGCCCCTTTAGCAGAGGGGTCACATTTTCTGTCACCTTGTTTTGCTGCTGATATACCTGTAGGAACCATTCCTGTTGCCCTTCGTGTCCCTCACCAGACTAAACTCCAGATGAGCTTTGGCTTTCTTACTGTCATCCTTGCACACTTGGATGGTGTTTCTGTATTCCTCCCAGGTCGCACGACCCTGCTTACACTTTTCTGTGTTTGAGTTTAGTCAGGAGCTCCTTGTTCATTCATGCAGGCCTCCTGCTCATCAGGATGGATCATTCCTGAGCTTGAAGGAGATGACTCCTGTACATCAACCAGCTCTTTTGGACCCCTCTTCTCTTCAGGGCCATATCCCATGGGATTCTTCCAAGAAAATCCCTGAAAAGCCAAAGACTGCTCTCCTGAACTCAAGGATTGTGATCTTGTTTTTAGCCCTTCTGCCTTCTCAGATCTTAAGGCTGGCCCAGACCTTCACACCCCCAACCAGTCCTTCCTTGTTTGCAAGTACCAGGTCCAGCAGAGCAACTCCCCTTGCTGTCTCCTTGATTATCTGTGTTAAGAAATTTTTGTCAATGCGCTCCAGAAACCTCCTGGGTTGCTTGTGCCCTGCTGTGTTGTTGCTCCAGCAGATTACTTCCAGGGACTGTGAACATGAGGCTTTTTCAGCTGTCTGAAGAAAGCCTCATCTAATTCTTAAGTCTCTTTGCAGAACCGTGTGCTGTACCTAGGCTGACTACGTACTCAATAATGGATAGTTATTTTTCTGTAGCTGTTAAAAGCAGTAATTTCTTTATAACAGTTAAATATTTTGTCAGCTTCCATGAGTGATCTTCAGGCAAATTCTGTTCTCTTCGGTCTCCCAGTAGGGCTTTGGGTAGCTCCGAGTCTCAGGTTATAGACATCCATAGTCACTATAGCAGTTTACACAGGATCAAAGACTGTGTATGCTAGACTATGCGCCATTAAGACTAATTGGCCTAACTTCAATCTGAAGGGCTGAGTTGAGGGTCCAGAAGGTAATGTACTTACACACTGTGGTTCCTCACATCATCAAATCAGAAAAGAACATACTGCATGTAAGTTGTCAGAGTTTTCAGAGCTGCAGGTAATGGCTTTCTTTGAAAAGGTGTAGGTGCCACTCAAACTTGCATTAGCACTGTGCAATACATACAGTGAAGTTGCTTTGTGTTCTTAGGTGCTTTTAGAATCTACTCTCAATGCCAATAGCTGACAGTCAAACATTTCTGATGCATGAACTTTTACAAATATTTTCTGGAAACGGGTGATTGTCAATCCCAAGTCACTTGGTTCTTTTAAGGACACATAAGAATCAATTACTTCACCAGGAGGCAGGAATTTGTTGTAGAGACACATGGCTCAGTTTTAACAATGTGAGCAAATCCTTTAACCCTGCCTATATCCTTAGCAATATCCGAAGATTGAAGTGTCTGTTGCAGTAACAATTTGTGGAGAATCTCTTTGCTACTCCTATGGTCAGTGTGGAGACTTGTATCATTATCAAATACAAAAGCATCATGTGCCTTCACATACAGATAACCAGCAACGAAATCTGGTTCCCCAGCAGTTCTAAGTCACTTTACAGTAAATGAAAACCCTTTAAATAAGCAGGTTCAGATAAGGCAGTCTCCAACATTAATAGCCTATGTCTGTCCTCCATCTGTGTTAACAAGAGGAGTTAATGGAGGTATCATTGTGTCATGCAGATATGTGGGAGCTGTTCTATCAATACTAACAGCAGCAACTTCAGCAGCAATGTCCTGCTCCTCACTAAAGCAAGTATTGACAAAATAACTTAACTTTTATGTAGTGTATACTGCCGGCTTCTCTCCAGCATGCCCAGGTTCTTTGCTATAATTTTGTGGGGATTCACAACAGTAGATGAGTTTACCTTGAGGTATTTGCTGTTCGTTTCTGTATTGATGCCTCAAGTACTGTACTTTGTATGCCACCTGCTGTACAGCTTGGGCAGTAACCCCTGCATTCCAGTTGCCCCTCAACTACAGTTGTTGACAATTTTACCAGCAACAGGTCTAACTTTTTGAAATATCAGGAATTATTAGTACGTGATCTTTCCACTGACCAACCCTCCCCGCCCACGCCCCGAACTTGTCTGAAATAATTTAGTCTGCTATACTGCCAAATTAACATGCAAGTATCAGCTGTCAAAACAATGGTGTACTTTCTTTGTCCACGTGAAAAAGCTTACAGCGTGCAGCTACCCTATTGGGTTTCAAACAAATGTGGGATGCCCCCTTATGCCATTTATACGCAAGCAGGCTCTTTTGCTTTTTACAGCACCAGATCAATGGCAAGAGTTAGACTGATCAGCACGCTGCCACCCCTTGGCATTTATTTGCTTGGACAGGAGGTCTGTACAGTTCGTGGAAAAACTTAAATTTTATTGCATTATAAGTAAGGGACACACGTAGCTGGGCAGACTCACTGAAGTATAATGATATTCTTACTGCTACTGTGCTATAGTTGCGACAGCTTTCTCAGGGATAGACAACCGCAGTGCTGAGGGATGCCACCACTGCTCTTCACCTAGCTCCTGCTGTGCAAGACCTCCACTTTGCAGCCGGACACCTTGGATTGTTTGGAAATAACATATTAAAACATATAATTCCGGACACCTTCGTGACAGAACCCAGTACCTGAATGATGGTAGAAATGGGTGAAAAAAACGTTTTTCTGTGAGCAGCAGCAAAATCCCCTTGCAGCACTGTGCCAGGACTGTGCCGTCGAGGGTAAAGTGCCCTGCAGGGAACCTCCAGCTATGAGACTGCAACTGCTCCCAGCAGAGCTGAGTGGCAGGCAAAGTCTTTGGTGCCGTTTCTGCTGCATGTGTTACTGGTAAATCAAACTTTCTCCATGGGAAGAGTATTTAGGTCAGTAATAAACAGCACTGGTGTGCAACTGTGGTTTGTCACCTTGGGAAGTCTTGCCCGGGTTGTTGACTGGAGAGGCCGAAGGAAGCAGGTTTGCTCACCCCAGAGAAGAGGAGGCTGAGGGATGTCTATTTACTGTCCGCCACTACGCAGAGGGAGGGTATAGACAAGATGGAGCCAGGATCTTCTCAGAGAGGTACAGGGAAAGCACAAGAGGCAACAGCCATGACTTGCAACAAGGGAAATTCATGCCTGAGCAGGGGGTCAGACTGGACACTGCCAGAGGTCCCTTCCCATTTAAATGTTTCTGTAACTCTCTTTTTTTTTTTCACTTTGATAGAGACAAAAACAAAATACTGGCATAACAACCTAGATTATTAATAAAACCATGAAGACCAGGACTGCTAGCAACACAAACTGGAAATGAGAGAATTTCTCCAAGAAGCTGCCAGGTCTCACAGTGGAGCTTAAGGCCACAGCAAAATACATGAAAATTTCCTATCCCCATGTTTTAAACAGGTAGGGAAGCTCTGAACATCTCTCAATGAAGTGATGGACTACTTTAGTGTTTGGTAAAGATGTTCTTACATAGATTATTTGCAAACAGGGTGGACTGGAGAGCTATGAACTCATGATTTGTCGCTAGAGCCTGGCACTCTGGAGAAGTAAATCTATAGTCAAACCACCCTTTAACCTGCACCTAATCCAGAATCAATGAACGCCATGCGTATTCCACCCTACTAAAATCTTAAAAATAAAATTCATGTTACTTTAAGAAAAAGCTAGTTGTTAGTAGGCCTGTTCTCAGTTTTCTTTTCCTCAGCCTTCCTCCTGGCATGCCGGGTGGCACTGGAAACACGCTGTTACTCACTGGGATTCTGAAACTGGCCCATCCCCCAGCTAGGAGAGGTCCAGGCACAATCCTGTGGCACAAAAGCAGGAGGCCTATTTGCCCAGCGACTGACTGAGGTTACAGAAGAGGAGCACTACTGTGTGTACATTGCAGGGGAATGCCTTTCAACTCCCCAGGCTTTTGTACTATGCAGCCAGGACAAGACCCTGTCACTGATTTCTGCAGCGAATTGCTGACAAGGCGAGGCATTAGTTCTGTGATCCTACTAATGGGAAGCGGGGAGAGAAATTAAGGCAGATGTTCAAATATGCCTGTAGAACTGAGTCAGTCAATGCCCAAGCAAGGGGAAGTAGATGGCAGGGTGGATATGCTGGATAAGTGAATAGGAAGCCTTTAGCTTCAGTAGATGTTAAATTCCAGTCTGACTTATGGGAAGATAGGCAATCGACCTCTTTTTTTTGCCTCTGTTAGTTTCAGCAGAGGTTGGCCTGTGAGCCGACAAGTACTGCCAGTATACAAGAGGTGACTTTCTCCCCTCAAAGACTGACTATGGGAAGCTAAAATTGTTCTGTAATAGCAGTAAGTGATGCTTCTAAATGCCTGCACTTTTAATCAGACAGCAAGAAACGGAAGAATTCCTTTCTTTCTTTTCTATTGTCATTGTCAGCAGCCTACATCTTGCTCTGTAGAGCCTGGCACTGTATTAATCTGCATCATTTGTCCTCTCCAGCTTTGGAATTAGCAACAGAAATCTGCTCAAGTGATCTTTCTCATGACCTCAGTTCTCCAGGTCTCTTCTTCCTTCTAACATTACCTTCTGTATGATTGACAACATCTTCAAAAAGAAAAAGAGGAGAGGGGGGCTGCGGAGAATCTCCCCGCTGCCTTGGGACAGCACAGGGAAAGGGTCACATGGGATATTTTTAGAACAGAATCCAATGGCAGTGATGTGAGGAAGGCGCAGAGAAAAACACAGCTGTGAAACCTAACACTTGGCTTCATATATACTGAGAGCAGGAACAGCAGAGAAACAAACTGAGGAGACGCAGCAGATGACAAGAGTGAGAAAAAGCTATGTGAGGATAACAAGAGCATGGTAAAAGAGTAAGTGACAAAGAGGCAATGAACACCTGGGAAAGAAATGGCTAAAAGAGAATATGGGAGAGAAATAGCAAAAGGCTGAGCCAGGAGGAGAAAAATTTAATAAAGTGGCTATGTTACATAAATAAGCAGAGTTACTTTAATCACAGAAGGGACAGAAGGACAAGAAATGGCTGGCTGACTCATCAGCACTCTTACGTAGATGATTTGTGACCTTGAAGGTTGACCAGCAACTACCCAGCCTACCATTTCTCCTCATCCCAAGGTCTAAGGGCTTCATAAGTGACTTAGGTTTTGGATTGTGACACTGCAATCGATTTTCTAAATCAGAGGAAAATAGCAGACATTCCTACAGTCTTTGAAGCCAGGTGATGAACTACCATCTGTCTTTTACTACTGACCAGCATGCCCAGAGAGCAGTGACTGCTTTATGTATGAAAACTGATGTATGTAGCATCAGTTTGGAAGTGCTCTCTGCTACAGTTCACTCACCAAAGAAGAAAAAACTAACATGACTGAGTACACGGAGTCGATCGTGGTAATGATGATACTTGGTAGGAGTATGCCCATAAAGATAGCATTTTAAGGTGTAACTTGCTAAAATGCTCAAGTCCCAAAAGTATCTGGGATCCACTTGAGGCACCTACATCCAGAATTACAGTCCCTTGTTCATGTGCTACCTAATCCTTAGAACTATTCTTAATTTTTCATGTTTTGAGAAATAATTAATCCTTCATCAAGCTTAGTGATTCAGCATCTACCTAGCACTGATGCCTGGATTAGATCCAGCAAATAGCTGCTCTCAGTAACTAGCTGCTACTCTGCCTGTGATCCCTAAGGACTTAAGTATATTGTCATTCTCTAAGAATCCCTAAATTTATCACTGCCTCTATAATGAAATAGGTTGTAGCATAGTTGCCTCCTTATCATAAAGCTTATCCGAGGTGTGGGTGACGTGAATTCAATTAAAGAACTAAGCATTTGGGGTTTCTCCATGCAGACACTTGAGGGATCAAACAGCTACCATTTATTACACAATCCCGTCCTGTCCAGAAGCCAAAAAAGCTCTCAGTGGCAAATATTTGGGATAAATTTATGAATAAATGAAGATCATGCAGTATATTGTCCTGCTTTCTCTCCTATTTAGTAATGTACAAACGTATCGTCAAAGCCTTGCCTTAGCCCAAGTTCTACAGCTCTTTGAACTCAAGAAATCTAATACCAGCTGTGCCTTCCCACAAGGATTCAAGAAAACTGTCACTAGTCTAAATACTCTGGCTAGTCTAGTTCTAAACTAAAGAATCTAAAACTGAAAATTCTAGAGATTGATGAGTTTGTTACAGTTAGAGAAGAAATATAACCATTTTCCCCAAGTAGCATACTCACCATTTCTGCATCTTTTGCTGTCTCATGCTCTCTTCTTTACCGCTGCTTTTGCTCAGTTTTGTAGTATTTCCTTACAATTCAGTACCTCATGCAATTTGATCAACTCAGAACCCAACTCTCGTTCTCCCTCCACAAACCTTACATGTTTGTATACAGTGCAAACAGGCCACTGCGATCCCGTTATGTCAGGTATTAGGCCCGGTCTCAATGCCCTGGTGTTGGTGCTACTCAATCCTGACACTGAGGATGCTACTTTTTTTGTGTTGGACTACAGAAAACCAGGCCAACAGAGATGAAATATTTCATAATCCAGCTTTTCCACTGTAACGATTGGCTCGTTCAGCAATGTTAACACTTGACAAGTGATAAATAGCGTTCTTAGTAAAACACTGTTGAGCTGAGGGCACATGCTTGTGATGTGCCTACATGGAGCACTAAGGATTTACATTCATTACATAAGTATGAATTTGAAATCAAGCTTTCAGTCATAAAGGGCTATATGGTCACAGTAAAAAGCATACAATTCTTCATTCATCTGCAAGACATTACGTCATACACAAGAGCAGGGCTTAGCAGCAGAAAGTGTTGGACTGAAAGCTACTTTCTTGGTCTTCACCTCAGCTTTCTGTTCCCAAAGGCAACCATACAGTCCCCTTAAGCAAACCAGGTGTTCTAGCTTCTATGAAGTCTCTCCATGTTTCTTTGCAGTAGCTCAAAGACGATGAGATTTCATGTTTTCCTCAGCCCCAAGAGTCATTTGTCTCCAAGCACTGCTATCAAAACTTTGCGTGCTCAGGTACAAACAGGCCACCATTCATTTTTAAAGGCTGTTCCTTAGGCAATCTGGAGTGTATGACACCAATTCTCACTTCATTTACCAAAGGAAGTGGCTTTTTATATACAGTACAAACTGCTATCTCAGCTTGTCCAGAGAAGTGTGACTCATGAGATGCAATAAATCTTAGTTCTCCTAGTTGGCAGTAATCTCTTAAAGTACTTAAACCAGAAAGTGGTGCAACAGCCTGCATCAAAGGCAGTGCAAGACCCCGCTGAGATGTGCCCGAAAGATGCCATAGAGCAACATGCTCTGTGCTCTCATAGCACTCCTAAATACCTAGCATGGCAGAATCCTAACCACGTCTTCTGGGAGCTGCAGCAAAGGGAAGGGAAAAGTTTCAGTGCCTTATCTGTGGTTGTTTGGATACAGGAAACCCATTCACAACCCGCAGTTGCATTTCTACACAGCTCTGCAGACGAAGCATCCCTACAGACTCAGCCCTGAGTCTCTCCAGCATTTTTTTCCTCGTCTGGTGAATTCAGCAATGTAAATTTTTCACCCATAGGGATTAGGAACGATTCCCATTTTCATACTGAGAAAAGGAGAATATGGCCTCATTCTCTCCTGGAGGAAGACACTACTGGGGCACGCGCTCAGGCCAAACTCTCACAAATTCTTCGTAATACAAACAAGGAAGGATATTTGTAGGCAAAGAAAGCGTTTAGCCACTTAAGCGGAGAGGAAAGAGCTAGTATGTAGGAAATATTCTGTCCTCCTGTAGGTATTGTACTCACCAGAGTTTGTTGGTATCGGAACGTTTTTGTTGGAGATGCATCCCCAGTCATATCCCCAGAGACAACGTCCTGTGGAGTAAGGGTTGGTCAGGGCAATGTCTTCCTGTCTGCTCTCCACGGCAAAGTCATGGAGCAAAACAGACGCAAGGCTTCAGCTAAAATCCCACAGAGCACCCTGAGAGAGAAGGTTACTGGTGAGGGAAAGACAGAGAGGGAGAGTGTAACCAGAGACTCCCTGCCCCCTCCTGTTCAGTCTGTGCTTGGACTCAGCAGCCGCTTCCCTGCTTTAATATCTCTCTGCTGCCCTGGCACCAGGACAGCTCAGTAAATTAACAGGAGGTAAGGTTTCCCTCTCCCCTCTCAGGCAGTATCATTCTTCACTGCTTTTGGAAGGGGTCAACAGTGGGACCATAGAAAGAATGGGGGCTGATGACAGAGAGACACTAGGGAAGAAGAAGATGGAAATAAAAAATTGCCAAAATTAGAGACAAGAGAACCATCCTGCAACTTGAGCAGGATTATTCCTACAACCTGTTTCAGGAACAATTTTGCAAAGTGTCAGCATCTGAGAGGGCAAGTTCTCCTAGCAGGCCTTGGAAAACTATTCCTTATATAAATTACATGGTGTCCTCATATTTAACATAATTTTTCTTAAAGCATACCTATTATTGCCGATTCCCTGGCCAAAAAACCTCACCACAAATAAACAGCCTTCCTCACTGTCTTTGTACCTTCACGAATCTTCATCCACTGGCATAACTAACACTCAGTAACTTTTTCATACAGAATTACAGAACAGTTGAGCTTGGAAAGGATCTCTGGAGGTCATCTGGTCCAACTCCCTTGCTCATGCAGAGCCAGGTAGAAGCAGTTGCCCAAGACCATGTCAGGTGGCTTTTGAGTATGTCCATGAATGGAGACTCTGCAACCTCTCTGGGCAACCTGCTCCAGTGCTCAGTCACCTTCACAATAAAACTGTGTTTTCTGATGTTCCAGTGGAGCCTCCTGTGTTTCAGTTGTGCCCGTTGCCTCTTGTCCAGTCACTGGGCATCATTGAGAAAAACCTAGCTCCATCCTCTATGCAGCCTTCCTTCAGGTGTTTATGTACACCAACAAGATCCCCCTGAACCACCTCTTCTCCAGGCTGAACAGTCTCTGCTCTCTCAGCATTTCCTCATGGGAGAGATGCTCCAGGCTCTTCATCATCTTTGTGGCCTGCTGTTGGACTCTCTCCAGTATGTCCATATCTCTCTTGTATGGAGGAGCTCAGAACTGGACACAGGACTTCGGACACAGCCTTGCCAGAGCTGAGTAGAGGGGAAGGATCACCTCCCTCAACCTGCTGGCCACACTCCTCCCAATGCAGCACAGGTTACCATTAGCCTTGTTTGCTACAAAGGCACACTGCTGGCTCCTGTTCAACGTGGTGTCCACCAGAACCCCCAAGTCCTTTTCTGCCAAGCTGATTCCCAGCTGCTTGCCCCCCAGCATATATTGGTGCACGGGGTTTCTCCTCCCCAGGTACAGGACTGCATTTCTTGTTGAACTTGGTGAGGTTGACTCTACTCAGCACTTGTCAGGCCACACCTGGAATACTGTGTTCAGTTTTGGTCCCCACTATACAAAAACGGCGTGGACAGGCTGGAGAGGGTCCAGAGAAGGGCCACAAAGGATGGGCCTTCTGGCCAAAGTCTGCCATAGGAGGGGAGGAAAGGCTGAGAGAATTGGGTTTGTTCAGCCTTTGGAAAAGAAGGCTCAGGGGAGACCTTATCACCATGTTCCAGTATTTAAAGGGTGGCTACAAAGGAAATGGAGACTCCCTTTTTACACAGAAAAGAGGAGGGGTAATGGGTACGAGTTACTACAGGAGAGATTCCAATTGGACATGAGGAAAAATTTTCACAATGAGAACAATAAGCCATTGGAATAATCTTCCCAGGGAAGTGGTGGATTCCCCAACATTGGACACTTTTAAGATTCAGCTGGACCGGGTGCTGGGCCATCTCGTCTAGATTGTGCTTTTGCCAAGAAAGGTTGGATGAGGTGATCTCCGATGTCCCTTCCAACCTGGTATTCTATGATTCTGTGACTGATGATTCACAAGGTTTCAACTCTTAGTGATTCTTTTTTCCATTTTCTTTTTAATTTTTTTCCACCATCCTCAAAAGTGAATTTCAAGTTTTGAAACATTTTGTGACAGTGTCCTGGTTTGAGGTAAAACAGAACCAATTTTGTTCAGTAACTTCGCTTCTTAGCTGGGCCTCTTCTAACTACTGAAATTAACTGCATGTTGTGCAGACAATGTTCACTTTCTCAGAGTGATAACACCAATTGTTTATAGCTGATGCCCAGGCATGGTATGCAGAGAGGCTCTTGCTTATACTTATTGCTATAGCACCCAAGGCCAACCAACTTTGTTATGTGCCACGTTGGAGGGTCGGAAGTGGAAAAGCATAGTGGGGTCCCACCTGCGGGGAGGAGCGGACAGGACAGGTGACCCAAAACTGACCAACAGGGTATTCCATCCCATCTGCATCATGCTCAGTATAAAAGCTGAGGGATCAAAGGGTCAGCCCTCTTCCTTCAATGGCCGACGTCTGAGGAGGACTCTGTTCATCTGCCTGTGATCCCGATCCTGAATGCAGATCCAGAATCCAGTTCCTGTCCGTCACTGAGTCCAGCCTGGGACTGCCCCAGTGCCAGCCGGTGTTGTGATTGTCATCTCGGGAGCTCGATACGGTTTTGTATAGATTTTTCATTATTTCTTTTTATTTTATTATTATTAGTATTTCATTAAAGTAGTTTAGTTCCTTCTAAACTCATAAGTCTCTTTTTCCTCCTCTGCCTCTCTCTTTGAAGAGGGGCAGAGGGGAGCATCTGTCGGTCCCATCTGGGGTCCCCCAGGTCCCCAGTAGCCAATTTGGCCTAAACCACGACAGATTAATTGGCGCCCAACGTGGGACCCGAACAGTGCTCGACCAGAGCTGTGATAAATTGCTCGTATAGTTCAAATTCCAGTTTGCTCAGAGATTTGAACAGACAGCTTACATCATGTCGTTCTTAGATGAAATATTGTATCTTGTCTTTAAACAGCTTTGTTTGACCTTAATGCCGTCAACTTGGTTTAACCTGCCAAATGTGTTGCAAAGTTTATTTATTCTTTTTGTTGTTATGCGAAGGTTTAAATGTGCTGTTTTGGTGTGTTTCGCAATTCAGATGTATGACATGATGAGTTGGGTAACGGCTCTGCCTGTGTATCTCGGGCATCACGCGATGGATTCTGTTATCGGTTACGCTTTCGGTTCTACCTGGGGAATGTTTACTTCGCCCTTTGATAATTACACTAATGTGACACCATCAGAGCCGGGGCACGGAAACCTTCCGGGCTCTGAGGATAAGGACTGTTACCTTCTTAAGATCGTGACTTTGTTGTTGGTGCTCCTGAACGTGGTGCACGGGTGGTTTCTGGTGAAAAATCGGTGCAGGGGCAGCTGTAGGGCACTGCGCGCTGCCGCCACTCAGACCCGCGCCGCCGCTCGGCGATCTGTAGCGATGCAAACCGCGCCCCCCCCCGGCCCGGCCGCAGCCGCCCCCCCCACCGCAGCGGC
>VUYV01000166.1:256108-321060 GCA_008711295.1 Anarhynchus alexandrinus | reverse complement strand
TTTCATTATTTCTTTTTATTTTATTATTAATATTTCATTAAAGTAGTTTAGTTCCTTCTAAACTCGTAAGTCTCTTTTTCCTCCTCTGCCTCTCTCTTTGAAGAGGGGTAGAGGGGAGCATCTGTCGGTCCCATCTGGTGTCCTCCAGGTCCCCAGTAGCCGATTTGGCATAAACCAAGACAGACAGACAGATATACCAAAAGAATGCATATTCTAACGTCTAAATATATGTCATTTCATTCCTGAGAACTACCTTAAAAAGATCTTGTATTTTCCTCTAGCGTTTTTTTCTAGAGTTTTTTTCTTAATCTCTGACTAAAAATGGCACGGGAATATAGAAGACAACAAAAAAGCTACACTTAAACCAATTTATTATACCTAAAACCAGTCAAAGCTGCTCAACAGCACAGCCAGGAAAGGTTCGTGGGATGTTGAGGATCCCGAAACATCAGTAGGGGCCTGTGGGACTACGCAAAACTTGCTGAGGAAAACAGCTGGGGAGGAACAAAGTGGGAAATAGACAGAAAGGGGCCGGTTTAGGGAAAACCAAAGCTAGCCAGTGCGCTTGCCTGACTGAGCGCTGCTCCTGATCACCAGGGTCTGTCCTATCTTGTTACTAAATCCTTTCTTAACTATCTTTCCGTGAAATCTCTCTATCCCACGTACATGAGTGCTGCAGGGATGAGGCGCCAGCAACTGCTGAGACTGATCTGGACGGGGAAGCGGCTGTCTATGTTTATGCTTTGACTCCCACTAGCACTGAAGCCAGACGCTGCGGCAGGCAGCGCCTTCTCTGTTGCAGTCTGCGTAGATGGCCCGGTCAGTGTCCTCCATACATCCGTCTGTTTTGGAGATGCACCCTCAGCCTTGCTACTGTTTGAACCTGCAAATAGAAGATCAGCCCAAGATGGAAAGCCCGGGGCTTCTGGGCTGGGCAGGAGAAATACCCAAGCCACAGGGCTGCTAGAGGCAGTGGCAGCTTATAACTGTTCCTTAACTGTTTATTTCTATGTAAAATCAATTTCGGAAAGTTAAGCCTATGCTCAGTGTGACCTTTTCCCCTCACTCTTGAAGTCGCTTTACAAGTGACTGAATGCTAACAGCTAGCTAGTTTGTGTTTTTCTTTACAACCGGAACATAACAGATGCAAATCTAAGTATTTTCTCAATGTGGCATGATGCTCACCTTTGTCAAAGCATGGGTTTCTATGACAGGTGTTACTGTTTCTCCTTACTTTGCAGCTGAAACTCAGAACTTTTAGGAGTGACAAAGGGAAAAAAAAAAAAAAAAGTTAAAAAAATCAGCAGCCTAAACCACAGCAATTCCAGTTATTTTTTCTTAAGCCAGAGAAGTCTGAATACAACTCTGAGGTCTTTGAAAGATGTAGTGAATTACACACGTCTTAAGAATTTGTGCTCGCAGGCATAACAGTTTATACAAAACTACAGTCTGGATGTTATAAGTTAGTCTCACAAATTGAGGCGAGGAGACGGAGCCAATTAAAACTGAAGTATTTATTAGCAAGCGGCAGCAAGCAAAACAGCGCTGGGCGGCCCGGGAGTCTCACTCCGCCGACAGCGCGCACCTGGGTTTCAAAAGTCTTTGGTATTTATACCCTTCTTCTTCCGGTATAAGCCTTTCTCTTAGTGGTGTACTCTGCGTCTGCGCGGTTTGTTGCTAGGGGGTCGTCCTCGTTCTTCTTTTGCTTCTCGGTGGTCGCAGAGATGAAGGCCCCATGTCTTCCTCATATCACGTACTCCTCGTCTTCATGAGCCCCCCCCTTCCCCTCCTCCAAGTCTTTTTACAATTTATGATGTTAGCATAACTCGACCTTGCAGCTTGGCCTTGCTTGCTTAGAGGAATGTTGGTTATCTTGCCCTATCCTGCCAAGCAGCTGCCTTTAATGAGACAATGTAAGTTTTTAGGTTTGGTGAACAAACAATACTGAGTTTGTCACATGGAGACTAAGTTATACATAGCAGTGACCATAAACAAGGTACCAAATGCAGATAAACGGAAACTAAAGAATACCACACTGTCCTGGTTTGAGGTGAAACAGAACCAATTTTGTTCAGTAACTTCGCTTCTTAGCTGGGCCTCTTCTAACTACTGAAATTAACTGCATATTGTGCAGATAATGTTTGCTCTCTCAGAGTGATAAGACCTATGTTTACAGCTGATGCCCAGGCATGGTATGCAGAGAGGCTCCTGCTTATACTTATTGCTATAACAGCCAAGGCCAACCAACTTTGTTACGTGCCCCGTTGGAGGGTCGGAAGTGGAAAAGCATAGTGGGGTCCCACCTGTGGGGAGGAGCGGACAGGACAGGTGACCCAAAACTGACCAACAGGGTATTCCATCCCATCTGCATCATGCTCAGTATAAAAGCTGAGGGATCAAAAGGTCAGCCCTCCTTCTTCAATGGCTGACATCCGAGGACTCTGTTCATCTGCCTGTGATCCCGATCCTGAATGCAGATCCGGAATCCAGTTCCCGTCCATCACTGAGTCCAGCCTGGGACTGCCCCAGTGCCAGCCGGTGTCGTGATTGTCATCTCGGGAGCTTGATACGGTTTTGTATATATTGTATATATTTCATTATTTCTTTTTATTTTATTATTAATATTTCATTAAAGTAGTTTAGTTCCTTCTAAACTCATAAGTGTCTTTTCCCCCTCTTCTGCCTCTCTCTTTGAAGAGTGGCAGATGGGAGCATCTGTCTGTCCCATCTGGGGTGCCCCACATCCCCAGTAGCCAATTTGGCCTAAACCACGACACAAACCTTCACAAGAGAGAATCCTACAAGTAGAATTGGCAAAAGCAGCAACACTAAGCCAAATTGCATCGAGTAGGACTTAGAACGTGTGCCTGGTGAAACAGTCTCACTGAAGCTGCTGACCTTGTGACAATGGTTGATTGTAACTTCTCTGGAGATTCTTGTTTCACACCTTTCCTTTAAAAGAAACTGTTTTCTGTATGCATACGCTAATGACATCATCACTGTGTAATGAAGATCATCTATTACATAACAATATCTTATTTTCTTGCATTTCCTTCTCTTAACTTAGTAATTTAGTGTTGTGGTGTAGCAAAGAATTGTCATACCCTGAAGATAAGGGTAAGGACACATCACACAGCACAGGTACAGCATATGTTAGGAGTCTCAGCTTGGCCCAAATTTTATTTTACAAGATGTTTTATAGATGTTTAGCCAAATCTTTTTATGTTCTGGAAAGCATGCCCCCTTTCAATACCATTCTGTACATCCTAATTTTTATAGAGATCAATAACTAATTTTACAAAGTCAAATCCTCTGAGTGTCTATTACTTTTCATAACAGCAAATACGGAAATAAAACCAGTTTAGAATTACTACAACTGTATTTATTTACTGAATTGTTATACTATTAGATACAGTGATTTTCAAGCAACTCAAGATTTGTAAAATACCTTGTCTAGATCCTGCTTGCTGTTTTCACTCCCTGTCCCACAAAATAAAACTTTTGGCCTTATCATTCTTTTGGTTTTGAGCCAAAACATGAACCTGTTAACACTTTCCTGGTATCCCAGCTATTAATGTAATTCCTTAAAACTATGCTAAGTAGCTCGGATCTTATTTCTCTGAAAATGCAAACATCTTATTTATTTCATCTTCTGTAATACTGGAAATACTTTCTGCACAGGCAGATGTTGTAATTCCACTGCTAACGTTACTACTAGATTTCCTGTACCAGAACTCGGTATTATTGAAAAAACAATGTACTCTTTCCATGAAAAAGAGAACTTAGAAGACAGGAAGCGCCCTTTTAGGTGTCACAGATGAGACAGAGCAAATGCCAGCCTCTCGTGGATCTGGATACCGGGGGTTTAGTTTAGAACTAATGAAAACAGAGCTTTTACGTTCTTATTTCACACTCACTCACTGGCTTTCTCCCAGGTGCATTACCTACATGTCAGCTTCCCATCCCAGCAGTGAGATCACCACTGGGCTGTGAAGGTGGAACAGAAAGTTGTGTTGGTTCTGCGCTGCGTAGCTGCTCGCAGTTACCAGTCTTGGGCATTACCAGTCAAGGCTTCTGGGCATCCTCTGGCAGTCATTTCCATGCAGCTCTGATCCCCTGGATCTTCCTCCACTTCCAGGATCTTTCCTGCAACTGGTATCTTCACCTTCTTTCTGGGCCCTTCCTCTTCCCAAGACTTCTTTATTTCAGAAACCCTTCTTTTTGGCACCAACTCTTCTTTCAAGAACACCAAGCCCACAATTTTCCCAGTCTAAATATTTTATTTGCTGAAACACAACATAGGCATCCTCATTGGTGGTTCTGCCTCATATCTCTCTATTTAAAATGCATTAACTTTAGTCCAGGTGTTACCAAAATTCACAAGCAGCCCATACTGGTTGCAGCTAGCAAGTAGCAGGCTTCTGCCTGAGAGTGCAAAAGAGCCTCTGGAGGTACTATCTCAAGAAATAATGCAAAATTCTCTTTATATAGAAGCTCCATTTCTGCACAGAGGTATAACTCTCCAAACAGAAGATACTGCACAGATTAATCAAACAAGAATGTTTTATTTTGATGCCTCAAGGCAGTAAAATACAAGTATACAAAAAGTATATACGAAAGTGGCAGTGATAATGCAACTTGATGCAATCCTACAGAAATCGAATCCATCAGAGTGGACTGCTTCATCAATATACATATCTGTAAAATATTGCACCATTTCAAAGAGGGAGCACTCAGGAAGAAACTGTTTATACTCCAGGGAGGTACAACAGCCCCTAAACTGACATCTCAAACTTCAGAATAAGGCACCAATTGGCAAGTATGATCCTTGTTCTGTATATCACATGTTGTGTGTAAGATAAGTGCAAGATGCAAAGTTAATGCTGCACCTTTGTCAGCTGGAGGAAACACAGCCTTCATCTCCCTAGGCAGAACAATAACAAAGCACCTGCCTAGTTTTCCAGCCTCCCTCCCATATCCCTTTGTGCTTCCTATTCATAATTCTATCCTGAAAAAATATTTTAAAAGCCACACTTACATAAAAAGAGTAAGCCAGGAACTATGCTAAGTTACTGCTACAAAATGGAGAAGATTGACTCAAGTGAAACAGACTGTAGTCCATACGTAACCCAGTATAGCAGGATTTAGGCTCTACCACAGAAAGAGAACAATGCCCATCTCCCACATCACATCAAATGGGAGTAACTGCAACTGGACACAAACAAAAGACAAATTACAGCAGGAAGAGACTGTAAAGAATTTCCAAAAGAAGTGATGGATTATGCCACGACATTTCTTATTGACCAGGTGAGATGACACTTTGCAAACAATATTAGCTAAAGAAATAGATTTAAATGATCATGGCTGAAGAAACAAAACTCACAAACAGGGTAATAACGTGAAACTCTTCCCTTTCATTTAAAAGGGAAACAAACTGCAGTGATAAATAATCCAAGCAACATGCTTAGACTGTAAAGAGCTGCCTTGAATATTTTTGTTAATTAAACAAAAGACAAAAGATCCTTTTATACGAGGCTGTAGGGTTTCAGGGATTCAGTTGTACAGTGCAATTTATAGACTCCTGAGAAGTTGGTGGATTGAATGCCATGCCTGTTGTGACACACAGGTATCACGGCAAACAAATTCCTCAAAAGTAATATTCCATGCGGTTGTTCACTCTTGGGACTAAGGGGAGCTAATCTAGAACTTCTAGATTCAAAACTATTTCTGAGGCAGTTTATGAAGGCTTATTTGTCTGTATGAAAAATCCTGGATCTCTATTTGTTTTATTGATAACCTGGGATGTCTCTTAATATCTTGGCTACCAAAGGAATGTGCAAAAATAGACTTTTAAGTGATCAAGATGGATAGGAAAGTGTCAAGTACTGAAAACAATAACCTTCCATTTTAGAGAGGGGAAGGATTCTCCTTCACAAGGGAGCCCTTTTCCAATCTACACAGGAGCTGACTGTTCTGCATGAAGAACCAAGTAGAAAGTATTTAAAAATTTTAAAATACAAGCATAAGATAAGTAGCATTTTACGAATAATTTTCCTTTCAGAAAGGCTTAACTTTTTAAAAAATTGTATGACTAGTCTGTTTCCCTTTTCGCATTTACTTTCTTACAAATGTCCTTATGTCTCCTTCCAAAGGATGTTCCTGCTTCTTCCCTGTTCCAGTGCTGATGTTCATTCCATCAATTTCTATACATATGGAATAAGTCAGGATATTAGAACTTTAAACCCTGAACTGAATCAGATTACAAAGAAAGTTGCTGGATTATTTTTGAAAAAGACATCAAGAATTGGACTGGCCAGATATAAACAAGCATTCCTTGTTTGCACATCTGACATCACAGCCCGTAAGAATGCAAATGTAGACATCCATACTCAAAGTTCAGCTTTGGCAGTATCTCTCTTCCAATAGAGCTGGCAGGGTTATTTTCCTGGCAGATAGCCAGGAAACAGGTAAAGGTCCCGACAGAGCGTGCTACAGTATTCTGACATTTCCTTGCAGCGGTGAAATTCTGTGCCTGGGGCATAGCCTTCTCGTTGCTTGATTTGCCTATTCACCTAGATGCGAGATTAGAAAAAATAAAACATCTGGAAGGATTAAGAAGACCGAAATAAGAAAAACATCATTGTTTTCTGTATTCATAGATTATTCTGTTTAATGTATTAAGTAGTCCCCTACGTATTGTCTTTCTAAATTGTAAGAACAATGAAGAACTAGGGTGCAGTTCAACAGCAGCTCAAATTGCCACAGTCACACTGCTCTCTTCACTTTCTCTTCCCTCGTTTTCTTAATCTTTACCTTATGTGAGTGCAAGTGGTTGTGCAGCTATGTGGTGAGCCAGTTCAGGGAATGAATCCCCCTGGAAAAAAAAAGCTATTTCTACAGAAGAAAAGTAGTTCTTGGCAAGCCAGATTAACTCTTCTCGTAAGTTCACCATGCAACCACACAAGTGAAATGGAAGGAGTCAAAGAAACAGCATTTTTACTTTGGTTAAACTGCTGTGGAACTGTATATAAATATACACATATGTATATATATGTAAACGGGAAAAGAAGTAGTAATTTTGCTACAAATAAGGCAAGAACAATTGCTTTAATAGTAGATTAATCCTAGCAATTTGAAGCACTGGAAGGCTCTTCAGAAACCAGGTGAGTGATGGAGAGGAAAGACACTCCAGCTTACCTTCACCAACATGTCAGCCACATGAGTGTCTCTGGAGTCCTCTGCAAACACAGAGGTGAGAGCCTCAATATACCAGGATCCACGCTTGGTGTTTCGCATGGCCGCAGTGCCTGAGAAGAAAGCATGTATGATTAAGTTTCTGGGGAACACAGACACATAAAACCTCCTTTTGCCCTAATTAGGTCTTCTCCCCTGTACCTTTCAGGCAAGCATATCCACAGATCATATCAGAGCACGTAGGCAGTCGCAACTTGAGATTTTCCTCCTTGTTTGCGTCGCTTTCCTCACAGCCTGAGGAATCTGACCATTCTTTCCCATCTCTTTGATCCACTCCCCGGTCAGTCTCATCTGGGTGGGCAATAAACAAGGAGGGGGAGGGGTAGAAAAGAAAAAAAAGAAGGAAGAAATTATCTTGAATTACTGGATGTAGTTTCCCTGTACTTGTTTTGGGCTCTCGTCAGCAATGCCACAACTGCTGTCAACCAGAAAGCTTTTGCATGAACTCTAAGCTTTTTCAGCTGTTTTTAAAACTCATCTGAACCTTCTTCTGCACAAACTCATGCAGACACCAACAAATGCTGAACCTGCTCAGCCTAACATGACTGTCGTCTGCATGACGATTGACTACTTTTACTTTTTCCCCCCATCTTCTTTCCCATGCAGATCACGGGATAACCGGAAAGCAAAGAAGTTTCTGATAGTTCTTCACCATGTGTGGAAGGATTTGATGCCTAGCCCTCAAGCTTCTATTTTCCACTTTTACCTACCTTATAAATGTCCACAAATATCTAGTCTAGTTTGCAATGCTAACTACCTAATTACTGCAGAAATCAAATGAGAGCTATTATTGTAGTTGCTAAGGTCTACCTCCAAGACATCAAGAAAACACGGTCCAAATATCTCACCTAGTTCTAAATCCTGACTATAGTATCACTTATTTCAATCAAAGGCATAAATTGTGCAATAGTAAAACGCAAAATAATTTGACCCCAAACACAAGAGAGAGAACTCCAGTACATGGAAATTAGTTTATAAACCTGAAGAACATTTAACGTCCTTTCCAGCATTCATTATATGTATTACAAGTGCAGATATTCTCAATTGCTTGTTTACATTATGCAGTTTCCATTGTGATTTAGACTAACTGCTTAGTGGCAATAACTTTAATAGTCTAGCCATGTTGTATGAGAAATAAAGCTACAGTTTACAGGTTCTCTATATAATTTGGCCCTTTTATTCTTTTGTTGTAAGATGAGAATCTACTAATTTTACTTTCTTCCTAACAGCATGCGTCAGATTCCGGTCTTAAGAGACATACACATCCACTTCGGAGGCCTTTCTGTTATGATGGCTCTAGGTTTTTGTTGCCAGGTCGTGCCTAAGAAATGCATTTGGATTTCTAACCCTTTTACAGACAGTGACACTGGTGGCATCTCATAATTATGCACAGGGAATGGTCAGTTCATAAGTCAGGAACGTTATTCTTTTCCTCCAAAATGAAAGCAGCAGTGGAAGGGGTGTGATTGTCTGACAGGCTAAATATAGCCTATAATTAGGGCTCCACAGCTCAAAATTTCATGAGTACTTGTATCACAATCCTTCATCATCTCTTTAAGGTAGCAATGCATTTTTTTCCATGTTTAACCATACTTTTTCATGCCTTTTATCACACTTCTCCAAAACCTTATAGTTCTGCATCGTCTTAAAAATTTAGAGTACTGTTCACAATGTGTGTTATTTCAGATAAGACTCAGGTAATTTTACAGTCAAGCTATATTATTCACACTGTCATCATCCCATAACGTATAAAGTCAAAACCTTTTTAATTAGAGCTTCAGAATTAGATGTCTTCCTCACGCCTTTGTCTTCAAACACTATTCAACTTAGTAATGTAACCTAAAGCACTAAGCCTATCAAGATATTCCTCTATATGCTTAGCCTCTAATTTATATCACCAATAACTGCCACCCAATTTGTTTAAATTTTACTGAAGTTTCCAGATTGCTGTTTTCCCTATTGATTTAAATAACTGCCAACTACCTATTTGTTGTTATTTACCACAGTTCTTCACTTTTCTGGATCAATTACTATATTAAACACAGATGTTAAATAGCTTCAAAGTCTCACGTCACAGTGAAATCTGTCTATTTGATTTTCCTGTTGCTTTCTGTTGCCACTGGGTTTTTATCCATGACTGCAGGTGGACTACTTCAATTTTGTAGTAGGACTCCTGCCAAAGGCTCTTTGGAAATTTAGTAGACCATAGCAACCCTTCTTTATCTAAATTTTTTTCTGTGTCATTAATAGAAGATAGATAAAGCTTATTACATAAACTTTGGGAAGAAGAATAATTTATGCATTTCTCATTTTGTTTCAACTAGTTCCAGCTAACTTGCATAGCACAGAGAGACTGACTACTAATCTAAAGTTGTCCACGCTATTTACAGTCTTTTAAATGCTGCTTTTTTTTTTTAAAAAAAATTGTATTGGCTAGTCTAACCTTAGAATGCTAACATGAAAAGGTACGTGTTTTTGTTGACAGCTCAATTACTTTGTAACTAGCTTTCCCCTCCAACTATTAATTGAGGTTTAAAAGAGAGGTTAAAAAAAAGGCAGGTTTTGTGTTTTTTCTTTAAATTAAAGAAAGATTTTTTTCCCTTTCAGTTGCTCAGGTCTCAATCCTTTGCTATTGCAGTATCCCAGTTCTGAAGCATTTTGCGTAGCTGCCTTCATGGAAACCTTTTTGGGAACTGGAAGGCCGAGCCTGATTTATTGATGTGAACAGACTCATTGTGGTAACATTACAGTCAAATAAACCTAATTACCTAATTATGTCAGCTGCCAATTCTGATTTATTAAACTTACTTCCACACTGTTGTGAGTCTGCACATTCACATTTGTTCAAGAGTATCTAAAGGTTGAATAACATAAAGGAAAGCAATCCAATCACATTCAATTCATATTGTAAACATGCACATTACAGTATTTCAAACTGCTTAGAAGGATCAAATATTTTTGATACCCAAAATACTTCACGTAGACTTTAGGTTTTCCCCTGCATTGGGATTAAACGTGAGTTGATAAGAGGTGAAACATTCTCTTGGCTAGAAAACACAAGAAAGCTCAGCTTAAAATGAAAAAGAAGGGAGACAATTGCAAGGGACAAGGGGAAAGAAGGGGGAAGAGCACACACGCTAGAAAAATTTCTCTATCACAAGGGAAAAAACAAAGCTTTCTAAGACAGAATTTCTCTTTGGAGTATCTGCAGTTTCACAGTGATCTCAAAATGTCCAAACACTTTAGGGAAAAATCTGGTCATTAGCAGATCTGAAAGGTAGTTAGTTATAGACATGTGGTTAGTTACATAAGGAGGGAAAACAAGTAGCAGAATTTAAAGGAAAAAAAAAAGCGTGAATGGCAAGAGTGGAAAAAGAACCAATCTACGAGAATCAAGAAAAGAATTCTGTTATTACAATCATATGTGGAAAAGGGTGTAAGGAAAGGTCATTTGGAGGTCGAAAGCAGGGTAGGGTAAAGGAAAAAAAAAAAAAAAGTCGACGAATTGCAGCCAACTTTGCTGGCTCCAGAGACAACACAAGAGATACAACACATCCAGGATCAAGAAAAAGACAGGACCTCAGACAAGACTCCAGCGCTAGTGTACCACTCCATGCTGTGCTGCAATTTGATGCACCATATGCCCCACTCCCCCTACTGCAGGCATAGCAAGAGAAAGCCTCGATATATGAGTGGGATACGATAGAGCTTTAATCACTGAGGTGCTCTGGGGTCTGCAAGTCAATGCACACACCTCATGCAGGGCAAAAGACACTTACAGAGCAACAGATGCAGTGGCAGCAGCAGGGCAGAGGGAGGTGAATATGGGTCCCACTTACACCTGAGAGAAGCAAAGAGGAGAGTTGACAGCAAGTTGAATGTGAGGGTGTGTATGTGCGTAAAATGAGCCTTAATGGCATGCCAAATACCTGTCTCTTAGTATTTGGGCACTCACCTCCCCGGCAGGCCTGAATAAAGAACATTTTGGGCTTATTCTGGAGATTTGGACAGTTTGCATTATCAAAGAGCCGGAAAGCCTCCTGCAGCTGAGAGAAGAAAGAAGATAAATACTCTTGACTGCAGCCTTCTCTGAGCCAAACTGAGTCTCACCTTGCTTCCCTGTATTTTGATTATTGCCTCACCAGTCTTGATATTTTCTCCTTTATCTCCAATCTCACTGTATGACAAACACGTCCTTTCCCCTCCCCCCCAAGCTTCTATTAGTTTGAGTACATACACTCCACCAAGTACTTGTACAGAAAGAGAGAATGAAATAACTTCTCCTACCTGCCCTATTTCTATGCCATTTTTTAATCTTATAGACCTCTCATAGACAGACCCCTGCCCTTTTCTTCCCACAAGCCCTTATTTTTTTCTTTTTAAAAAATGTAAATCCTCAGTCTTCCATCACTTCATCTTCGCTCTCACTCTTTTTTTTTTACTTTTTTCCACTTTCCAAGATATAACCTACAACAACACATCAGAACACAGGAATATACCTGTAGTAGTTTGCCATCGCTGCCATAAACCCCACCCTCCACACCGTGAGAAAGTAAAGCTACAACACAGGAATCCACATCCCGATGATCTGGCAGCTTAGAGAATCTCTCCAATGCATTCTGCATCTCCTGGAAGAGAAAAAAAGAATGCTTTCCAGACTTGCACAGGGAAAAACACAGACATACAGGAAAAACAAAAATGGTCCTCCTGTTATGAAATAAACCCTATTTACATCAAATTTACAGGACAAAAGACATACATTCCATTAAGAAACCCAGCAAAATGTTCTTGTTCTTTTATGTAATATTCAGTCCTAAGTATAATATCGGGAAGTAGGAATCACTTAGGACATCTACATTTCTATACTGGCCAACAGGGGGATGCAGAAAGTATCTGAGTTGGTACATATGGATTCAACATAGGCGAAATCAACTGAAATTTTATAGAGGTTTTACATTGACACTTGAGCCTGGCTGGGACATTGGAGCAACTTAACAGATACATGCTCAGGGTACCTCAGGCATTGAAACACTAGTGATCAAAACACAACAACAATTTAAAGTGGAAAACTTTAGGAACTCTGACAACATGTCAGGTGCAAAAGTCTTATTATAATGTCACAAAAGCTACCTTCTTGAATAAAACACTCTTTAACACTTTCTGTACCACTCGGTCTCATAGGGATTTGAAAGGACTAAGAACAAATGAGGCTGGAGACACTGCATTCCTAAGGAAAGAGATTCAGTCAGTTATGGAACATTACCAATTTTCCTAAGTTAAGCATAGCTACTTCTCTAGCAAAGCAAAGACTGGAAGAGTGGAACTTAGCTGCACAGATACTGGAAGACAGATAAATAGGATGGCAGTTGACTCCACCAGTGAAAGGACACGAAAACATCACTTACACTTGCAAAGAATAAGTCAAGTATTTGCAAAGTTAGACTTTTCCAGTATTCTGCTATCCTAAAAGTTAATCTAGAGTAAACCAGAGACTTTATTCATTTGCGGTTTTAGCACACATGCCAGGCGTGGTCTAGAAATCCTTGCCCCTTGCGCTACAAGGGTCAAACTAGACTAGTACCTTTTGTGGTCCTTTGTGATCCTACTTTCCATTTTAAGTCTTCCTCCTTCCAAGCTTCTTTGTATTTGTCAGTATACCAGCACACATCATCCCATTTAGCCTTGTTTTCTATTCATAAGTGAGAATGCACATCTTCCTTTTCAAGCTTAGTTATACCAAAGGGAACTTCTTAAAACCTTCATGTAACAGTTACAAACTATCATCCATACTGGTTGTGAAGTACTGGGATTCCACTTACCTGTGCAGTTTGATCATGAAAGACAGTCACTTGATATCCAAGATGCTTGAAAAGCATCTCCAAGGAAGTACAGTCTACATCTCCCCCTGCGCGATATTCCAAGTCCTTCTCACTGCTGAAATGGACATTGCTGAGAATAAGTGCTAAGCCTCGGGGCTCTGATACCAGTTTATATGCCTGAGAAAAAGATTTAAAATTGATAAATTTAGACTATGGGAGGAAACAATAGGGTGTTAGAGTAGAACAGCAATCCCCACACACCAGGATTTCTTGATTGAGAAGGCACAAAAACAGTAGAGGTTACATTTTTTAAGTTTTTATTGTTTTGGTTTGGTTTTTCTAATAAATAAAACAAATGTTTGTACCGCAAAGGGTCCTAAAGACAACTGTATTTACAAGTCACCACAACTGATGATCATACAACAATATTATTAAGATGTTATACTAGCTTGCCTTATTTCTTGTTTTAGAAGAAACACAGCTTATACATTTCAAACTGAATTACGTCTTGCTAACTTTTTTCCCTTTCCTCACCGCAGCACAGCCCCATATATTTCTGTGACCCCCATCAAAGCCCTTAGGACAACATTATGTAAAATTCAGCTTATATTTCTTAATTGCTGTTGGGAGCAGACAGACATGTAAAATACTACACGAGTGCAGTTGTAACAGCAAGGGACTGTCAGTGACTGATCCTGAAAGTTATGTGGCTAGCAAAAAAGGTTAACAGGGGAAGAACTAATTTAAGTGGGGTGTCTTCAAATTAAGTTCCCTCTCTTCCCCTACCTCTCTAACAATAACAGATCAATAGTAAGTCAGTTACTAACACTCCTGTAAATTGGAAATGAAATTTAATACCAAAGGAGCTTATCAAATCGGGTGTATCCAGGCACAGATGTAAAAGGAGCCAGGTCAAGCTCGCACTGATGCTGCCTGATTAGGTCTCCCCAACAGACAGTTAAAGAAAAAGAAGTCTTTTTTGCTGTACACAGAGCCTGTGACAGAAGTGTTAAGCGTTGGCACATTGTGTAACCCTAGTAAAGCACCTGCCCCATTATACGAAATTATTTTTTCCTAAACCCACCCTATCACAACCTATGCTTTACAAACAGAATAAATAGTAAGTAATTACACTACATACATAACCTCAAACACTGCAGAAGATTAGAAATTCAGG
Organism: Anarhynchus alexandrinus; assembly: GCA_008711295.1. NCBI lineage: Eukaryota > Metazoa > Chordata > Aves > Charadriiformes > Charadriidae > Anarhynchus > Anarhynchus alexandrinus. The sequence continues at coordinate 306,810 of VUYV01000166.1, read as the reverse complement.
TTGGGTACTACCCAGCACAGAAACCTGACCTGGTTCTTGAGACTAAGGAGAGACTCTTCCAGGTACAGATGGCAATTAAAACAGCCAAGACTGTAACTACTAGTTGAAACACAGTTCTTGTATCTTACATTCACTTGCAGGGTGTGTCATCACACAGAAGGAGATGAGGATGCAGACAAATAAATATGAGGCAATAATATTGACAGCTTACACAGATCAACAGAACAGAAGGAAGTTCACGAAGCTCTTCATGAACAAAAACCAGAGGCAGAGATTTGTATAGAGTTACAGAACTTCCCAGAATTTCTTGAAATTGTAAATGAGAACTATGTCAAATCAAACATGACCGGTAGCATTTCAGTTACACGAATAGCACAATGCTGATCTGCAGCCCAATGAGCATGCGTTTCGACTCAGTTTTAAGTAGCACGCATTCGGTTGGTATATCCAAACACCTCACATCTTTCAGCTCTTAAGGAGATTTTCTCTGTCAACTGCTTACCAAGTGCTGATGATCATGATAAAATTCAGAAGTGCAGTACTTCACTGGAGGAATCGGGGGACCATCTCCATCATCCAAGGAATGCTCCATTGGTTCTGTGCAAAACAAAAACCTATCAATAACAATAAAAAATTCCAACTACAAAGCCTTTGCATTAAGGTAGTAACTTGCAAATTCTGAAGTATGTGGTCTTAGGGATATTACTGTATTATGCTATTCATACCTCTAAAAATTTGCTTGATCAGGGACTACAGACACACAATGAAATGTAGCAGAAAAAACAAAAGTACTGGAATGGTATACTTATTTTTTTTGTAATTTTAATTGGCAACTTTTTTTTTCTGTCTTGTATGTGGGTTAGCCTTATCTAAGGCCTTGTAAATTTGGTTCTACAGAGTATGAAAAATTCTCATCTAAAATTAGAGCCATGTGCTTTCTGTCATTTTGTACAGTATGTTATTACTTTCACAGTTAGGTTGACAAACCATTGCTAGAAATATTCAAATAGAACAGTGCTTTTCCTTTCATGAAAGACCTCCCATGCTCACTGGATACAATTATTTATTTTTTTGCTGAACACACACATAAGCGATCAAACTAGACATTTCTAGCTTCCATAAAGTGTAATGTCCTTTTTTGTTTATCTGCCTCTGAACAAACCTTTCCTCTGGATAACAGCAGTTGAGGTGAATAATGATCTAAACTACTTGCCATTTGCAAACAAACACTCACTCCCCTGTCCTGAAGAAATGGCGCTAATAACATTCATGATCTCATTTGAAATCTTTTTTCAGCCTTTTGAGACATGGCTCTCCTGGATGGAGGAACGTACGCTCTAAAAAACCAAAACAGCCCAACCCTAAAACCTCTGCACCTAAATAAAAAGAAAAAAGCCTTCAAAATCTAGACACTTGTTCTCTAACACCAGAGAGAGCTCCTAGTAACCAGCACACAGTTAAAGCTGCGGTTAAGGAACTTGAGTACTCCAGGCATTACCAGAGGCAACATAAAAACTAGCTAGGACATTCATTCCAACAGCTAGTTCCCTGATCTAAGTCACAAATGCTTGCTAAAGAAAAGCTGATTTGCTGCACTTGACAGATGGGTCTATGTAATGTATATAAGGCCTTGTACTTAAACTTATTTGCCAAGAAGGAAGTCTAAGTTCAGGAATACCACCCAAAATCAATATCTTTCTACAGCTCTAGTTCAATTAAGCTCTATTACAAATCTTAAACAAATAAAAAAATCTTTGAAAAAAAATCTAAAGTTTTACTGACACATACTGTTTAAGCAACAAAATTTCTTCTAAGAATAAATGAGGCCGACTAAAAACTGATTGGGTTGTCTCTTCCAGTGTGCTATTTCATTTTCATTTTCTAGCCTAATTCTGCCTCCTGCATCTGATCATAATATAGTCGTTGACTGTCAAGTTTGTATTTCTGGGATGAGCAAAGTGGCAGCAAGCTTATTTCTGGAATTGAATTAAGAGGGTATTAAGAAATTAGAAGCAACCAACCAGATAGCCAAACAAGCATTCATGGTATCATGGGTGACTCACCAATCCAGCGCGGTCTCTTTGAATTACACGACTCGCTTGCAGGGAATGGAAGATTTGATCCATAACAGTGTTCAAGCTACAAGACATCAAATAAATCCATGAAAAAGAGTAGCATAAAACAGTTCTTTTTTTCTCTACAGTACAAGCCTGTAGGTATCATGGAACAAAGATACATGTATTTACATACACATATATATGACTTAAAAAATAGTATTACAGTTCATATCCAAATGAAACATCACGGCAAGATAGCAGCAGCATTTTCTGTCAATGCGAAATTCTTTCCCTTCTTTGCTCATCTCTATACTTCTACCCAAATCCCTAGTTTGGAAACTTTACACTGAGATCATCATATCCTCCTTGGTTTCACCAAAAATTGATTTGTCTTGTAATTCCTATCTTTTTGCTTTCTTTCAAGATTTCATTGTCTGTTTAGTAAATAACAATTGAAAACAAAAAATAGAAAGGCTATTCTAATAAACCCTACATTTTAATAAGGGAACATCTCTGCTCAGAAATACCTGGTCTTTCTTTCTTCCTTCCTTCCTACAAAATATGTTTACTGTGATTTTCCATCCTTGTCAATGCACTGAGAATATTGGAATCTTTACTAAATTCTTCCTTTAGTCGAGTGCTAACAACTGCAGAGAGTGAAAAGGGGGAATAAAAAAAATGACAAAACAAAGTCCCTCTCTCCTAAACAGACAAGACTAGCTTTTAGTAGCTTTCTACTCAGAGAATCATTGAATGCTAAATTACAAGATACCAGAGAAAATATTTTCTTTGCAGCTTTAGGGTTCTTGATGACACATCAATTAAGAACACGTTGGGTGTAAGAACATCCAGGAACCATGTGCAGTTCAACAAAGAGATCCACCTGAGGAGGAGCAACCCCATACACCAATATATGCTGGGGACCACCAGCTGGAAAGTAGCTTGGCAGAAAATGTCCTGGGGGACCTGGTGTACACCAAGTTGAACGTAAGGCAGCAATGTGCCCTTGCCACAAAGGCGGCTAATGGTTACCCAGGCTGCATTAGGAGGAATGTGTCCAGCAAATCAAACCAAGGGAGGTGATCCTTCCCCTCTACTCAGCTCTGGCAAAGTTGCACCTGGAGTCCTGTGTCCAGTCCTAGGCTCCTCTGTACAAGTGAGATACGGACACACTGGAGAGAGCCCAGCAAAGGGCCACAAAGATGATGAAGAGACTGGAGTAGTCCTCCTTTGAGCAAAGGTTGAGGGAGCTGGGACTGTTCAGCCTAGAGAAGGCTCAAAGTGATCTTATCAATGTGTATAAAAACCTGGAGGGAGAGTGCAAAGATGATGGAGCTGGGCTCTTTTCAGTGGTGCCGAGTGACAGGACAAGAGGCAGCGGGTACAAACAGGAACACGGGAGGTTTTCCCTGAACATCAGGAAACACTTTTTTACTGTGAGGTTGACGGAGCACTGGAGGAGGTTGCCCAGAGAGGCTGTTGAGTGTCCATCCCAGGAGACATTCAAAAGATGTGGCCCTGGGCAACCTGCTCAAGTGACTATGCTTGAGCAGGGAGGCTGGACCAGATCACCTTCAGAGGTCCCTTCCAACCTCTACCATCCTGATTCTGTGTGAAAATTCTCTTCCTCCCAAATTCCTTCCCCTCCGCTTTTACTAACACTACTACGTTTCAATTTGCAATGAAAACCCATCCTGTCTGTTGTAAACAATTTTTTTCCCATTTGAAAACGATCACTTTGTGCCCCAAACCCAACATGAAATGCAATTCACCCATTTTATTTTATTTTTTTTAATATATTGTACCCTTGCAATCCCATGACTCAGGTTGGATGTTGTCTTCAAGATCATTGCCTCCAGATGATGCTGTTTGGTTTCTCGTAGAGCTTCACAGAAGGCTGAGAAGGCATTTGGGCCTCTCTTGGGCAGCAAATTGAGGAATTCCACATTTTGGCTGAAGCTCCCAGGCTTGGCCTAGATCCAGAGAAAGAAAACAAAATCCACACTCAAAGCAACACCCCAACACAATTAACTTTCAATGAATCTTCAGAACTAATTACTTTTTACTTCATGTAAATGTTTCATCACTATGCTTAGCTGTGCTAGATCCATTTTTATAGCTTTTTGTCATTGATTTCACTCCCACTCCTCTGTTCCTATAGCTCAAGGGGGACAGCACACGACAACACAGCAAGCCAACAACTCATACATTACCACAAACAGTAATACACCCATCTTCTTGCTAAACTTCTACTTCCTGTCACTGTTGAAATAGTATTTCTCCTCATTGAATGCACAAAGTCCACAACATGTTTCCACTACTGCCCAATGGCTTATGGTCTCATGCACCAATATACAAATCCCTCAGAAAGCGTTAAGTAAAATACTTATTTTATGCAGTCAATTCCCAAAGATACTACATATGTATAGACTGTAACTTTTAGACCAACGAAGCAATACATAGTAGTATATGAAAGTAACAATCAAAAATGAAATTTATGTATCTGTAAAACATTCCCAGGAAGTTCTAATTGTTAGAATATTAACAGGATGTTTGTCAACAAACTGTGTAATTTATACAATCGCCTTCTCTATGAGATCCAGAACGCACCAAAACATCATATACTAAAATACTGGGTATCAAAAATAAATTTTATCAATTCCATGGACTTCACCTTGTATTTTTTGAATCACCATGTAGATCCAACATGTCGTCTTTTGGTGGATGATAAGAAATGGTTGGCGAGTTATATAATATCAAGGCCTAACGCTACATTTGCAATCACAAGAAAATCGGGGAAAAAGAAGCCTCAGGTCACATGTGTAAATCTTCTGCTCTCTTTAATAAAATTTGCCAAGCTTGGTGTTAAACAGAGGTTTTTTTCCCCATCACATTGTTTGAAAGGATATTTCAAAATCTTGTAGGCTTATGAATCTATCCCAAAATTTCAGAGCTGTGTTCATTCATGACTGACTAACAGCATTTATTTTTGTATCAACAATGTCCCTTGACTTCAGTGTTCTCCTGTCCTTTCCCCTGTTTATCAAACTTCTTTCTATAAATTGGTCTCCATTTGCTACAGTAAACAAGCCGCTTTCTTTCAGCCTCCTCATAAATGGCCTCTTCCTCTTGACAATGCAAGAACCCTTTCCTGTCCCCACAGAAACCTCAACTTTCAATGCACTGTTGACTAGAAGCGCATACGGTCATCTCACCTGTGCCTTTCCAGAAGTATGAAAATACTTGACCCTTTCTCCTGGTAACACTTCTCCATTAGTCCGTAAAAGACTGCCAGCTCCATGTACTTGTATCTTGCTGTAAGCCCACTGAATTTTATTTTACCTAATAAAGTAAATTGACAGCTGATATTTTAAAGTACTTATCGTTTCTTCCTTTCTAGTAGATCTGCAGCTGTTTATGACAAGCTTAGGATCATTAATCTTCTTTACATTGTATGTCTTCATAGTCTATGATTCTAAGCCATAGATCATAATTAAGAATGCAAGCTGACCTCAAGAACTGGATCTTAAGTTTTATTGAAAAGTTAAGAAATTTCTGTAATGTTCATATTGTGCACTTCATATATATACAGTAATCAGCTTTTGGCAGACTCCTTCCTTAAATACCCAAAGTGCTGCACCTCCTCATGTAACTTCCACATCAACACCACATTTAGGTTATACTAAATAATGTTCAGCAAACATTCAGAAGTAAAACTTTCATAAGACAGACTTCTTTCATTTTATTTGCTAATACATCCTTAATTTATTTTTGTATCCTCACAGACGAGTTTGATAATCTGCATTACAGGAACAGGTTGCTCTGAATTCCTGTCAAAATCCCATAGTATTAGTCTTCTTTTTGAGCCTGAATATACATGCAGAATCTGTGGAGAGAGCATATGTATTTAACAAACATCCTAATCGAATTTATGTCACTTTGTCAAAGCCAGTGATCCCTTCATTACTGTCTAGGGATCGACACAGAGCATTTAAATATCTGTATCTACACAATCTCATAGTCTTCGATTACAGTACAGAGTATTCAAATTGTTTTAAAAAGCAAGAGAAAGCTCTTGCAATCATATCTGCAATTTTGATGGTCCATCCCAGAGCTCTGGAAGAACATCTGATACTCTGACAAGAAGGCATTAATGAAGTGGATCTTGGACTTCATCTTAAAAACTGCTGTTTCCACTGTCCCACTTTATTTCCACTATTGTTTTTGTTCTGCGTTTGAAATCTCTCTCTTCTGGGCCTTCATCTAGATAATTATATTTACATCATCTGTTCTACACAGTAAACATTTTTTTTTTTATTATTTCTTAAAAATGTAAATAATTGAAAAAAACTCAAATTGTTTAGTATCTATCTGAATGACCCAATTTAAATTCATTCCTGTCAGTTCCTACTCTCACTCTCCATTTCAGACTTCAAAGTAAGCTGCTCCTTTTTATTAATGCTTCTGCAGTGTACACCTATAAACTCTTCACTTACTCTTCATATTCCTTGTGAGCTCTTCATGCAGCTCAAGCACCTTTGTCTTCAGTGGCACTTCCTGCAACGTCCTCGCCTCCCCACTTTTTTCTTACTTGTGGTAAAGTTTCAGTACAGGTTAAACACCTCGCACTTGAAGAAATTTCATCCTTCCTTCATCTCCATGAGCTCTTTGGTTTATTTCACTTTCCTTAGATTACAAAAGTTTATTTAAGAAGTGCCCCTCCAGAACCAATTTGTTTGTCCTTCTGTTTAGTTTAAATCAAGCCAACAGGACCAGTATAATTATTGTGTTTTTAAGACAAGACGACTTAAACCATCAGTATTGACCCAGAAGTTGTTGATTTCCTGACTTTTGGGGGGAGAAGGGAAATATATAGAACCGCTCAGTTATGATATCCAGGACTATCTACACATTTTTCTCCTCCTGTTACAACCAAGGTACCTGATGATTAGCGTCACAATACATTTTCAAAATAGGCTAACAGCACTCCTAAGACCTTTGTTCACATTTGAGTCAGAGAGTGGAAGGCTATTAAAAATTCACAGACCTACTGTAGAAAAATGAAAGGTAAGAGAAAGTGGTTTTGACTCAAGCAATCTTTTTTTAATGCACCTAACTTTTTGTTTATCTATAGCACTACTATGATTAGTACCATCCTGCAAACGTTCCCTTCTTTTCTGTCCTTCTAGTACAATGCGTATTTTGCAGTACTACGGTTCCAGTTGTGAATGCTCTCCTCCTACCCCTACCATATTTATATTGTTCTGCAATTTCCAGATTCATACACTGCAACAATAGTTCAAGGCACTTTGTTCTCTTGTTCAGGCTGCTATTGCTTTTTACATACATTTAAGCTCTTAGTGTATGTTGTATTAGGCACAATTTTTTCACTAAGCTATTACTATGCACCTGACTTGTCCATCATGACACCTTTCTCCTTACTGATAATCCATTACTAAATATTGTTGCATCTCATTTTACCCAATTACACCTGGAGGTAAAGATTCCTTTAGTCTTCTTCCCCTCTGTCTCAGTTTAACACTTCTTGACTGCAGCAGCACTTTCCCCAAAAGACTATTTTCTCTGGCATTATCCTCCTTTTAAGAAGGCTTTTTCTTTTTTTTTTTCTTCCCCTTTTGTTCCCCTCTTCTCCCTCTCCCTTCAGTGACTAACTGCAGTCAAGCAACTGAAGATCCCTGCTAACCACCCATACTTCAGCAGTGGTGTTGTTTAACCCCTGTGGGCTGCTAAGCACCGCACAGCCGCTCAATCGCTCCCTCCCCAGCAGGACGGTGGAGAGAATTGAATGGGTAAAAGTGAAAAAACTCATGGGTTGAGATAACGACAGTTTAATAGGTAAAGCAAAATATGTGCACGCAAGCAAAGCAAAATAAAGAATTAATTCACTACTTCCCATGGGCAGGCAGGTGTTCAGCTATCTCCAGGAAAGGAGGGCTCCATCACACGTAATAGTTACTTAGGAAGACAAATGTTGTAACTCCGAATGTCCCTCCTTCCTTCTTCTTCCCCCAACTTTTATTGCTGACCACATCATATGGTACGGACTATCCCTTTGGTCAGCTGGGGTCAGCTGTCTTGGCCCTGTCCCCTCCCAACTTCTTGTGCACCCCCAGCCTAGTCACTGGTGGAGCAGCGTGAGAAGCAGAAAAGGCCTTGACTCTGCATAAGCACTGCTCAGCAATAACTAGAACATCCCTGGGTTATCAACATCGTTTTAATCACAAATGCAAAACTCAGCCTCATACAAGCTACTATGAAGAAATTAACTCTAACCCAGCCAAAACCAGTACAATCAGCTCTTGATTCATTCTCCAACTTTCACTGTCTTCCTGTATCTCTGTCCTCTTTCACCAGGGACTGGAGCTATTTCAGGTAAGACTGCCTGCATCTCCCACAACTTAGCACAGGTACCCTTGACAGGTGCCACATGGTATATCACATTATTTTTGACACAAAATGAGTCAAAATTCATCAGGAAGTTATTGCTTCCATTGCTTTCAAAAACCTTATCGGTCTCAGGTTCATATATTTGACAGAGCACTGGAACAGGCTGCCCAGGGAGGTTGTGGAGTGCCTTTCTCTTGAGATTTTCAAGACCTGCCTGGATGCAGTCCTGAGTAATGTGCTCTAGGCAATCCTGCTTTGGCAGGGGAGTTGGACTAGATGATCTCTAGAGGTCCCTTCCAACTCTGAAAATTCCATGATTCTGTGATCTTCTGCACTGGTGCCCAGCAAACAGCTCATAATTCTATTTTTCAGCATCTGTTCTTATGACAGGACCATCAACCTTACTAAGGGACTTACAAGTCCCTCAATCGCATACTTGAGTCCTGAGATGCCCGTGACACGCACCTTCAGTCACTTCCTTTCCAGTTTGCTTTCCCTTTGAAGACCTGTACCTCCACCCTGCACAATCTTCAGTGCATAACCCTACCTCTGGCAGCTATTTCCAACCTATTTCAAATGACTTCTCTTCACAGTACCCATTGCTCAGGATAAGCAACAAAAGCCCACAAACAGCATTTGTCATCTGAGAGTGAGAGTCTCGGATCGCATAAGGTTCTTCATGCAACTAAGAAAAACGCATACGAATTACAAGTTCTACAAGTGAAAGGTGCACAAGTGCCACAACAAGCTGGTTTATAATACACTCCACTTACTTTCACAGTATTCTTTTGAAAATAAGTGGTATTCCTACTTTTACAAACGGAAAGAACACGAGAGGCACTAAACGACAACAAAGGACTGGAAGATCCCAGCTGACTCACGAAGCACAGCCCGCTGCAAACACACACCAGCAGCCAAGCCATCAACTCAGTAAGTCTTGGGCAAAATCCACATTGCCAAAAAGCAGCTTCCAGTTCTGCTCGTTGCAGGCGACCCCCGTATTGCTCTTAGCGTTCTCCAAACACAACCTCATTAAAATACGCAGGTAACACATCGATGAGCTCCACCACACCGCCGCTGCCACGGAGGTCACCCAGCTGAACGAGACACGAAGCCGGCAGCGCGGCCCGCGCACCACCTGCCTACCTGTATCATTTCCACCATCTCCGCCGTGACGATGTCCTTCTCCACCATGTGCTCCACCAACTCTTTTAACACCAGCTGCTTGGCCAGCAGCACCCGGTTCTTCTTCAGCGCTTCCTGGTGACACCGCTGCATGCCGCAGGCAACCAGCATCCTTGCCCCGCGCAGGGGAGACCGCAGCCGAACTCAACGGCACCACCCGCCCACCCTCAGCCCCTACCGACTCTCTGCACCGGAGGAAGCGCACCGGCCCCGCCAGCAGCAGCAGCAGCAGCAGCCGCCGCCGCCGCCGCCGCCGCCGCNGGCTCCCGCCAAACGGCGCGCGCCCCTCCCGCCGCTCACCCCCTCGCTCCGCCCCGCCTCCGCCTCCCCGCCCGGCGCATGCGCGCACGGTGTCCTCCCCCGGCGATTCAAACCGCGAGACGGGCTTCCTCCAGTCACGTGGCCGAGGCGAGCGCTCGCGCCGCAGCCCCTTCCCTCCGCGACGGCGTCAGCCCTCACCGGTTGCGCGCATGCGCAGGCACGCCTTCCCCGGAAGTGTGGGGGGGGGAATTGGCGGCGCGGAAGAGAGTTCGCGTCTCTTCATGCCTGGGCTCAGCCGCCAGGGGCGGGGACTCTCCCGTGGCCTGTCAGCGCGTGCCGGCCCCGCCCCGCCCCGCGGCGCAGCGCGCGGGCCCNGGTTGTGCGGCCTTCTGTACAGACGTACCCGTTCTGGGATTTTAATTTATTTTTTAATTATTATTCTTTTAGATTTTTGTTGTTGTTGCGTATGTTTTGTTGACATACGTTTTAGCTGAAGTCAGAAGAGGGCTGAGGTAACGCTCAGTGACTAAAAGGGGAGAAAGGGAGTGGGCGGTGAAATGCGAGGGGCAAAGCAAACGAGCGCCCTTTCAGCAGAAGCAGATTTACAGCTCTTCTCACGCAAAACTGTGGATAGCTGCTCCGTGGTGCTTTGGAGGTTCACGGGCTAAAACTGAACACGAGTCCCGAGGCTCAAATAACCCATACAGGTGCTGAAGACGAAATTCTAGTCATCGTAACTGGTGACGTTTTGGGGTCTTTGGCTGGTTTTTTATCTCTGCTGCTCACCTAAATTTTGTCCTGACTCCTGGCGCTCATAAAGGTGCTGGGTTGCCCAGCTTAGGCCCAAAGTTTCTGTTCCTGTGTGGTAAACCTGCACTGCTTTTTGTTGTGGTTTGTTCTTTTGTGTTCGCAGATGCAGGCGGGAAATGCAAGAAGTGATCGGCTTTAAAAAAAAAATAAATCACATTGCCTCTCTCGGCAAATTTGCCTCTCATAATACTTTCATGATAGAAGCATCACAGCTGTTTCATCGTTAATGGTATTAAAGTGATTCAGCTGTAGATCGAGAAATGGAACTCTCCTTTTTCTAAGCCAAAATTATCCAAATAAGCAGAATGCAAGCAAAAGCATGGCTTTGTGGAGCGTTCTTTTGGGAGGAAAAACTAATGATGCCACCAGGTATTTTTAACACTGTCCCATTTATTTATAAACAACATAAAAGGTCGTGTTTTTTTTTTCTTTGAACTACAAAGAATCAAACAATAAGAAATAATTTATTTGCTTCTTGCCTATGGTTGATGGTTCCTCATACGGATTAGAAGTGATGCAGTTGTATGAGACAAGGCTGTGATGTTTGCTGCTCTCCCTCATAGGATAATCAGACCACCATATTTCTTTTTCTTTTTTTTTTTTTTCATTTGGACATTCACCAGACACGAATGTCTCTCTGCATACTGCAGACCACCTTAACGCTGCAGAGCCTGTCGGTTTAACTCACCTATTTTAAAAGACCGCACAGCGTGACCTATCAGTGAGAGCTAGTACCTGGCTCCAACCTAGACCCGTCATGAGGAAAACCGCGTGTGCCTTGGGACTGCTATTCTCCATTGTCCTCTGCTGCAGCCGTGCCCTCAGCAGACAGAGCAGCCCTTTCCAGAGTCCAGAGAGAAGCCCCCGTCTGTGGCATCATTACGGGGAACTGGAGGAGCCTTGACCATTCTGTGCAAATGCTTGCCGTGGTGACGATAAAGTGTCTCAAGTGCTCTGTTTGCAGCTGTAGTACAGCAGAGAAATACACCCTCCTGTAGACCTGCGAGGGCCAGTGGTCCAGGCAGAGGATGCATATACGTGTATGTATCCCACCACCAGCCTCTCTCACAGGAGAAAAAATGCTGTTGTCTCCCTCTTGTCCACCACCGCAGGCTGTGTGGGTTGAGAACCTTCTGAACAACAGGAGTCATTCCATAGTACCATGCTTGCCGTCAGCTTTTCAACCCCAAGTGACAGGTATCGGGTGGTATCGGCTTCCAGATGAAGACAGTCACCCTTCCCTCAGTCACGCTCCGGTGCAGCAGAGGGGTAGCAACAACCAGCACAGACCATAAATTCGTGTTGCTGTAAAACAGCAGCTCAGGGAGCTGCAGCCTCAGTCTCTCATTAGGGATTTTAGGGTGACTGATGATTGCACAGCTCTTGGCAATACAGCTGTTTGTAGTGCACAGGCAGAACCTACTTAGTGCTGTTTCTACCCTTCCCCTTTCCAGGGCAGCTTCTGCTGGCTGCATACTACAGTCCTTTTACAGAGGTCCTTTGGAAACCTTGTCTCTTCTCATGATTCACTCTCCTCCCCCATAAAGGTGCATCTCCAGTTTGAGAATTGTCACTGTATAGAACACAACTTTCCTCACAGTGGTATTACGTATCTCCCAAGACAAAGCATTGTAGTATTGCATTGATTTATATTTTGTGCAAAAAGATTCTAGTGAGATGAGAAGCCGTGTCTGTAGTTCAGCTCTGGTTCAAAAGATGGTGAGACGAACTTTTACGGTTTCGGGTGTGAAAAATCTCAGCTCTTTCACCTTCCCTCCAGGAGCACCCAGTGTTGGGGTGAGGGTTTGGTTCTGCATTCATAGAAGGTGAAATTAATCATAATATGGAGGGGTGGAAAGCATCTTCAAAGACCTCATCGTTGATGGCACTCTCATAAGCAGGTGGTGGAGTGAGTGGCTCCAGTGGCTCAAACCTGTCTTCAATACCTTTCACTTCGTGGATGTCCGAAACAAACCGCTGCAGTCTTGGGGGAAGCACCAGCTGCAACTGCATCCTGGAGCCGGTGTCTGTTTCAGAGGTGTGCCTTGTGTCTGATACCACTGACACCCTGAGAGCATCCACCATAATCTCTCCTTGAGCAGCTGATTCAATAACTACATTGTAAGGAGGAGGCTCGTTCAGCGGTGAGGGCACCAAGCCTGGGTTGGATGCAATTGTCCATATTGGTGGAACTGATGTGGTCATCACCTCCTCATAGGTGGGCGCTTCATAGGCAGCGTTCACCCTACGCGTAAAGAGACCAATGGCAGTTACACTTGTTATTTTATAGCTTAGTTTATGCAGAGACAGGTAGTCCGGATAACGTACTATAGGGACCATGCTACAATCAGTAGATGTGACTGAGACAGGATATCTCACATGGTATTGTGTGTGATATTCTGCTGCTCGGTCAGCTCACTTGCCCAGCTGACTTAATTTCTTGCTTGCTGGTCTAGAGAATGGCTCATTTGACCATTTTCCCACACTCCCCAGAATATGTAAAAAAAACCCCACACTAGGTTTCAGTGTTGTAGGCTTAGCTTTGATTCTGGAATCATAGCATATCTCAAGTTGGAAGGGACCCATAAGGATGATGTCCCTCATTTAAAATCTACCAGTCAAAATGTATTACTAAGAATTACTAACTACTAATTATTTCTCAGAATAAAACAGGACCTTGCTTTTTTAATACAGTGCTCATCTATTTTTAAGTGGAGAAAATTAAGTATTTTCATTTATTTTAAACAAGGACTAACTATTCTGTGTTAAAAAGAATATATGTACATAAAAAGTTACTTTAGAAATGTTTTCATTTTGCAGTCATATTTTTAAATAAACAGATATTAATTTTCTTCTAGTATGCCCCCAAGCTAGCAAAGCCCAATATAGACTTCTTTTAATGTACTCTTTCTAAAAATAAACACAAAATAACATTTTTGCCCTCCTAAAACACCCTATATTTGAGAATGTCAGGTCATTTATGTATGTGGATAATGATTATTTGGATTATACAGACAAGGAAGCAAAGATATGAATAAAGTTAAACTTTTCAACTACAGTAGGCAAGCTGGGGTTAAATTAGGTGATGCTGAGAACCTGCAGATGTATGTAAAGCAAAAAATATGTGAGAGTGTTCAGAGCCTCTCAAAATCAGGGTTTATTAGTGTCAAGTTGGGTTTTTAAGACTGGAAACACACCCAGTTGCAGGTTTCTTTGTAAAAGTTTGCCAAAGAACAGTTGCTCTGGAGATAAGGTTTATAGTGCTAAGCCCTGCTAAGATTCAGCATTTTTATTTTTTCCTTGTCTGACTCATTGTTTGGCAAGACTCGATTATTCAAAGAAAAATAAAACTGGGCCTGGATTCGTTTAACCGTGGAAATTTTTAGTGGATCAGTTCCCAGGGGGCAAGAAAATATATATGGAACAAGATACACGGCGCGCGTGGCATAGACATTTGCAACCTCCACCTGAAGGAAAACAACCTAAAAAGAACTTTTGTCATCTGGGATGGAGTCTGTGTTTGGTGCCCTAGGGGAAGGGCAGGAAAACAATATGTAAAGTGGCCATATCTGAGGAGAGAGAGTTAAGGTGAGAGGAATAACCAGGTTGCTGCTTACCCTGCTTGGCTTTCTCTGTTCGGAGGTGTCTCATTTGCCTCATGTCGGTGCTGATTCTTCAGGTAACACTCAACAAACACACTCAGCAGATAGCCGACCAGGCACACTCCCCCTACCCCTAGGAAGAAATAGCCTACTGGATTGATGTTAGATGAAATGGCCAGCATGGTGATCCCAATGAGAAGAGCAGCAGTGAAAACAAGCAACAGGGCTTGGCGGATGTTCTTCCAGCGTGCCTCTAACCACATGGTGGTACAGATGGTGGTAGCAGGTAGTTGAGAACAGATAAGCAGTTAAGGGGACAGACATCTGTGGAAGACAGAGTAGTTTTTTTCACATGAAACGTGAGCATACAAACACGTTATCAGTATCATGACCAAAAATAAGAAAGTACATGCTCGAGTACATGCCATCATGAGAACAAGCAGATTTGCACACATGTAATAAATATGCCTGCGAAATGTATGCATGAATACATGCCAGTGTAAATGTACTAGAATTTCCTATGTGACTGCATATTGAATAATAGGGACGCTTGGACACACAGTTGTAAGACATACAATGCATAAATAGACCCTCAGCACTGATTGCCAGGCTTATCTAAAAAGGTCCTGCTTCCTAATGGGACTTACAGCAGTCTAGGATGCAGATTTCAGGTTACTACGAAAGTGAAACACAGAATAACTTTAAAGGTTAATTCTAGGGCATTTGTAAATTGCATAATGAAGGTTCAGATAGTAGTTAAGATCCCGGAAGAAACGTAGCCTTATTAATGGGGCTGTCTGCCCCAGTAAATTGAGCGTCTAACTTCAGTGTAGCATTATAGCAATAACATTACTTTAGGTTCTAGATATAGCTGAGGTATGGCTGTTTTTGCAAAACGTAGGCAGGCATTTGACTAATTGCCTACGTCCTCGGTTCTTTTTCTGTTGATGTGCTTTTTTTGCACCATTCTCAAACATGAGAGCCCTTCCCTTTCCCCCATTCCAAACCCCATCTCCATGAAAGAGACAGCAGTTGTCACTACGTGCAGTCAATATTTAATGAATACCAGGGATATGTGGTATTCAAGAAACACCATAATTAAGGAGTCATCTTGCATGCGTTATACTAACCTACATATACCCCACTGTTTTGGTGAAGACCCCTTTGAAGGAAAAGAGCATGACACAATGGGCATAATTTTTATGAATATGCATCTCCAAACAAATATACAGTTTTATATAGTTCCATGTTACATTGTGTGCCTTTGTGCACTAAACACATTCCCTTGTTACAGGAAAAATAGATAAATTTATATATACAAATACCAGAAAACGAAACACATTCTTTATGAACAGATTACCTTCTTGTTACCTTTTTTACTGCTGGTTATCAGTGTGTACTTACCAGAGAGAGGTTTCGGTAGGCAGGAACAGTCATGTTTTAACTTCTCTCTTCATCACAAAGAAAATTGTGCAAGTTCTTTTCTCCCTGCTCCTTCCCCTTCTGACCTGAGGATGGAACACCCGTAAAAACTCTCCCTTCCTCCTTTTGAGTTTTCTCGTAGGGAGACAACGAAGATTTCTTTTGAAAGTAAAAGCCGATAGCCAGTCAATATGGGAAGGTACCAAACGATGGGAAGATCCCGTTGTACAAGTCTTGCGTGGGAAACTAGAACCTAATTTTTCCAGGTTCTGAATCCAGAGCAATTTCCAGGCAGTCACGTACCTTCTCCTCTTTTGCAGCTCTTCTAGGTCTGTCCCACAAAAGCAGGAAACTCATTAGGAAAGAGGGCGGAGTGAGCAGTGGGGGAGTGCTTACCTGTGTCAGATCTGTTTGGTCTGCTTTACTTTAATGAGAGAAACCCTGCCATGAAAATTACGTTCTTCCCCCTCACGTAGCAGAGGAATTTTGATCTCTGCCTCACAAAGCAGGAAAGACTGCCGGCCCAGCCCACATCACATGGCCCACACGTATATCTATTTATGAGTTCTGTAAAATGTAAATCTATATGTTTTTCTATCCTGATTGGGTGCTTTGTCAGATGTTGTTTTATGCCCTCTTTGATTTTATAAACAAAGGGAAAAAAGGAGGCAATGGGTTATTATTTCGCAGAGGGCTGAGTAAAATCCTTTTTACTCCCTGATGTATCTGGGAATGAAGACTACTGATAAGCAACAGATACTTCATGAAATTTGTTATCATCTGAACCTTTAGTGAGCGTCTGAAAACAGAACAGAACAAGCATAGAATAGAATAGAATAGAATATTTCAGTTGGAAGTTACCTACAACAATCATCTCGTCCAACTGCCTGACCAATTCAGGACTGACCAAGTTAAACCATGTTATTAAGGGCATTGTCCAAATGCCTCTTAAACACTGACAGGCGTGGGGCATCGACCACCTCTCTATGAAGCCTGTTCCAGTTTTTGACAACCCTCTCGGTAGAGAAATGCTTCCTAATGTCCAGGTGCATCCTATCACTGGATACCCGGGAGAAGAGATCAGCATCTATCTATGGTAAGGCGGGTAACCTTATCATAGAAGTATAACAAATTAGTTAAACAGGACTTTCCCTTTGTGAACCCATGCTGACTGTGCCTGATGATTGCATTATTCTTTAAATGCCTTTCAGCAGTACCCAGTATAATCTTCTCCATAATTTTTCCAGGTGCTGAGGTTAGACTAACAGGTCTGTAGTTCCTTAGGTCTTCCCTCATGCCCTTTTTGTAGATTGGAATAACATTGATGAGGTTCTAGTCAGCAGGGACCTCCCCAAACTCCCAAGACCTTTGGTAGATGATCGAGAGAGGTCCTGCTATGACATCCACTAGCTCTTTCAGTATTCTGGGATGAATCCCATCTGGCCCCATGGACTTGTGACCATTCAGCTGATACAGCTGGTCCCTTAAAATTTCAGTGTCCACAAATGGAAAGTCCCTGTTCCTACACTCATGGTCCTCTGACTCAGGGGACCAGGCAGCCCACGGTCTATCAGTATTATTACAGACTGAGGCAAAAAAGCATTGAATGCCTCCGCTTTTTATTTATCCCTTGAACTAGTGTCAGTCCAATGTTTTCTATAGACCTCTTCTTGCTATTAACGTACTTAAAAAAGCCCTTCTTGTTATCTGAAACAACACTGGCCAGTTTCAACTCTAATTGAAATTTGGCCTTTCATGTCTTCTCTCTGCATATACGAACCACAGCTCTGAGCAGAGTAAAAAGAAAAAAAGTCTTCAGTGTGAAAACAGCAAAAAGTTGCAATTACTTGCCCAGAGAAGTGGAGGAATTTTCTTGGCTGGAAATATTCACAACACAGCTGAGTGTAAGGCCCTGCTTTCAGTAGGAGGTTGGACCAGATGATCTACCCTTCCAGCCTAGACTTGTCAATGTTTCTATGTTTCAAATATTTTTCCCTTATAATTGCCTTTTTGGCTGTTGATAGATCAAGGACCTTCAGCTCTGATTGTTCTCCGTTCTACACTTTCAAGAGAATTCCTTTGAAGATGGCAGAACTAACATCCATCTAAAGGGGAGGAAGTCAGGCTTCTGGTGTGCAGCAAGTAATTTTGCAAAACTATCGTTTAAATGGGAAAACTGATTTGTTTCTTACAGCTTTTTCCATTTTGGGGTTGCCTAATGTTAAGAACACCTTAACTGCTAAGGAACATTTGACAACTGTTTTCACAGTGTCTCCGTGCAGAAAGCATGACTGGCTCATGGTGGAATCTGGATGCCTTTGTACTAACAGCAACTTCCTTCTAACCAGGGTAGCTGCTGGTTGTTAGAACTGTTACTTAGAGATAAAAGATTTATATCCTACTGGGTTGAGGAGGAAATTAAAATATACTACAGACCTTGGCTAAGTGCTCTGTTTGCCGAGCTATTGTAATAAAATAAGAATTGTAGTAGTGAATTTTCAATGAAAAGGGTTCTACTTTTTGAAGTAGCGAGTGAAAGTGTGGTTTGACAAGGCAGCTGAACAAACCTAATAGAGAATTGCTGTGGAATATGGTAGTCCATTCTCCTTCCTGCCTCTTCTCCGTCTCCTCCTGTCCTCCTTGCAGTGATTCTAGTACTCAGCTGATCTCTTGCTGAGCCAACTCAGCTGTCTCAGCTAGTGAGAAAGTATTTACATTTTTCCAGAGTGAATTTAGTGGTCTGAATCTAGTCACCAAAGTATCCTCCGACCACTAGATCCTCATTCAAGGGGAGTAATGGGAATGCATGGCTAGAGTGGTGGAGGGGAAGGAAGGGAGAGTGGAAATAACTGCCAGGGCTGCAGTGGGTCCCATCTGCTCAGCCCAGGCCATTGGAGCAGAAGGAAGTTCTTCCTTCTTTGACTGAGTAAGCCCTGCAGAAAGGTGTAGAATCTAAGACCCATCTTGTCCTCACCAAATCCTATTAATTATATCAGGAATTTCTCGCTCAGCCTGATGGCTTGAGGCAACTCCCAGCTCTGGTACATACACTGACTATTGTCAAATCCCCCCAACAATCTGACTATTGTTGAATCCCCCCTGTAAGTACCAACAGAAGGTACTTATCCTTCTGTAAGCTATGTAGAGGGAGCTGAGGCACTTCACTTGTCTGCACATTCTCCTGTGGGGAGTAGGCAAATAAAAACTGCTTTGGGGGTAGACCTTTTTGCTAAGTTAGGAGAATGTCAGAAAGGTGAAAAAAAAATCTTCATTATTTCTTGGAAAACTACCTCTGTGATTGGAAAGGCTGTACTTGATTTGTGGATAGATAGAAAGATACAGGTTTTGCTGAAAATTCGTATAGTAGTTTTGATTGGTGTACTATTTTAAAAAATATTTGTAGATGTAGTTATGAAATATCAGGAAGTAAAAGGCTAAAAATGGTAGGTATCTCTGCTGCATTAGTTGATGCTTGTATTTCTTCAGTTTATTTCAGTTGAAGTTCAGAGTTCAGTAACTCCCATACATTTTACCCGTGGAGTTGCATGGATGACTAGGCTGAATCTTTAGGAATGATCTTTATGCATTTACAAGAACGATACTTTGCCATGCAGTTGTGAATGTATTAGTTGAACATGTTTATGAATGTGATACTGACTGCATTGTGGATCTAAGGATACAAAGCAGGATGAACTTCTATGAACTAACCTTTGCGATGCGATTTCTAGCAACACAGTGCTTCTACCTGAGGGCCTTTGGCATTTCTGAAGGACTTCTGAAATTTTTGTCTGTCTGCCGTTTTGATTCTCTCCACATTCTGGTTCAGACTGTCATTGGTTACAGTGCGTGGGGATCCATAACAAAATAAAATTGATCACGTAGCTGCATCATGAAGTTTTTGGTGATATAAGATTCAGAAAACACAGAGGGGCTTGGGAAATGCCTGAGAGGTATCACTCGTTTGTGAAAGAAGGGGTAGAAGTCAGGGAGAGTAAACAAGGGCATTTATACTGCTGTCCTAAACTGTCTCCCTTTCATGTGCAGTGGAGATGCTTTTTATAGAAAGCTTTCTGTTCTCTGTTGTTCAATCATGCTGTGGGGACCAGACTTCATTTAACAGGAGATTTCTTTAGCTGAGACCACAGATTTCCTTTTTTCTTCTTTCTTTCTTCCAGTATCTCATTGTTGATCTTAGTTCTTCATTCAGTCTCTAGGAAGCATTTCACCTTTCCCCCGTTTCATCTCACTATCTACTCTCCCTCCTGCCCAGACTGCTACTAATTAACTTAGTACCTACAGTAAGCTCGCTTATCAGCTCGGTATGCAGAGAAGCTTGCTTTATTCCCAAGGGCTTGTGACGTACATACCACGGCACCATTAATCTCTCTGTAATCACTAAGTCTATTCTTCCCTATAACCTTGTCCTGAAGCAATTTCTGAGAGACTGAGCAAGTACTGGGGACAAAGTGCTACTGAACCACCTTTTCCTGTCTTGCCTACCGCGCCTTTTGTCTCCCAGGTTCTGCTTAGTCACTTTTGTGAAATATGACTTTGATTTTTCTGTTCAGCAGCGTGATTACATTGAATCTACAGAGGTCATGGGGCAGCCATGACCTATGGTTGATATGTTTCCAGTCAGTGAAATGTCTTGAGCAGGAGAAAGCAAAACCCCAAGGAAGTTATGCCTATAGAACTGGCAATCTCTTTTTGTCTTCCAGCTTATTCCAGTCCTTACAAGACAATGGTTGAAAGTTATCGTGTGTGTAGTCACTGTAGTGTGGGGGTTTTTTGGCATGGCTGTCTCCTACCTGCAGTGGCTTTTCTCTATAGATGAGGGTTGAGATGCGGTCACAGAAGGACTGATACTGCAAGGAGAGGTGCTGCTGCTGCTGATGGTTCCTCAGCTGTCTCAGGGATACCTGAAAAGCATAAATCTACAGAGATTGAGTCAGAGACACTTGTAATGTTGTGCAGAACTAATGGATATCTCGTTTCTGAAAGTGGGGAGTCACATTTAAGGTGAGAAGTGTTTCCAGGGCTGCCTGCACGCCTAAAGGACTTAACAAAACAGCCCCTCCTTTTCTGCCATGAGGACAGAAAAGTAACAAGCATTTGCCAAGACTATGAAATATGAGGGTTTTTATCTCCTCTTACAGCCTTTTAAATTCACTTACGTGACATGTTTAGCTTTTTATCTGCAAAAGAAAAGAAAGCGAAGGCTAGAAACTTCCTCATCTTTTTATTCTGAGGTCTCCTTGGGGCAGGGGCTTTAAAACTGTGAGGTTTCATTAGCATTGGTAAAACTCTCCGCAGCTGGCTTACTTTAATGATGGAGGCCACTCTGGTCTATATTGTTTCCTTTTTGTTGGAGGGTTTTCTATACTTGTGTAGAATCTCCACACGTTGCAGTACTTCTACTGATGAAAAATCAGACATTACTGTGCATATGATGTAAATTGGCAGTATGCACTCTTTTGAAGGAATTCACCCTGATGACTGCAATGCTACTAAATGGAACACTACAGTGACTTCTCCTTTTGTGCTAATTTAGAGCTCCTAACTTGGATCAGACAGAGGAGGAAAGAACTTGACTGTGACTAAAGGTGAAGAGGAAGAAGGGCAGTTAAGATTCTACTGCTAGAATATGGTGAAAGAGTCAAGTGGAATACATAACGCGGAAAAAGCAAGTGAGCAGAAAGAAATAGTTTCAAGATGAAATCAGGGAATCAGTTGAGAACAGTTAAAAGAACACAGGAAGGTCATTTGCTGTCATTCTAGACTATACTAGGTATCTGGAAATAAGAGAAAATAAGACCTGTATACACTAAGCTGCTTTACTATAGAACAGTGTTTGCATTCCTTTTCTCCAAATGTAATGTCACCATTCCAAAATGAGAAAGTTTTCAGCCAAAGGACATGAGATGCAGCGAGAAAAGTTAACGTGTAATTGCCGCAGAGTTCCTGTTCCCTATCTTCCTCCCTGGTCCTAGCCACATATTCTTGCTGCTTATGTTGCCAAACCTGTTATGCATTGGAGCCTTCCCTGACATGTTCTGAATTGCTAACAAGGCATAAAACTAACCAAGTAAAAAGGAAAAAAAGTGCTATTTTCTGCTGGGTTAGTAAACTAACAGTCACGAAAACATGCAGGAAGCACCAGTATGGCCAGAAGAGAGGAGAAAGGACCTCATGGCCTATTTCTGTGTTGAAGAATAGGGGATGTGCTTTTTCTTTCAACAGCATTAGATGGTTCTGCTAGGGAACCACACCTGAAATTTTTGGGAATTACCACCCAACATTAAAATATAGCCACCTTGGGTTGGAATTCAGTGACTATGCAACTCAGTGTAATACTAAATAACTGTGGACTGAAAAGTAATAGGCGTGAGAAGAGGAGAAAGAGATTGAAATTACTGTTGCAGATTGTAGCTACAGGAATTTGGCATTGTTCGCTGTTGCTGGTGGGACCCACAGTGTTTCTCCTTGAGGCGTTCTTGTCTTCCTATAGTATATGTTGCACTTTCTTCAAATTCTTTTTGTACCTAGTGGGGTGGGCAAATGGGGGAAGTGTTGCCAAAGAGCTCTCTTAACTATTTTATTGATGAGCTGTGCTTTGGAGGAAAAGAGTACACTGCTGTTGTTGGTACCAGTCGCTCTCTGAGTGTTGTGCTTAACAGCAAATGCGGCACAGAATCCCACGTGCTCCTCAGTGCCTGTTCCCAGCCTAAGGTGCTCAGTCTCAAGCAAGTGTGACAAAGCCACAGAACAACAACTCAAGTATGGAAGGCCAGAGAGAGATAACTCGGTAAGAAAAGAAATAAGAAAGTAAAAAAAAAAAAAAAAAATAGTAAAATCTGTTTTAATAGAGGCAGGTTTTGCTTGAAAACTACATCTGTAACAGTGATCCTTTCTTTGTTTCATTAGATATTCTCCATTCGAAGGCAACGCTGTTTGTTTCAGGGCTAGTTTTAGCACCAGTTTTCCCTGCACTTTGCTCCAGCCGTGTGCCACAAAGGCAGCACACCTCAGAGAGGGGAAGCCCAATGTGGTTCCTTTTTCTGCCTCAGGAAAAACGGGTGTTACATTTCAGTGACATCTGTGCAAACAGGCGTTCACAGAGGTCAATGAAAGAGCATTTTCTTTGTTACTTTGTGAAAGCAAATAGACATGTGAGCTGACAAGAATGTAGCTTTTATCTTGGCATGGTTCCTCAGCGTGCAAGCTGTTAGCTTATTTAGTGATATGTACAGGTTTTTTCCACTTCTGACATGGATTTGCATGTCTGATGAACACCGCCAAATTAGCCAGAGCACATCACAATGCATTTCTGGTACGTGCCATGATCATGCCTTGTGGTATTGCACTGTGTATGGCATCTGCATTGTTATCCTGGTACATTCTAGCATGGCATTGTGAAGATGCTTTGGATGTTTTTTCCTGTGGGGTGAACGACTGTTTCCGAGGTCAGCCATCAGCTGCAGGGACAGCCTTGTGAAAAGCACCATGCCACATCACTGCCAGAACAGGCTGCTATTTGTCAGTCAGCGCTGTGAAAGCAACACACCACTTTTGCTTTCTCCTGAGGCGGCAGCAGCGGTGGTAGTGCAACTCCTATTTGTTTGCAAAGGGGAACTCTGTTTTATCAAGGCTGCTGTTGCTGAGAGAGAGCTTTATTGTTCGCTGTAGGCAATAAAAAGCAAGGACACTCAACATACGGAATTAAGTGTATATCTGGTTGAACTGATGGCTTTGACAGAATTTATGAATGGTGGTAACTGTGCAAGGCTGCTTGTTCCGCATTGTGTCTGTATTCATGAGAAAAGTGATGACTGGTTGCAAAGGATCTTTCCGTGAATATGAGAAGATTGCCCGTGAAGGGGGAATGTCAGGATAGAGTGGTCATAGTTCATGGACATCTGTGTTGGACTGAGTTCATATTTGATGCCAAAGGTTATCCATGTGATGGTGTCACTGTTTCCTGAGAAGAGTCGTCAAGTCTGCTGGCTACTGGCAACCTCTGATTCCTAAGGGTGTTCTGAGAAATCCCTAGAAGATGAAAGATGTCAGAGTGATTCAGGAGACAGTGTTAACTATTTGACAAGGTCTCATTGACGCTTGGTGCATGGGAGATTTTAGTTTGGCTGGAGAGACTTCTTCGAATCTCTTGGAACTACTGGTGAGGTATATATTTTTGTCCACTGCCTCCTCAGTTCCTCCCTGCTTCCTCCAAATTACATCTCACGATTAAAAAAAGGGATAATGGTCTCTTGTCAGAATTGCCATTATATGACCCTTTACTTCTCACACTTTGAAGCATGGCAGTGTGTGACACCCAGAGCTCTCACAAGTTTCCAGTCTACACCTGTTTGTAGATCCATTGTTATTGACAAAATCTCAAAGTCTCCACTGATATTGATGAAGTTTCCAAGTCTTTGATACATGATGGTACTACTTTTGCCCTGTTTCTCCAGCTCATCAATCTACTCAGCAACAACTTTGACCATCATCAAGACTTCCTAAATTTCTACTTCAGCCAGTGCCATGGGATGTACATTTGAAGAGAAGATAAAGGGCCTTCACTATGAGAGCTGACTCCTCTGCTTCCTTGGCAATATCATGTTCACCTGCTGTTCTGGAAATGATATTTGCAAAGTAGGGGATAGGACAGAATGAGGAATGTGTGGAGGTGAAGAACTGTAGCCTTTAGGTGATTTGTTCAATTTCTTATGAGTGCTGTAAAGGCCAAATGAGGCACTGATCTTTATTTATGCAAAATCCCTGCCAAGTGTTTGCTTATACTGAGTACTGCAGCTATCTGCAGCGCTTGCATCTGCTTGCTGCTTTCCCCTTCCAACCCTGCCATGAACTGTCCTCGCATGGCAGCACAGCTACAGTGAACTTTGTTAAGCCTGTCTCAGAATTTCTAAAATTCCAAACCTCAAGCACATGAAACTGGAAACATGAGTTTCTACCAGATCAACACACTTCACCATGGTGCTGGAGAAGGCAGAAAAGTGTTAATTTCCATGCAAACTATGTATGGCTTATTTATTGTAATTAAGACCAAAATATGAGTCATTAAAACACTTCTAGAGATTTTTTCAGAGATGATTTTTTAATGCTCTTATTATATTTCGTTAATTTGCAGGCTGAATGTTTTTATTATAGGTTGTGCTGAAACTGGTAGGTCAAACAAGAAGTGTAGAGTCTGACTGTAAACATATTTCCAAAGAAAAGCAAGGCTTCTTCTGAATTGTGGCTCTCTAAATGGAAAAGTTTTTGCTAGAAATTACCTGATATTCTCCAAATCAACACTGCATGTATGTCTTTGGATGAGTTAAGGGAAAAAAAATACTGTTTTGGGGTGATAAATGAAACACTGATGTTATAAACAAAGAGGCTGTGGTTAGCTGACTCCCCACATTTGACATGCCTATGCAAAACTCTTCAGAATGAGACAGTAATTGGTTGCTGTTGCTGTTCCTAGTGTCTCTGGTTTAGCTGTTGACCCTTCTGAGTTTTCTCCATAGCATTCACAGCAAGTCAGCTGGGGTTTGAGCACTAACACAGTATAAATATTTACTGCCTAGCAAATCTGACTTTGGCATTTTGGCAGAGTCCCAGTATTGATTGTAGTTCTGTCTTTCATTCCACAAATATATTCACATCAGTTATATCAGTATATTTATCAATTCTTAATATTCTTTGAGAAGGAAGTAAACATCTTGCCCTCCTTTCGTTATATTTTAGTTTGTGTAGCTCTACGTGCTGCTAGAAGATTGCTGGATTTTCCCTGTTTTCAGCTTTATGTGTCACCGAAGCATTGCTGGCATTCTTTATCTCAGGTCTACAATTTATAGTTTAGAAATTGCTGGATGTTTCCTGTTCCAGCCAAGTAGTCCCTTGCTGTCTAAGAATAGCTAGATGCTTTTAATCCCATGCCAGTTTCACTGCAATCTACTAGGATTTTTTCAGTTGTAGCAGCTCAGCTTCCTGCAGTTTAGGAATTCTGGGTTCTTATTATCAGTAGTGCTCTATGCAGGCTGATTTTCCAGTGGTGCTCAGTTGTTTGTCCTCTTAGTGCTACCCAGGCCAGTGAGGTGCTTAACAAACTGGTCTACAGATTCATTTTTACTGAGTTGTTCTGTCATTTAAGTTTGATACAGAAACACTATTTTGTAAGACATGTTATCTGACAGTACTCCAAAAAGTTTAGGGAGCACTTCTCTGTAATAAGTAAACTTGAAGCCATAGACTCAGATTTTACTTCAGGGCTGGTAGATGGAATATATTATGTATTTTATAAATATATGCGTACCTATACTGCACAGCCAACACATGCCAATTGTGTCCTATTGTGATATGTACTGTACAAAGACAGTAGGATATATTGTTAGCCATTCACACAAGCAAAATGTACCTCACATTTTTCATTAATAGATTTTCTCGGTATTTAGAGTTAGTGAATGGATCCTAAGTGGTAGATATTTTCTTTGGGCACAATCTTGAACATAGGAAGTTCCATCTTAACATGAGGAGCAACTTCTTTACTTTGAGGGTGGCAGAGCACTGGAACAGGCTGCCCAGAGTGGTTGTGGAGTCTCCCACTCTGGAGACATTCAAAACCCGCCTGGACACCATCCTGTGCAACCTGCTGTAGGTGACCGTGCTTGGTCAGTGGGGTTGGACTAGATGATCTCCAGAGGTCCCTTCCAACCCTGACCATTCTGTGATTCTGTAAACCTTACTGAAGATCAGGAAGTCGTTCTTTTTAAGACATTCTATATGCTAAGTATTTGTCAAAGCATGTATCATCTGTTCTCTGCTGTCATACACACTTACACTACTACACCCTCCTTATTCCTTATGTGTCCTTACTGGTTAACAAATAAATGAGCCATTATTTTTTCTCCTAATGCTCTGCATAAACCATCTTTGCCACTTCCGTGGTGGCCTGTCATTGTGGAATAACTGGTAGGTGCTTTTTGATGAAATTCTCCTGAGGCAGTAATTGTAAACAGTCTGCATATTGTTCCTTTACTGTCCTGATTCAAGTGAGTAACAATGTCCTCCCCTTCCCATAATTAAAGACACTGTATTTCATGCTTTTCATCTATTGAGGAGTAATAGCAAAGAAAGGGGAAGCAAGAAGACTGTTCTTGTAACTGAGGAACTGAACTCTGATTCAGGTAATCGCAGGTAAATTTCCAGTTGCTACAAACCTTTTGGCTGTGACTTTAAGCAAATCGCTTGGCTCATCACACGTCTCTTGGAGAACGAGTTTTTTTAGAATGGGGACTGACTCTTTATTTTGTGCCTTGCAAATAGGGCCGAGATCTTGCTGAGCTATCTATCTTGCAGCCTCCTTCGATGAAAACAAGAATAGAAACGTTGCACTGAAATACATAATTCCACAGCATTTCAGGTGTTGATGAAGTCTAAGAAATTAGCGGCGCGGACTCTCCCTTCCCCCGTGTATTTGCAAGTGTATACTTTTGTGTCTTGGGGTACCAGTCTTACTGGGTTTCCCTAACATTTTGAGGGCATGGTAGTTTGCGGATGGTGGATGGTGGATGCCCCCGCTCCCCGCCGGCGCCGCAGTGGATCGTGCCGTCCACACTAATAAGCAGCTGCTCCTGCTCTTAAAGGGGCATCGGCGTCTTTCCCATTTCCCGGGGACCCGCCAAAAGGAGGTGGGGGGGACTCCTGCCAGAGGGGGAGGCTTTGGGCTGACGGTGTTCCCCAGCTTGAGGTAGCCTGGCAGGGGCCGCTCCTGCCACCCCTTTTTCTGCGAGCGGCTTTAACCCCTTCTGCTCCCTTCAGAGTTTCGGGCTGGCAGGAGAGGTTTGTGAGGAATAATCCCAGCTGGTTCAGAGAAATTGAGAGCAGCTTTATCCCTAATTCTGCAGAATAAACTTACTTTCTGATTAAAAGAAACTTAAAGTCCGATTGCCTTTCCATCCAGGCGTTCCCCTGTTGTCCTCACCCACACTGCATCCCTCCAGGTCTGACCTCTCTTCCTCCCCAGCCTGTGCATCTTTCTAGCAGTCCCAGTGCCAGTTTGGGAACTTGTGGGTACATACATAGCACAAAAACTGTGTTCCCTGTCCTTCTGTTTGGGTTAGACTGCTATTATTCTTCTTGTTTGAATACCATTTCATTTCTGCGAACTGTTAAACTTACTGACCCAACCCAGACGCAGCCCGTGTCTTCACCTATTTGCTCTTCAGCTTTTCTGCACTCCGATGATTTGCCTCTCTGCTGTCAAAAAAGTCTGTCCATCCGTCTTTTTTAACATGACCCTGGCAATCCTTTCACTTCTCTGCCTTGATTTCACATGGAATTCATGGACTTGAACTGTATATCCATATACTACTTCTGTTGAGGGATGGTCTGACTGTGAGTGTAAAGAAAGTTTTTCTCTGTTAAAATTATTATTTAAAGCCAATTATGAAGTTAACTGTGGAGTAAAGCCCAGGAACTAAGTCCTTTCTCTTAGGCATGATTATTATATAGATAATGCACTATCGTTTGTAAAATATGGGTTTATTAGAGTGCCTCTTTCTACTAGAGCTGTCCTCACATCTCAGGTTTTCCATCTTCCTGAGCTATTCTTTTGTTGAGCATCTGCAATATGCTTCCAGGGCAAGACTTGCTGGATGCTACAAACTCTTTATGATTTTCAGAGCGCTCTCACATATGCCAAGAAAATTTTGATCTGCTGAACGATTAGAAAACTTGATGACTTGTGGGTGGAAACTGGTGGTGAAGAATTTCAACTTTTTTGTGATCTGATACACTGCAGAACTTGAAGCTCTTACATTTCGTACTGAAATAATGAACTTTGAGCTTTTGAACATTTCGTGCCACAGGTGTTCTAACATGTAGTGAGTAAAATCATAGAATATATTAGGATGGAAAGGTCTCATTTAGGTCAACTACCCTGCACAAAATGGACAACTTCAAAGCTAGAATAGGTTGCTCAGGGACTTGTCCATACATCTTCTGAAGATCTCCAAGAATGGAGATTACTCAGCCTCTTTTGGCACTTCTTCCAGTTACTGAACCACCCTCATAGGAGGAAACAATTTTTCCTTACACGTAGCTGAAATTTTCCTTGGTGCAACCTGAATGTTACCTCTTGTCCTTCTGCTGTGCACATATGTGAGAAACTAGAAGTCACTTCTGTGGAGGAGCTGCTTCCTCTTTTCTGAGTTGTGGCCATTCCAGTCATCTCTGAAATTAGCAAGTAATTCCATTACTTTCATTCCATATGAATTTTCCCTGATGACAAATATCCAGAGTAGACTGCCAAAATATTCCCCAATTCATACAGTACTGACAGTAACATAAATTAATAAATATTTCTCATATCATTAAGTTCTACTAGCAGGCAACTTTGCTCAAAGCCTGAAAATAAACTGAGTTGTTATCTGGGGGTTCTGCCAGGGGACTGATGACGCAGTTTCATGGGCCAGTTTAAAATACTGTTGCTTGCAAAAAAGGGAGTCCTGCCATATCGCATTTCCATCCCTGACCACTTATTCCAGTCCCCCGTCATTGCAGCAGCGCTGGCATTCGGGATGTCGCCCAGACCAGCTGGCTGATGCAAGTGGGACTGTCCTGGTGTCGGTGCGGTACGCAGGTGTCTCGAGCTGTTTGTGCAACTGTACCGACAGACTCAGAGCTCTGTTTGCTTTTCCTAGCTCTGGGTGATGGTGAGGGTTAGTCTTTCTGTGCCGTTTTGTCCATATGTGGAATAGTGGTAATAATGGGAACCAGTATCAATAATGAGCTCTTCAAAAAAAGGAAGCAAGGAAATGTGAAGTGTCAGTACTTATATGCAAAAAATTTCTTCTAGATTCTTTAGAGACAAATGTGAAGACCCAGTCAGTTTATAATCTAAGGGTGATTGAAAGGCTTGCAGAAATGGCAGGATGTTATAATTTTATTAATCAGGTTATGAATAATACTCATTTAAAATTGCAAGGTACCAGAATAGACACATGGTAAGTCCAGTATGAGTCTAATATTCAGAATAAAATGCAAAAATTTATGCTCCTATATCTGTAGGTAGATATACAGGTATTGATATCTGCTGCTTACTGGAAAGCCAAACATGGCTGCTTTTCAAATATTTGCAATGCCAGTTTTCTTACTTTTATTGAGTTTTACCATACTTTGTTCTCAGCCTACTTTTCTGTAAACAAAACATATTTTAGACAGTCGGTGTGGGTGTGTCTGTACACCATTATCCCTTAGTAACCTTTGGAATAGTTATCTTCTACTAAAATTAGGGGATCAAGGTCTCAAAGATAATTTGTTCATTTGATAATTTTCTCAAAATTAGATTTTGATAATTTGATAATTATCTCTTTGATATATCTTTGATAATTATTGCAAAGAGAATTTGGTCCCTTATCTCAGAGAAAAGTTTTCTATAAACTTAATTAAAATGGTCAGTTAGGAAAAACAATTTCTGTAAATGTCCCCAAAAGAGCAAAAGGTTTCAAAGCAGACCTCATCAGAGATTCACCACATGAAAAGGGTCCTGTAAGTCCTCCAGCAGATCCAGTCCAAGTTCTTAGACCTGGAACAACTACGCAAAACAAGTCCATGGGAAATTCCATGTTGGTCCATCTACAGAACTTGTTGGTTCCCATGCTCATGTGAAAACAAAAAGGTGCTGACTTTTTCCTTGTTTAAAATAAAATATTTCCAGTCTGCATAATTGTGGAGAAAAGCTTGGCAAAGCTTGATCCGTGAAGTTTTGAAACAATAACATAATTGAAAACAATTATAGATACAATCACAGTGCCCTCTTTAAAAGAGTTGCCAAGTTTTCAGGAGTCTTACTTACAATTGAGGTTGCAATACCAACAATTTTTATTAGGCACTTTATTTTTAATGTAATTTCAGGAAACTCTTTATTACTTCTGGTAAAATTCCTGCAGATATTTTTTCAAAATGCAGGAAAAGTTAAATAGGGCAGAAAAGCCGATGCTGACCTACTCTTTGAGCACCCTAGTATACTTTTTTTTTTTTTTCTCTGTGGTGCCTCTGCCATGGCTATGGTCATGGGAAGAATTAATGGAAGAAATTGCTGTGATGTTTAAGATGACCTAGTAGGTCTCCCCATCAGATAAATGGGACCAGTAAGAGTCGGGCTGAGTTACTTCACTGCAAAACGGAGTGGTTAATTTGGCCTAGGAATTAAGCCTAATTTTGCTCTGAGACAGATCTAAAGCACTCACCCCGTTGTAGGTAGTGACCCTCTACAAAGGCAAAATGCTTTAAACGCCTTCACCTGGACCTGCCAGAACTCATTTTACCATTGCCTATGACTGGTACTGCATAGGAAATTCTTTAATTATCTACAAAAATTGCCACTGAACAATTATTCCAATCCACAGGTCAGTCTCATAATTACCAAAAGCATTTGCAGAAAGTACCACGTCATCCTGTCCCCTCAGATTATCCTATTTCCATGCCTTTGCTATGGGACTAAGTCAGTACTAAGTAAGCATTTTTTGGATTTTCCCAGTCTGCTGCTTTCCCTTCCTACTCTGATCTATACACATGAATCCGCGTGACCCACTTCACTGTCACCAGATAACTGTCGTTACACTTGAGAGAAATAAATAAATGTGCTTTTCTGTGGGGGAGAAAAGAAAACCATGACAAAACCCCTCTCATTTTTAAAGGTCATCCCTGCGGGTCTGGGATTAGAAATGCAGGGAGCAGGATGCGGGTGTGGAGAGCTGCCCGTGCTCCACCTATGGAGCTGCCGGTCTGGCCCCTTCCCCGAGGACCAAGCTTCTCTGCTTAAGAGCCCAGCTGCTCCACAGGCTGACGGTTCAATCGACAATGATCTCTAGTTTCGAGTATGACAGCGCCGACCTGCTCGCTCTCCATTCATCCGCAGGTGGGGGCAGCGGAAGGGAAAGGGAGGGAGGGAGAGGGAGGACACTGCAACCTACGTGAATAATTGATAGTGCAAGGAACGGAGAGCAGCTGGGTTCCCTGTCTCCATCCGCTCACCAGCTGGGGATGAGAGATCCTTGCTCAGGTAGGGGATGAACAGCTTAGCTGCTTTTATTCTCGTCTTGCCAGCAGTGCCAATTAAAATATGTTTTGCATCGAGAAGGAACGGGAGCAGAGACAGCTGGGGGAGGGTGGGTTCAGATCTTCTCTGCTGCTTGTGTGGCGTTGTGTAATGGATGCACCTTGGGGCAGTTTCAGCCTCAGCAGGGAAAGTGGCTGTGTGCTTTTTAAAAGACATTGTGCTATACTGCATTGTGTAGAGAAGCAATTGGAGAAAGAGAGAGAGAGAGAGAGAGTGAGAGTGAGAGTGGAGGTGGGGAAAGCGGATGTCTGTGTAGGAAATGAGACAAACTGAAGAGACGGAGGGGCATGAAAGAGGGTCTGTCCAGACTCAGAGGAATCCCACCCTGGTTCTGTCAACCTTTGGCATAACAGGATGAGTCCAAGTGGGCAGAGGGAGGTGCTGTCTGTGCACGCTCGGTACTATATTTAGAATCTGTGTGCGCAGATCTGTGGAAACAGCTGATGTGAAAACATGTATGATTCTATCTGTGGGTGCATCTATGAGTTTGTGATGACTGAGTGTAATATTGTAGTAATACATTAAAAAGGACAGTTTCTGCCCTGAAGAGTTTACCATTGAAGGATATGCTGCTGTGTTTACTGCGCAGCTTCTGTGGAGCTTCTGATGTTCTTACAATGACTCAAATAATTAATAAGATTGCAGACATGCAGAATTTCTGTGTTACAGCTAATGCAGACTTTTCCTACATGAGCAAGATAAAATGCTAATGCAGTTATAAGAATGAAAAAAAATTTGTTAACAAAAACTGGAAGAATACATAGCAAAATGTATTGACACCAATTACTGTAATACACATATTAACATACCTGCAAGGATACCTGAAAGAACAGAAACTTGTGTGTCAGTCCCTAAAACTCACAATAACTATAAAATGCATAATGACCTATGCAAATATAGACAAATATATGGATTACAATGTAAGACTATAAGTACACAGAATTAGTCATACAAGAAAGCAAATATTAATAGGAACTGAATCTGCTTAGTACAACTGAAGGCTTATATTAGGTGATATAGTTGCATCAGCTGTGTAAATATTAACAATTGTTAGCTTGATTATAAGTTGAGGAACAGTAAGGGGAAAGGGGGCCTGTGATTTGCTTACATGTGGAAGCGATTTACTTGTATGATTATTGCTAAAGGAAGCTAATTAGAACAGTAACTAGGGTATTTAATAATTGTTGGCTGGTGGGTCTTGAGGGCTTTGTACACAACTGGAGTTGCACAGGAAGTTAGGTGAAGCTGTGAGACAGCTAAATGAAAGCTGAGCCCGGTGTGGTTTTGTGTGTGAACAAAGTTGGCTCCTGTTGGTAGCGGCAAGCTGCTGAAGAACGGCAGAAAGACCTGGGCCTCTCCGTATACTTTGCTTTCACCATGGCCAGGTTTGCTGTTGCTGCTGATAATGACCCTGGGCTGGGGAAGGGCAGTAGTTACTGCTGGCAATCCCCTCTAGCAGCAGAAAATAATGTCTCTTCCTCCTTCCTGGAGGCAGCAGCAGTGGCAGGCTTGGCTCTTTGGCTGTGCCCAGTCACATCTCTGCTCAGAGATTTGGGTGAATGAGTAAGAACTGCTTGTGCAGAGAGCAGCTGCTGTATTCAGTGCCGTGGACCCCTCTGGGAGGCATCTGGGTTGTCACAAGGAGGTGGGCTGTATGAGTTAGCCCATACTCCAGCATCGGATCTGCTGGGGGAAAAAGAAAAAAGGTAGATGAGAGAAAATGGAAACACCTGGCCTCCATGCAAGTTCCTAAAAACAGCATGTGGATCCTTTCTTTGTCTATTCAAAGTTGTCACCTACCTTGATTGATTCCTTACAGTCTCTTTTCACACCCACAGACCATTGAAGCCCCCATAAACATTTCTATCCAGGTCTTTCATAAGTAGAATTTATAGGAAGCATTAAGATGAAATTGCCGCACTCTTATCCCTAAAACTTTGATGAAGCTGCTTGCTCTCTCTATTTTCCTTTTTGCCATCTGTATCAGCTCTCTCATATTTTCTTGTCTGGTCTCTCTGCATTCTGCTTTCACTCTTCCTTTGTGTCTTTTCCTAGCTCTCTGGCCTCTCTGTCAAATTCTGTCTCTCATTCTGTGTTTCCTACTGTCCCCTTCATGAGTTAGAACAAATGCAGTGTGAGGCTGACACTTGGCATAAGGCTCTGCCTGCTGCCTTTATAGCCCTTGATGTAAAAAGGAAACATTATGTCATCCTGTGGAATGAAATTGGGAATAACAGGGAAAAAAAAAGTGTCCAGAAAGGTTTGTGTTCTTACTTAGACACAAATATATGCATACTCTTGCAATGGAAGATCGTGTTCTCATCCTCAGTTTTTATCAGGAATGACGAGCCATTGATGAGTGAATGCAAATACACGTGGTTAACGGGTATCATCTCAAAATTTGAGCTTCCCTAGTGAATAGCTTACATGTTAGATCAGTGAGCTATTTTGTAAGGGGATGTAGAGCCAAATCTCTGTAGTACTTGATTTACATCAGCTCCGAATACCAAAGGCTAGCAGGTTTGGTATCTTCTTAGTATTCCCTTGAAGGGAATCGGAAGTTGTGGAGGATTGCCTTGATGCTCACTTTTCCCTCCGAATGCTGAGAGTTTGGGGAGAGATCTTACTCGACGACAGAGTTGAATAAGGGACCCTCCGCTCTCCTCGTCCAATACTGCTTGTCTTACCATCGCTGACAACCCGGAATACAGCTTCCTCGGCTGGGCTGGCCCAGCGGAGTGCAGGCTGCGCACCAGCCATGGATCCCCCACAAAGGGAAAAATCTAGGGGGAACCGATCTTCCACAGCGGAGCAGGAGGGGCAGAACTCATCATCCCATCCTCCGTTGTCTCATTTTCCTCCGTCTCTCCGCTTTTCCCTGTGCCGCTGGCCCGGTCCCAGCTGAGAGGTGCCCTTTGCCGTCTCTCCCTTTGAAGCCCGGCGTGGGAGAAGGAGGAGGGGCGGGAGCCGGAGCCGGGGGGAGCCTGTGCCCTTCTCCATGGCGAGGCAGGAGGAGAGGAGGCTCCCAAGGAGGGACCTGACTCAGCGGAGCAGTCCAGCATGTTTCCCCGGCAGCGCGGCTTCCCTGCCGGAGCCTGCGGAGGGTATGTACTGGTACCGGTGCTGGTACCGGGCGGCTCCGCCCGGCGCTTTGCCTCCCCCCCGCCTCCCCGGCAGCCCGGGGACGGGGCTGGAGGCGCTCGGGACGAAGTGCTGGAGCGGGTCCCGCCTCAGGTGAGGGCCGCGTTGTGGGAACAGGAGGGAAGAAACCCGCGTGGGTTGTGTGAAGGAGAGGGGAGCCGAGGAGGGGGAAGGCGACAGCCGTGCCCCAGCCCGGCAGCTCCGGCTCCGGGGCCGGTCCCGCTGCCCGCGGAGCTGCCGGCGGTCCTCCCTCTCTGGGCCTTGCTCTGGTCGGGCTGAGGTCGTCGGGGGCTCCTCTCGCTGGAGGGGAAGAGAGGGCTTGAGTGAGGCTCGCTTGCTCTTCTCCTGCCTCCCCTCGAGTGGAGTTCACCGATTTGGATTTGGTGGGCGGCGAGATTAATCTTCCTTGGGAGTTCTCCTCTCTCCTGCCCCGCAGGGTGGCACCTGGTAGGGGTTGAGAGGTAGCTGGGTTCTCCGCGCCTTTTTGGTACCCCGTACACCCTTTTTGTGGGTGCAAGAAGAGAGCAAGGAAGCCCTGTGCAGAGAGCAGGGGTTGGCCACATGTGGGAGCGGTGGCCCTCAGGAGCCGGAAAGGGGAGTGCAGCTGGATGGAGGTCAGAGTCTACGGGCAGAAAAGTTTGTGACCAGCTGAGAGCAAGCTGTGTCTCTACATATGAGTTTGCTTCCGTTTCCTAGTTCTGTCTTGGTAATTCTTTTTCTTGAATTTTAGGAGCCTGTGTGAGAGCAAAATTCAAAGCTGTACTTTCTATACATGCTGACGTTAGTAGTGTAAGGCTATTCCTGTCATGTTTTCCGCTGTCTTACTGAATACTTAAAAATCTTACTTGGTAGAGCAAATATGTCTCTCTAAGGGAGAAACAAGGGAGTGAAAGAGCAGAAGCTGTTGCTCAAGAGAGAAGTGGTTGCCCAGAATTTTCCTTATGAGCATTTCAGGCCTGTTCTTGTTTCAAACTACCTTCAGTTCTTCTGCATCACCCATCCCTTCTAGTGAGTGATTTCAAAAACATATCAGCGTCTCATTGCAAGAATTGCTTGTCAGGCTGGGGCACCAGTTACTATACTGACTGTCATTCCATAATTAGCTGCAAAACATGCCATATTGTTTCTCCTTCTGGAAGAAAAATAATTACCTGAGGATTTGGGGCACTTCAGAGCACGACAAATCCCCTTTAACTCTGGAATACTTATGAAGGGTGGATGAAAGGATGTATGAAATCTGTCAAGGCCAAATTGTGTTTTTCTCAGAACAAATACTTGCATTGACTTGGTTATTGAACTGGCACAGCTATAGTAGATGGGAATGATTTTGAGAGAGCTGTATAGAGAGATCCCAGGACTGAAATAGCAGAGGATGCTGCCAGATGGGAATACAGGACGTGAGCAGAGTGGTGTGTGTGGAGATAGTGGCTTAGAGGTCTGCAAAGGTGCTTCTCACACCATTTCAGAATTGAGACTGGAGTCTTTAGCAGTGGATCAGCAATGCCTACTTTTTTTTTGGCTACCTGCTTAAAATTAATGCACTGGTTACTGTCACTAGTAAAATCCTAGTTTAGTCGTTGGCATTTTCTATGCCTTTTGCTTCCCTTTGTTGCCATTTCCTAAAAATAAAGCTTCAGCAGGTATACGTGTTCCTCTCCCAGTCTGCAGAACTGTTTTTCTTTTTCAGAAGGATGCTTTTCTGTGATCAGAGTTTGAAGCTCCAATTTGAAAAGTATATTCTCCTTCTATAAAGAAAGCTTAGTGCTTTTTATTCCAGAAGTTCAAAATTCACAAACGGGCTTTTGCTTTCAAGCAATAGTTACAATGGCCCCAAATTTTTGTGACATTTTGTAAAGATAACATAAAATCTAAGTAATAACATAAAATCTAAG
This sequence comes from Anarhynchus alexandrinus, assembly GCA_008711295.1. Classification (NCBI taxonomy): domain Eukaryota; kingdom Metazoa; phylum Chordata; class Aves; order Charadriiformes; family Charadriidae; genus Anarhynchus; species Anarhynchus alexandrinus. The sequence goes on along the minus strand of VUYV01000166.1, from coordinate 269,906 downwards.
ATAACATAAAATCTAAGTAATTCTCCTGGGTTTTTAAAGTCTCTCGGCACATTCCTAATCTGGGATAATTACAGAATTGAGAACATCTCCAAATGTGTGATAAGACAGGTGATTTTGGCATCTGCTGGAGTCCTTTAGACATTAGAACTGTACTAGGATTGAATGGTAAGGAGCAGTTGCTGCACAAAGTTCCCAGGTCAGTCCAAACTGTAGAGATGAATTTCTGGTGTGAGAACAGGGACAGGACTGGCCACACTGACCTCCTGTAGGAACCACCTGATTTCCATGATGCAGATGAGTATTTTACTCTCTACTGAATGCTTCAGTATTCAAACCAGTGGCAGCCAAAGAAAAACATTATAGTGTGCAACAAGGCCCCAGGGCATCCAGTTGCACAAAAGTTCTACTATTACACTTCTCTGGAGGTGGCTAGTTTCTGAAAAAGAATTTATCAAATTAAGCTCTTACTGTTTTAGGGCTTACAAAATAGAAACTTCAGCTTTCTAAAAGAAACAATGAAAATCTTTCATATACTGCCTTGGACATAAATTTTGTTAGTCCCAAACATGCTTCAAGTAAATGAATAAAGTGATAAGTAAAGCATGTGCTGGTATAATATTAATATTCATTTAAATTACATATGCCATCTAACTATTCCAATATTTATGTGAGGATGTCAAGACTAACTCCTACACCTTCCCTCCCATACGCATGGATTTAATCTTCAGATGCATTACACAGATCTCTCTCATTTGAGTTTTAGGAGAAAATTGTAGGATGGAAGCATTGTGTTACTTTATGTAGATCGGCCTATATACAAGTTACCTCATGCCGTTGGGCTACCCAAATAATTTGTGAATTGTCAGTGTGGTGGTGGGCACAGAGATTCTTGGAGCTTGTAATAGAGCGTAGCTTCATGATTACAGAAGTGTTATGCTTCCATACAACGGGGAACGTAGCCACAGTGTTCAGAGTAAGAGTCTGTGTGACTTACAGATACCAATCTCTTAGCATGGGAGCAGTAGGAGTCATGCATCTAACAGCTAGAGGATAACAATTCATGACTGCGTTACATGATCACATAACAAACAATCCATGATTACGTTACAAAGAGGATAAGCCTTGTCTGTTAGATTAGAAACTTGGGCTTTGTTCCCAGCCCCACCTTCACCATGACTTAAACCCCGGTTGTGACTCCTAGTAAGATCTGTGAATGGCGTGGAAAGTTTATTAGGTAACAGTAGGAGAGCTGCAGCTAGCACTGAGGCTGTCCATAGTGCAACGGGCAATCACAGAATCACACAGAACGGTCAGGGTTGGAAGGGACCTCTGGAAATCATCTAGTCCAACCCCCAATGCCATGTACGTCTTTTAAATTACAGTGTATTATTTGTGTTATTTTTTGTTTTCTCTTCTATGAGATCAAGTAAGTGCTGCTGCTATCTGTATACATTGCTGCTCCAGCAGGGGCCAAAATAATAATAATATATTTTCAACAGAAGATGTGCAGACAAAAGCCCATCTGATGCACTCTGGTTCTACCAGCAGTGGTAACACAGAACCATACCTGCATCTCTCCTGCAGGGTGTTATCAGTTCTGTTCTGGCACCATCTCTGTTATGTTCCCATCTTGGAGACTGATACCCAGGCTGTGGCAATAGGTGCTGATTTCAGTGATTTTTCAGAACTTTCAGCTCTTTTAATATGGTTCAGTTTTGAGATCTGATCCCAAAGCTTGCTGTGAGACTGGTCTTTATTCTGCTGCAAATCTATGATAGAGCAGGAACCTGGCAAAAAAGGGTCGTTCAGCTCTTACACAACAGTTGTGAGGCAAATAGTGTGTGTGAACGGAGACAGAGCAGTCGGGGACAGAAGATTTTTGCTGTTATAACCAGGATGTTTCAGGTGGCAAGTGCTAAGTTAAGACAGCTCAGGGAATCTCACAGGGAATGACAGCTTCCTCATAGGTAGGAAATGGGGAGAGTAAGAGTAAGCAGGAGGCAAAGGAGGCACTGCAGGCAAGCACTCACATCTTGAGTTCTCCAAGAGATAGAAGTGTTGGGTTTTTTTCTTTTTTTTTTTTTTAATTCCCTTCTGCCTCTGTCTCTTGCAGGAGGTTGGAGGAAGGGGTGCGCTGCTTCAGTGATGTTGTAGACTCTCCCACCCAAGGCTTTCCATGTGCTCTTGCTCCTACTGTCCCCAACAAGGTAAAGGCAGTCCACGTTCCTCTGGGTCAGGGTTGGAATGTGCCTTGAACCACTGAGCAGAAGAAATGATTCAAAGCAAGCTCATGTGCATGTGTGTGTTACGGCTATAGTTGCCAACTTCTGTGAGAATCCTAAACTTGTTCATTTAATCATTTCTTATGCTATACTCTATCAAGCCAGTAGTGTGACCCATTGTAAGAGAGGAATTCCAGATACCTGTCCAATTAGGTTCCAGGTCAAGCTTTGGCAACACAAGCTGAAGGCAATTTGGCCAGTTGTATTGTCCATACTGTCAGTTAAGGTATCATAGAATTATAGAATGGTTTGGGTTGGAAAGGACATTAAAGATCACCTAGTTCCAACCCCCCTGCCATGGGCAGGGACACCTCCCACTAGACCAGGTTGCTCAAAGCCCCATCTAACCTGGCCTTGAACACTTCCAGGGATGGAGCTTCCATAACTTCCCTGGGCAACCTGTCCCAGTGTCTCACCACCCTCACAGTAAAGAATTTCTTCCTAATATTTAATCTAAATCTGCCCTCTTTCAGTTTGAAACTGTTACCCCTTGTCCTATCACTACACTACCTGACAAAGAGTCCCTCCCCAGGTCTCCTGTAGGCCCCCTTTAAGTACTGGAAGGCCTCTATAAGGTCTCCCTGGAGCTTACTCTTCTCCAGGCTAAACAACCCCAACTCTCTCAGCATGTCCTCATAGGAGAGGCCTCTGATCATCTTCGTGGCCCTCCACTGGACCTGCTCCAACAGGTCCGTTGTCCTTCTTATGTTGGGGGCCCCAGAAAGAAGAATGATTCCATCTTGTCTTCAGTGAGCAAGTAGTTTTTGTGCCAAAACGTGGAAGGAGGTTTTGGCTCCTTCAATATGTGGGTTACCACAAAAGATCATGTTAGCTTCTGCAAATGTTAAATTCTTTTCCCTGTTGTCTTTTCCTTTTCACAGACTGTGGACTTGTTTGAGATGATTGAAAAAATGCAGGTAAGGAGAAGTTATTCTGTCAAACTTTGGGATCTCTTGATTTTTCATAGCCAAACAAATAATCAGCTGCTATTTGTCTTGTCACTCCACTCCCAATACCCTTTGATTTGGACTTGCAGAATATTTAGCTCTTCTAGGCCCAAGCTCCTATACCTACTTTGAATGGAGTTTCAAAAGCATTTTCCTGTGTTCATTTTTCCCACCAGCATGATGGAAGGAATAGACACAAATTATTCTAATTCTGTCTGTTCTTTGCACAAGTGTGATTCTGAGAGAAAATCAGAGTTGCATCTCTGGCATCTTCTTCAAGAAACTATGTTTTTGCTGGGTAGCAGCTGCTAATGACAGGTGATTAATGGGATGTTAACATAACTGCATTTAGCAAGGTCAAAAAGTTTAATAAATAACTACTGTTGGCCCTGTCTTTAACTTGCACAAAAAAAGAATGACTCTGGCTTAATTCTCGTATGGAAATACAGGCATTTAATTGCATACATTACATTATAAACTTAAAATAGAGTAAAAGGGAAAAAAAAACCAACCCTGCCCTACCAAATATAGAGATAGTAATATATGTTATATCTCTAACAAAAAATGTTTAAAAACAAATTTTTCAGTTGCTCTGTTCTTAGAGCATCCTTACAGACTGCCGATATTTTCTCCGAGTGGTACACCTTCTTTAAAATGCTGTGGTTAACTTTGACCTAACTTAACACGTAACGGGGCACGTAACGCCTGCCTTTTACTACGTGCAGGTATTAAACTTTAAGGAAACAACTTCTTTTCTGGAATTTGGCTGATCAAATTATGTATATGAGGAAAAAGCAAGACTTTGCAGGGACTATAAAGGTGGGTACAGAGTTATGAGGCTGAAGTACTATTTGACAGACTAGAAAGGAGGAATCGGGTAAGGAAGGGCTGAAGGTATATATTTTATATATTTATGTGTAGACAGACACAGAACTTGAAACCACTGTACTGACACCCAAACTATGCTTGGGATATATGCTCAGTGCTTGAGAATAACGAGCTGTGTAAGTGTGCCTGGCTCATTTAACTCTGTAAAGTTAAATGTAAGTTTAAGCTACAAAGTAAGCTTGAGCGTGCAGAGCTTCTTGTTTAGTTCAAGCACGTGTTGAAAGGTATGACAATCCCTTCCAGGCCTTTTGAAATCTGGAACCTTTTTAAAATAAGGAAGAATCACTAGCAGATGTCCCTTACTGGAAGGCTGTGTTGCTTTAGATTCTCACTGTTTCTCAGCTCCCAGTTTACCATATGAAAACTGTCTCTCACTGGATTTGGTCCTCTTTAGTTGGAGATATAACAGAGGGAGCTGATGAGAGTTTCCAACATATGCAGACCACCTAATTTTGCATCTATATTGGTTTCTTAGCTGCCCATTGTATAAGACTGTATAGTGGTGTGGGTTTTGGTTGGGGTTTTTTTTTTAATTATTATTTTTAATTTAGCTTGTCACCTGACTTGCACTAGGAGAATTAATAACTGCTGCTTAAGTATGACAGCAATTTTTTTGAAAGAAGGGAAGACTGGTGTATTCCAAAAGAAAAAATTCCCTCCCAATATTTCTTTATATTATTTATTGTGATTATTCTTTGCATTTTTACTAATTCTTTATTTATTCTTTGTTTGTTTGTTTGTTTTTGCTTTCCCTTTCCTTCCATTTGACTCTGGCTATCCTTTAGGTTTAGTGAATTATTCTTGAAAATTAAATCTGGGATTTTCATTAGCAATCAAGTGAGTAAATGGCAAAATAGGAGACTTGGACATTTCTCATGTAAAATAACAACAACAAAGCTGCAGGATAGAATTAGTTTTTGAGTACTTTAACGATCGGATTGGAGTATAATTGTTTGACTGAAAATTAACACAGCCATTTCATTATGTGTGATAAATTATCAGGTAAAGTTGTGCTCTCTTTTTAAACTGAAACCTGTCCCCGAGATCTAGGAATGAAGTTTGGCCCTGTTTATTTTTCTTTTTTTTCTTTTTCTTAATCTTAATAATCATTACTTGAAGTAAATGGGCTACTGGCCGCATTATTCTATACATACAGCCGTATTGAAGCCATGGTAAATACTTTGTTAAGGACACTTACATCGTTCCTAGATTGCTCTGCAGTGCAAGCAGTTGAAAAGCAAGCAGATCTTTTTTCAGCCAATAAATTCGGATGCTTGAGGTCTTCACATACTTGCATAACCAACCCCTCTTCACTTACTTGCTCTTGTCTTTTATGGTGTGATGTTCACTACCTCTATTCTGCATTCCTACCAGTTCAACATAGCCTTCAGTCTTATTTTCTCACAACTACCTTCATGTTTTTTTTCCTGTATCCCCTCTTATATCCAAGTTACCCATTTTGAACTAGTCCCCTCAAGGCACTGCTCTTTCCCCATAAAATATATGTGGTGTTATAGCATTGTTATGCCGTGTTGGACCCAACTGTGGACCTGGAAGGCTTTTTCCTCTGCCATCCGTTCTTTCATGCCTCTCAGGCCAGGTGTTCCCCTGTATTCCCCCTGGGAAGATCAGATTCCCAAACTGATGTTGTCTCCAGTAAGCCACCCAGGAAGACAGTATGGGAAAGTCTTTCCTTAAAGGCAGTGCTGCAAGCCAAACTGGACCAAACCAGATGGGTGTCTCAAGAGGTGGCTGAGACTGCTGTAGTTTATGCCTCTCCCTTTTGAGGATTGACAGTGATCGTCAACCAGGTGTTCTGCCCATTCTTTGACACTTCAACGACTTATGCTGTAAGTTCCCTGCAGTCCTGGTTGCCCTCTAAAATAAAGCTTTGGACTGTATGGCCCAGGGCTGCATTAGATCTTTGCCAGTATCTTAAGCTTCACTCTGGAGGAGAGGTTGGTAGATTTAGGCCTACGTCTACTGCTCCCGGGCTACCAGGAGCTCCTTTAACAGTGCGGAGTCGTGGAATGTGCTGGCATGTTCCTCCGCTCTCTGTAGAGGCTCAGATGCAAACAGCGGCTGCTTTACAGCAGTCCAGGAGGTTTTCCCTCAGGCCTCTCTGAGATACTGGTCTTCTACCAGGACCTCCTTTGAAACTGGAAACTTTTTACAGTTATCAGATCTGCCAAAAATGCCAAGGAATGGGAGAGAGGTCTTACAAAATTGCAGTTTCCCAACCTCCATTTCTGTGTGCAGAAGTCCCCCAGTGCACAGCAGGTTTGTCCCAGTACTCACACAGTTTGTTGCAGAAGGTTGGGGCTGCTTTGTACCTGAATGTCACTCCTGTCTCAATCCTATTTTAATAGACCATAGGACTTTCTTGCCCCAAAGAACTGTTCCTGAGACCCCTGTTTCAGAACCTAGCCTTTCTCAACACACTAGGTTGAGAAGTGACACTCCAGATTACATCAACAAAACATCCATTTGCACTTATTTTTCATGCACTCCGCTTTCTCAGCTTTATGACTTCCCCAAATGCAAAATGGTTACTACTACCTCTTCAAAAAGTAAAGATCACTTGTCAGTCTCGGTTCCATCTTAATTTCCCAACCTACCACATCCTGGTAGTTTGTTGTTCATTTTATCAGTGCTCTCTGCTGACATTGCAATTTGAAACAGATCTTCTATGAAGAATAGTTCTCAGCTGGTATTTGCTCAGGCTTCTCTGTGGAAAATACAAATAAAATATATATAAAAAATATTTTTTGGGATGTAACTCTCTAAACTTGGCTTTTATGGTTTGATCCTGTGTCATGCTGTAGACATTTTGGCAAGCTTCTTTCTCCTAATATAGTTAAGGAATTTTTTTTTTCTGTTAGTATGTTATCTGCAGATTGTTCCTCACTTGCTGTGTTTCTGCATTTAACCAACTAAAATTAGTTGCTATTGCTATTTTTGTGTTTGAACTCAACTTCAGACTTATGAAGAATGCCCTCATGCATCTACTACTAGTCTCCCTTACCCTGGAGTTTACTGGTTTACTTCTGCTGTTTCTAAGAGTTTTTTGAAGCTGTTATGCATTTGTTGTGAGCCCAAGGTCTGGCCCCTCACCATTTCATGAACATTTAGCTTTTTTTATGGCTCATTTTTAGGTTCTTTTAATAAGCTTTCTCATTTTTCTATATTCTCGTTTTGTGTAATAGATGTCTTTTTTTGGTCTTTTTTTTTTTTCTTTTTCTTTTGTTGCTCCTGCAAGGAACATCCTAATCACTATTAATTCTCGATCTAATGTTGCTATTGCCCAATGTTAATGTTGTTGCTATACTAGCAGTTTTTTCATCCTGTATGGCTGGAGCATTGGCCCCAAACTTTTGCTCTTGAGCCTCTTAAATCTCCATGGTAGACCTCCACTCAGATGTTCATATTTCTACCAGATACTAGTTTACAAGCTTGTTCCACTGTAGGATACTTGCATAGACACAGCTGTTATAAATCAGATCCTGCTTATTTTCAGAACAAAGTCGAGAGCTGCTAATCCTGTCCGGAATCCCTCATTAGCCACACCATTAAGCAGTCACTGATGGTATATAAAAATGTAGTCTCAGCATCATGTTCCAGTATGAAAGTTAGAAGATGTGGCAGTAGTTGAATACTCATGTATTGTGTGTGAGAGAAATCTACAACTTAAATCCTGGTCTTCAGCTTGCTATCAGGCAATGCAAATTTTGCCTCTTACTCTTCTGTCTGTATTGATGCCCACTTGGACTACGACCAGCATTTCATGGGATGCTGTTGGCCCCCGTATCTTTTTGGCTTCTTTTGTTCTGGGCCTCTGCTCAGTCCATGTTGAGACTGTCCTCACTACAATTTTCCTATTCCTGTGTGCTTCTGCTGCACAAGTGCGGTGGAAGTGAGCTAGTCTTGCCACGGTGAGAAGGCAGAGGATGAAACAGCCTTAAGAAAGAGAATCAAGTCTGGATGCCAGCTGCGGATTCAGGAAGAAACCAGGCATCCAGAAGTCTTTTTCCCTGCCATTCCAACACACCTCACAGTAACAGTGCCTAGGAAAGCAGATGTGCAGGGCTTTGCTTTTGCAGGGCTCCGTACTGCCTGGTGGAGTCTGTTGCACTAGTCAGATGCATGGATGGATGGAGAGCAGCTCTGAGCAGCTCTGATTTTCTGTCTTGCCTGCAGGAGACAGATTTGTTCCCTTATGTGGATGGAAGCGAGGCACATAAGCTGCTTAAAAGTCTTCTTGCCTAGCCCTAATCCTCAAAACAATTGTTTGTTACTTCGCTTAACCCTGCTTAGAGGTTCTCAGTGCTTTGCCTGGCAGTATCTTCAAGGGAGAGGGAAGAGCAGAGCAGGTATGAATGGTCTGAAATACTGTTCTTTCACATTCTGTCTTTACCTCTTCCTTTATTTATTGCTTGGGATAGGAAGTAAAGTAGCTAGAAGAGATTAGAGAATCAAATAAGAAAATCAGTTTGGGAGATTGCTTTTGATTTCTGCCTGCTTTCTGCTTTTTAAAAGATGTAAAGTGGAGGGACTTTTCAGTTTTAATGCCAGACTAGGGGACTGGACAAGTTCTAGCTTTACTCATTCTGTTTATTCCAAACTTGCATAAAATAGAAGATTACAGGGAGAGCTGAAATATGCATATTGGGGATATGGAGAAGGACACAGAGGGTAAGTGAAAGAGACATGCTAAAACATAGGATTCACTGTCTGTGACTTTCTGTTTCCAGGGGAGTCGTCTGGACGAACAAAGATGTTCCCTTCCAGCTCCTCTCAAGGTCAGGCCAAATCGTTGTTGCCTCCTAAGTTGCTGAGAACGGCAGATAATAACTGACCAGGCTTGCAGTGTATTTTCAACTTGGAGTGAACAGGGAGCCTATAAACAGCCCAAGAACACATACGCTTGTCTTCTTTATCTATTTATTTATTTATTTATTAAGTTGCTGCATGAGAGAGTGAAACTATGTAGGTGAAACAGAATCATTACTTCCCTTTTTCAAATCTAAGTGGTTCCAATAAGCATTTAATATTACTAACAGTCTTAGTTTTGACTAAATGATTTCTTAAATCTTATTCAATTTAAGAACTATAATAATATTTTTGAAACCACATTACATATATTTCAGTAGTCTGCTTGAGGACTCACAGGTGTTACTAGAAAGCTGGTCTGTTCCCCTTAATTTTGGGCCAATAAGAACTGATTCCCATCTTTAAATTCGCAACTCTTCCTCTCCGTTCTTTCAGTCTCAGCTCAGGCACAGTAATATTAAATTCATCCTTGACCTTGAATTCAGTCTTGGAAAGACCGTAAAAAAAAAAAAAAGCCACATAGGGAATTGATGTAGCTCAGTTCTGACAGATAGTCAGTGCTCTTTGTGGTGACGGAAGGGGCATCCAGCTGGCATAAAGTGGCTCAGATACTCCTCCTGTTGCAGTCATGCCTCAGTACTAGTCAGTTGCATACCACAGGTCTAGCTATTGAGATGACACAACCTTGATCTTGGTGTAAATACAGTACTGTTTCTACCATCCCTACTGTCATCTCTGTCTGCAGCTGTCTAACACTGTGTGGAAGGAAAGGAGAGAGGCTCCCACTCCTNGGCATAAAGTGGCTCAGGTACTCCTCCTATTGCAGTCATGCCTCAGTACTAGTCAGTTGCATACCACAGGTCTAGCTATTGAGATGACACAACCTTGATCTCGGTGTAAATACAGTAGTGTTTCTACCATCCCTACTGTCATCTCTGTCTGCAGCTGTCTAACACTGGAAGGAAAGGAGAGAGGCTCCCACTCCTAACCTCATCCCATTTGCTTATAGTTTGACTACCTCCTCGTTTTGCATGCCTGTATTCTGTGTAGTTTCAAGGAGGATGGTGGGTGAAATCAGACTCCTAAATTTATTGCTCTCAAAGTTCTATATTGTAATGCTGAGACCTGGGAAATGGAGTCTAACCTTAAATCCCAAAGTGAAACTCTAAAGATGGATGAGGGCAGAGTAGAAGCTGAGGGCACAGCTTGTGCCATCGTAAGAGTGTAACACTTTAAATGATATCACGCATTTTTGCTAATGGTCTCTTCTGATTTCAGACAGAAGAGGAGTATATTCCTTACCCCAGCATTCATGAGGTGAGTTAGTACTGCTCCCCTCTGTTTTTCCTTGGACTTTATTGGCCTTTCAGCTTTTTGGCCTTTCAGCTTTCACATTCTCTGTCCTTCTCGATAGGTGTTACAGAAAGGGTGGCCATATCCTCTCATTATCTTACCCCAGTTTGGGGGCTACTGGATTGAAGGGACCAGCCACAACCTCTCCAGCTTGAGTCCAACTCTGTCTGACGTACCCTTTCCCTGGAGCGGTAAAGTGAAACTGGAGAGTGACCCTACAGCCAAGCTGTACCGCAAACATTTTCTGGGGAAGGTAAGGGTGATCTTCAGAGCTTCTCTGTCCACCCAGCCTCAAGCTGAAGTGTATCTCAAGCTTTTCCTGATGGATTTAGAAATAACTGCACAGCCACTCGATTTCAGTTCTTCCTGATGCCTTGAACTAATGTAAATAAGGTATATACTACTGTATGACTAGTAGTGTGTTAGGTTGGTCCTGTCCTCTTGTGATATGTGCATCATCCCGTGCATTAACAGAAGAGAAAGGTTTGCACAGGAAATGCTTATATTTGGTTAACACACTCTTTTGAGGCTCCTGCACAGATACCAACCTTGGGATGACAAGGGGGGAAAAAAGTGTAATAATATTGGAAATGGAGATGGTATTATTTTTAGAGGGGACTTCAGCACTGACAGTGCAAGCCCCTCAGTAGTAAGAAAAATAGTCCATTTTCCTCAGAAGCAAGCATGGTCACCACAGAATGTGTATGAAGAAACTGGGCAATGTGTTTTATAGTTCTTTCAGTAAGTTTGGTGCTAAGTGATGCCTGACTTTAAAAATTTCAGTCTGACTGACAGGGAGACAGCGTTTGGCCTCGTTAAGTGGATGTTTGTTGTCTGGCCATTGGTGTCCATCTGGGTTGGCCTGTTCAGGGAATTGATTGATTCCCAGACTATATCTCAGGATGGTATTAGCCATCAAGAACAAGTGAGAACAAACCCACGATCTTTTCTGATATTCAGTTCATGTTTTGAGTGAGCCAGTGTCAGAAAAGGACAAGGTGAACAGGACTCTTGCCACAGAAAATTCTACCCATGGGTAGAAAACTTTACCCATGTCTTTACCCATGACTTAAAGGCTTAGGTAAGGAGAGAGCTCAGAGTTTTTCCACAAGTAGAGTGTTTCTTCAGTTCAAAGTTAAGAGACACCAGTGATTTTCATGCTATGTGGATTGGGTCCTTTCCTTGCTGATAACATGGGAAGATTATTTCAGAAAGGTAAAGAAAGGTATCTTGCATGCTTTGAATAACTGCGAACAATTCTTAGCTGAAGAAGAGTCCGTAAGCATCATGTGACGAGAGCGGCATGGCCAGTGGTTTAGGGAATATGCTTTAAGCAAGATGGGAGATTAGAGTATGTGTGGTATTACAAACTTAATACTGTCTGTGTTGTGAGTGTGCATATACTAGGTCACTCAAACTCGGACAATTCTTTTGATGCTTTTTGCAGAACACCTTATAACAGATCCTATAAAACAACCAAACAACAAAAAAAAAGTGCTAGGACCTACAAGCCATAGCGCAGTTCCTTTTCTTTGTTTCACGGTCTATATTTTATATGACGATTACACAGTAAGATTAATTTTGCCTGTAGGAAGAAAGCTGTAAAAGCTTATGTCTTACACTGTGGGAATTATTAAATGTCTACGTTGTTTTTCAAGACTATAATAAAGAGAAGTAGCCTGAAGCCGGGAAGGATTAATAAAGGTATACATTGGGAATGTAAGTCAAAGAATTTTAGGGTGCAGTTTCACAAGCACTTGAAGCTGGCAGTGCTGATGAGAGAACCTTGCTTGCCATACATTCATATATGGTCATGTATTTCTCCATTATGCTGTCCTTTGTGCTGGTTAAAGTATTATTGCTGCAGTGCTGTGAACTGTTGGGGAACTAACTCAGCCGAGTCCTCTCAGTGGAAAGTACTATTTCTTAAGTTATTAGTGTGAAATTCCAGCTTAACCTAGGACAAAGAGGTGGAAACTATTTGAAGCAGTCAAAAGACATTTTTATTATTAGGCATAATTGTAATTATCTCTTTTGTTATTTTAAAGTCTCTCTAATTTTGTTTCATTACTACAAGTCTATGATTTTAGTAAATGTGTTCTCTGACTTGCTGAGACTGCAGATCATCTCATATTCAGGATCGTTTTTCTCTGGTATGCAAATATATGTGTTATGGAGCTTTTTACTATTTTCCTGTCATGACAAGCTGACATCAGCCCAAGATATTTTATTATTTTTTTAGTTTTCTCCAAGCAGAGATGCAGGGAGGGCCTGCAAGGAGACAACCTTATCAGGTATTGTTTCAGTACCAGCCCAGCCTTAGTGGTTCTGTGTTGTGCAGTTGCCAACGATGGCAGTAGCTTCTAGGTCCTTGTCATCTGATTGGCAAACACCACCTTATGATTTAAGGGTTACAGTGGTAGGGGACAAGGGAAGAGCAACTGATGTCATCTACCTGGACTTGTGCAAAGCGTTTGACACTGTCCCACATGATATCCTGGTCTCTAAATTGGAGAGACATGGATTCGACAGATGGACCACTTGATGGATAAGGAACTATCTGGAAGGTCACACTCAAAGAGTTGTGGATAATTGCTTGTTGTCCAAGTGGAGACCAGTTACAACTGGTGTTCCTCAAGGGTTGGTACTGGGACCTGTGCTGTTCAGCATCTTTGTTGGTGACATGGAGAGTGGGATTGAGTGCACCCTCAGCAAGTTTGCCGATGATACCAAGCTGTGTGGCAAGGTAAACATGCTGGAGGGGAGGGATGCCATCCAGAGGGACCTGGACAGGCTGGAGAGGTGGGCCCAAGCCAACCTCATGAAGTTCAACAAGGCAAAGTGCAGGGTCCTGCACGTGCGTCAGGGCAATCCCAAGCATAAATAAAGGCTGGGCAGAGAATGGATTGAGAGCAGCCCTGGGGAGAAGGACCTGGGTGTGCTGATTGATGAGAAGCTCAACATGAGCTGGCAATGCATGATTGCAGCCAAGAAAGCCAGCTGTATCCTGGGCTGCATCAGAAGTGTGGCCAGCAGGTTGAGGGAGGTGATTCTTCGCCTCTACTCTGCTCTGGTGAAGCCCCACCTGAAGTACTGCGTCCAGCTCTGGAGCCCCCAACATAGGAAAGACATGGACCTGTTGCAGCCAGTCCAGAGGAGGGCCACAAAGATGATCAGAAGGCTGGAGCACCTCTGCTGTGAGGACAGGCTCATAGGAGAGATTGGGGTTCGTTGGGGTTGTTCAGACTGGAGAAGAGAAGGCTCCAGGGAGACCTTATAGCAGCCTTCCAGTACCTAAAGGGAGCCTACAGGAAAGCTGGGGAGGGACTTTTTACAAGGGCATGTAGTGATAGGACAAGGGGTGATGGCTTCAAACTGCAAGAGGGTAGATTTAGATTAGATATCAGGAAGAAATTTTTCACTTTGAGGGTGGTGAGGCACTGGAACAGGTTGCCCAGAGTAGTGGAAGCTCCATCCTTGGAGGTGTTTAAGGCCAGG
>VUYV01000166.1:0-255901 GCA_008711295.1 Anarhynchus alexandrinus | reverse complement strand
CGATCTTTTGAGCAACCTGGTCTAGTGTGAGGTGTCCCTGCCCACAGCAAGGGAGTTGGAACTTGATGGTCTTCAAGGTCCCTTCCAACCTAAACCATTATATGATTTTATGAAGGAGGGCTTGATGGAATAATGATGCTGCCTACTCAGTACTGTAAGTTTATCTGTCACTGTTGATAGGTTTGGATGTTCAGGTATCATCTTTCTGTGGGTCATCACATAATCATTTGGCCACCAAAGCTGCTTTTGTTCCTTCTGCAGGAATGAAATCATCCCAGTATTTTACCAGGTGACCAGAGGTTGCTAATTAGCAACAAAGCTAATTGTTGTTTTTTTTTTTTTTTATTTTCAGTTGTCTTAAAGGAAGAGAATGGGCTAATAAAACCATTTTGAAACCTGTAGAGATCTTTTAGTGTTCTCTGGCTTCCTATGCTCCTATTGCTAAAAGAACTGATGAAACATACCAGGTCCCATGGGCAATATGTCTCTTACTTTTGTCTGGTTTGTTCATCTTTGGTGCAATTGCTGCTACTAGGTAGTGAAAAATAATTCTATTTCATCAAAAAGAACCCAAGAGACTCAGAACATGGCAGATGCCTTAATAGCTTCATAACTTCTCAGGCAAACTGTCAGCACTCCTTCTGTATTCTGTCAGTCTTTTCCCTTGGCCCCATGGAAGATACTTAGTTGCTTTTACAGAGTTCCATTTGAAATCCAGAACTTCTTTTCAGACTGTCTTAAATGTTACAGAAACTGCTTCTGTGGCTGAACAAATTTGTACCTATACATAGGTCACCTAAGCTCCAGGGTATCTTTTCACCACTGAGTTGCAATCTTCAGTATTAACCATAAAGCCTTTTGATGGTTCACCTCTAACTTCAGGACAGCTAACAATAAATGCTGTTGTATGTTGAAGGACTCTGAGTCTGCCTTCTGTTGCCTATGTGTTTTCAAAGAGAAAGAAAATTATAGAGGAAAAAAAAGTCATAACGAGGAAATGATAGTTTTGTTCATACATAAGATTACTCAGATCTCAGTTTAAAACCTAGGCTTACATTCAGGATCAAGCTAGGCAGACAGAGTAGCTTTGACAGAAATTCAATTATTTTAAGACCTCCACTAATTCTGGTGCCTGTTACCCTGTAGAGATTGCACCCCTTTGTGCAGCTCTGTCTGGTTATGCTGGCTGCAGAGCTGATAACCCAGTGTCCAAAGCAGCTGAGATCCCAGTGAGTCAGACCTGCTGGAGTCTGGCTTAGAAGTCTCATCAAAAAGCATCCTGTTTTCTGGTCTCTGCAGCTTGGTGTTACTTTTGGCTGCAGTTTACCTCAGGCTCTGGCCTTTGTTCTGCTTTCTAGTCCTGACTTCTGTTGGCATTGGGCCATCTTTTTCCTTAACAGCCTGTCTTGGGCATCCACCCTAGCGTATGACTTCTTTGGTTTATGGACTTCTTTGATTCTAGACTTCAACTGACCATTGAGCGTGCTTTTGTTTTGCTCCTTGAGTCTGTCTGTTTCTCAGCTTCTCTGTCTTTCTGCCCTTGGTCACAATGACTGTTGCACCTGATTCTTATTCTCTTCTCAAAAATCTGCTAGTATCCTGAAAGACATGGTCAGGAAAAATAAATTGTGCTCTCAGCCTTTGTGTCTTCCTTTGATTTCAGCTTTTCTTCCTATGTATGGGTAAGTTCAGTCACTACCATTGACTCGTGTGACAGATCACACTGGACTTCTGTGATTTGAACATTGCAACTAGAGGTAACGTTATTCTGTTTGCTGGTCTTCACTTATACCTTATCTTTCCCAGAACATGCTCGTTCAGTCTGCTTTGGCAGAAGGTAGGCTATGCTAGCACCAGAAGCCATGAAACTTTTCCCCGTAAATCAGTAGCGAGGCTGTTCTGGGTGTTGGGTTTTTTTTTCTGTCTCAAAGAGGAAGTGACGACAATGATATCTCTAGTACTTAAAGAAGTTCAATAGCTTCATTTTCATATCCAGGTTCAGGGTAGTGACCGTAGTCTTAGTTATTCCTTTTTTTTATCAAAGAGGGTATTGGTTTATGTCTGTTGACTTAAGATACATACGTCCACATAGATACCAGAGTATTTCACTAGATGTATCTTTATTTCACAGTGAGTCAGAACTATGACTAATACAAAAAATTGTTTAGATTTTTTTCCACGGTAAAAGGCAGTCTCACCACTGTGCTGAGAGAGGTTACAATCCATCAGAGACAGAACAGACCTTCTGTATTTTCTAGGCAAGAGGCTGAGGAAGGTACTCTCAGACTAGCAACTCTTTTTGATCAAATTGCACACTTTGCTCCCATTGAGTCCTTAATTAATTGTGTTCAGAGTATTTCTTTCACAGAACACATTCCAAATTGTGCATGTTCTGACTGTACAACTGGACACTTAACTTACTGTCCCTTGTCATGCACAAGGATGCATTTATACAGTGCTTCCTATGATGAGTCTTGCAAACCTGGTTACTGACTTCATGCTCCCTGGCCGTTTTCTCAGGTTGCAAGTAACTCTGTCTTTAATTTGAGATGACTGCCATTCTGCTGGTAGGACAGCCCATTGATTATTTGCAGGGGAACAGTGGTTTATCTCTCTCCTCCATTTAATTTGACCATGACAAACACTTTGCATTTATGCTGAGGAGATAATTCCGATAACCAAACAGCATAAAACCACTGGTGTACATCGGAACAGATTCTGTACACTCTAAAATGTATGCAGAATACTTTGATTCTATCTTTCAAGTAAGTTGGTGATGGGCAACACTATCATTAGAAAATATATCAGCAAACAAGATAGCAGTTGGTACCTCTTCTCTGTGAAACAGTTTACAAGTGGAATTCGGGAATCAAGCTTCCCATTAAAGTGTGTGCTTTTTATCTCCTGGGAGCATCTGACTTCTCAGTGAGTGGACAGAGCTTCTTTTTCCTACAGAACCACAAGTGGGCAATCCAGCTGGATATCTTGAGGTGCATCATCTGGGATTTGGAAAATCCCAAGATTTGTCTACAGAAGATACCAAAAGAAAGCCTTGAATTTATTTTTTTTTTCTGATGCCTAAACTGTTCTGCACTGACAATCTCTGTGGCCACATTCCTGATTCCACCATCAGCAGATTGCTATATAGCTTTCTCCTGACTTTCGTGCTCCCAAGGCATAAGGCGGCACTGATAATTCTGCCTGCTATAGGGTAGCTGAGATGATTCTTTATTTTGTTTTATTTATTATTATTTTGCTTTGCTGAGAAGGCGTCCTAGCCCAACTTCCATCATTGCTAGCTCAGAAATACCATACCAATCTCACTATATTCTCCTGGGTTGGAGGCTAAATACTGGAAAGTACTACTGCCCCTTTCAAGAGAAAGTCTCATTAGCAGCAAGAGATTAAGATATTAATCTAATCAAATCTAATCCAAAGAGAATCAGATCCCCTGCATGACATTCTTATTGGTCTCTCTGTCCTGCTTATACCTCAAACCCAATAATTTTGGACTGTTTGCTGAAAGCATGAGTTCAGTCTCAGCATTTTGTTTGGTTGGAGTAGCAGCCAGCTCCAAAAACTGGCTGTAAAGTGGTTTTCCACTTGGAAGATGGGAGCAATCTAAGCATTTTGGGGTGATTACACCTATATAGTGTTCTCATGGTGCTAGAGGTTTCTGTTAGCATGCCTTGTCAAAAGGCTTTAACCTTTTGAAGTTAGAGATTATATATATCAAAATATATGCTATATCTATAAAATATATATTTATAAAAATCTATATTGATATACTCAGGCCATTGGAACATGGCTGTATACCTAGGAGAAATGTATGGCCACAGCAACTTCTATATAGAGCCTGTGAAAATGTTTGCATTGTGGTTCATTGTTTGACTGAATGACTCTCTCTGTTTGAGGCACACTCCACTAAAGCTCAAGCAGTGTTAGTGGCACTGCTGAGAACAGTCTTCATCTGCAAAGTAGTTACCTGGAGCTCGGACTGCATTCTCCCTGAGATGCGAGTGCTCTTAGAGATCAACCATTTGGTATAATGATCATACCAGTACCGTTTGTGTAGAAAATTCCTATGACCATGTGCAACTGAATGTGCTGGAGACCACTACTTAGTCATGCAGAGTCTGAATGGATACAGGGAAAGTCCATGAAACACACGATTTTATTTACAAGAAACTCGATTTCTTCAAAATGTATTGCTGAATGTTCTCGTCCTGTTCCTTCTCAGAAGCCCTTGTGATGATGGACAGCTGAGGAGGAACTGAAGTGACAGTGGATGAACATTGACTGATATGCTCATGCATTGATCACCCAGGGGGCTGGGAGACAGCATATGCACGTCTTCAAGCATGCCATTGCTAGTTAAAGAAAAAAATCAACTAATCTTGAGTGACAGGTTGCACGCAAAAAATCTAGGTAAACTTCTCTGGGGAGCATGTTGGGAATAACGGCTTCCTGTTTTTAGGAGCACCAGAACTTTTACTCCAGTGACATGTCCTTGGGCTACCTGGTACTTTCTGTGAAGTATGAACAGATCGAGAAACAGGAAAATTTACGCCTGTTGCTGAGGTAACACTGCCTGGTTTTGAAGTGTATGTTACTGTGCTGTGTCTCTCTTGAGCTTCCTCTGCATAGATATGGGTGTGAATCGTGTCTCTCTCCTGGAGAGGACTGCAAAGGAACCTTTGAGCCTTCTTTTCTTGCCTTCCACTCTGAGTTTCTCACAGCAGTTTCCTTCGGCAAGCTGAAGTGGTGTTTGTGGGCACATTTTTATAGCTCCTGTATGAAAAACATCTGTTCTTCCCTCAAAAGGAAAGTTTTTCTGTTTACTTAGAGACATGTGAGTAATCTCTAGGAGAATACGTATTTCCTGATGGAGGGCAGCCTAGCCCAGGCCTGTCTTTGGACTTTGTACTTGAGAATAAGGCTCCCTTGAAGGTGAGCTAGAACATTCCTTAGCTTCCCAGGACAGCCTACGAAGTGCCTTTAGGCTGTCCTTTAGGGCTTCCACAGATACTTGCTGAATGAACTAGAAGAAGAACAGAGATGGATCTTGCATAGGTGAGAGGCACGCTGCAGAAAAGCTTTTTAGCACGCTGTGGGCTGGGTGCACTTCCAGTAGGCAGTGTGCTGCTGGAAGGAACTGACTTACAGTTGCTGCTGACAAGGACTCATCCAGACTGAGGGAAAATACTGATTGCATAGCAGTCAGCTCCAAGAGAATCACTGGTGAGTTTCCTCCGTTGTATGCAGAGAACACTTCGGAGTACCACATGGAGCAGTAATCTGGGGGGGAGAAGAGAGAACCTGTTTGTGAGCTGTGCCAGGGAATGTTTATCTGATCCCAGAAACCTTCCTACATGGAAGAGACTGGTGAAGAACAAATGGGTAGTAATCCCTCTCTTAAGATATTGTATTATATGCAGCACCTTTTGCTCAATAGCTTGTTTATAATGTTTTGAAGAGGACTCTGACAGCCCAATATTTCTTCTCTCTTAGAAAGACATCTCTCCTTTAATATATATGTAGAGAGAAAGGAAACTTTTTTCCATCAGCTTTCTGGAACAATGCTACACCGGTTTCTACCTTCTATACTTCGCATAGATCTGCTTCCCTAGGCTGTCTCTAACAGACCTTTTAACAGTCTTTCAAAGCCTTATTGTATGATCTTATGAATCCATTATAATACTGTGTCCATGAATGGTATTTCAACATTTAGATTTCTGTGAAAGAAAATGGGGGGGGGCGGGGAGGGGAGAGGCAGGAAGAGCAAAATATTTCTTCAAGCAAGAAAAGAATGCAAAGGAGCAAGAGACTAAGCATCCCTGTTTTGTCTTCCTCGGCTCCCCACATACAAGTGGTGAGCAATAAGAAGAGTAAATATGTCCCTTTTCCAGTGATTTTATGCATCAGGCTTAAAAGATAATCTGAGGAATGGCTATTCTTTCTTTAAAGAGCCAGTGTTGCTTATGTCTCCCTTCAGCTTTTGCTCTAATGCCTTTTTTTTGTTTTGTGTCAGGACTCGGACTGGCACCAAACATGACCTGATCCCCATTTCCTGTCTGAATGAGTTTCCCAGTGCTGTCCAGATGGCGAAGGTGAGATTCATGTTTGCCGGTTCACTCTCACAGCCTCATTCTTCAAGTTATTTTCACCTCTGTCCTCCCATTTCCCTCTTTTCTACTATTCCCCAATAGTACTGTCATATACTTCCCTTTTACACTTGGATGTAGCTTCTCTTCTTTCTTTTCTAATTTTGTCTCAGATTTTTTTGCCTGAAGGGACTCCTGTCAGATAATTATAAACAGTGACTATGTTCTCATGCCCACAGCAAGCTAGGGCATATGATAATCACACTTCTGTTTCCCTCTCTCTCTCTCACTCAACAGCTACTGTGTGAGGATGTGAATGTTGAACGCTTCTTTCCTGTCCTCTACCCGAAGGTATAATGTTCTGATATGTCTGTACGTCCCTTTTCCATCAAGGTCTGGCTAATGACGTCCAACTGATAATTTGTGTTTTCATTACCTCAGGCTTCTCAGCTTATTGTTGCGTTTGATGAACATGTCATAAGCAATAACTTCAAATTTGGGGTCATCTACCAGAAACCTGGACAGGTAAGCTCCTTCAGATCCCACAATACTCAGGTAAAACGTAAAGAGTCGGTTCTCTTAGCTTAAACATAATAACAAGGTCTATACTGTCCTGTGAAAAATACAGGTGCCGTAAAGAGAAAGGATAGAAGCTTGCCTTATGTTGATCAATTTGTTTGTGCAGGTCCTCAAAGCTGGTTGAACTATGTATAGAAATTACTGCCTGTTCTTTGTACTGCTTGTGCTCCTTATGACTTCTCCTTTCCTTTTGAAGACAACCGAAGAAGAAGTCTTCAGTAACACAGAAGAGAGTCTGGGTTTCCTGGAGTTCCTGGATTTCCTTGGTGACAAGATTCAGCTGCGAGATTTCCGTGGGTGCGTAACCAGTGCCGTTGGAAAGCCAGGTCGAGTTCGGGAACACCACATGTTCAGAGGCTGAGACTCTGTTAGAGCCCGGCTTTCAGAAAAGTGCTGCACATCCCAGTGCAGGTGGAGAAGCCCAGAATGCTTTTCTTAACCATCCTGTCTGGGAACCAGTTGGAATTTAGGTGTCTGCTGGTATTTTCATTTAAAGGTCTCCTGGTATCTCAATCTGACTCACGGTATCAGTAAAGAATAATTTTATTTGACTGTGCGAATGTAAGTTTGTTTCACAGTGGCAGGGGTCAGTATTGTTTTAGTCTTTTTCTGTGGTGCAGCCTGTCCTTTCTGTACTTTGAAATATGGATTGTGTTTCTCAGAAAAATGCCGAAGAAAGTAGCTCCTTTGAGGATCGCTGGTTTAGCTTCGTAGCTTTTAGCAAGCAAGTATGTTCATCAGCAGAAACATTGGGCAGCTTCAGTCAGTGCCTTTGTTTTGGGAAGATTTGGTGCCCCACTATCACTGATTTCTTAAAAATCACCTTTGATGATCTTGATGGTACCAAGCTACTGTTACTGATACCTTCTTTCTTCTCTCCACTTTCTCATCTCTGCCCTGCCTGACCTATGGCCTGGTATGGATTTGCTCAGGTTCCGGGGAGGATTGGATGTCACCAGAGGTCAAACCGGCACCGAGTCGGTCTATACAAACTTCCGGGGCAAGGAGATCATGTTTCATGTGTCTACAAAACTGCCCTTCACGGAGGGAGATTCCCAGCAGGTATTGGAAGGAGAACTAAGGAATTCAACAGTGTGGCTAAGAGGGAGGGGTGTTTGACGAGGGGCTAGTTTGAGGGGAGAATGCCTAACTGCATAATGTTGGGAATTATGGCTGGAGTAATGGTAAAAGTAGTGATAAGGGGTTTGGTTGAACAAGTGGTTGGAGATGCTAGACAGACTGGTGTTTGAGGCCCCATCGTACTGTTTCACTCTTTTTCACCTGCTTTCTCACTTTGTTATTTTTTTCCTCTCCAGCTTCAGCGGAAGCGTCACATTGGGAATGACATTGTGGCCATCATCTTCCAGGATGAAAGCACGCCTTTCGTCCCTGATATGATTGCTTCTAATTTCCTACATGCTTATGTGGTAGTTCAGCTCACTCCTGTCACCACTGGGGACACTTTCTACAAGGTAAACGGAGCCAATAGATTGCTCTGTGCTGATTTACTGATATTGGTCCTTGAAGTGGAAACCTGTTCTTGGGCCTTTGGGAAAGGTACAAGTTCATCCAGCTGTCATCCTATCCTGCTTGCTCTATTAGTAAACTTGATGAGTGTTTTCAGCAAAAGACAATAATTAGATCTATTACCCGTAAACCTAGAAATCCAGTAGCTGCCACCAGCTCTCCTTCCCTTTCACCCACTCTGTGATCTCTGACCAGGAGTCTCCTTATCGCTATGTTGTTCTCTGTTCTATACTTTTGCAGAGGTCCTCTCTGTTTGGTGTGATTGCTACTATTTAGCAATCTGTTTCCATGTTTGTTGGGTATTCAGATTTCATAAAGATACTGATAAGCTGGACGGGGCTAGGAGGTGAGGCTGAGAATGATTAAAATTCTGTAACACAAGTATTTTACTGAAAGGAGTTCAGGACTGCTTACTGCTTCTGCCTAGCAAATAGAAGGTTAAAGAATAATATGATCAATTTGTTAAGTATCTACACACAAAACTAGAATGTACTTGTATATTTTTCAAAGTAGCTGGTAAATTTCTGAAGCTTGAAGCTTGGGAATTGAAGCTGGATGAATTCGGATAAAAAAATTTTTGTTTACATCAAAGGGCACAAGGAGCAATTGATGCCATTTTGGGGGATGCCTTGCTTGCATTATATAAGTCAGGTAAAACTCATTCACCTGACTGACAGCCATGTCAGTCATGACATGGTGATCATGTGGCAGAGCACAGGGCTGAGAGCTTGCAGTGCCAGAGACTGCAGGTCAGATACCGCTGGTTGGCCCAATCTGTGGAATCCGAACCAGCTACATCTGCTTTGGGGGAATTGCAGAACTGGTGCCCATCTAGCAGGGAAGTGCTGCCTGTTAGCGCCCACCAGTTGAAAGAAGCCCTGCAAGAACACAAATTCCCTGTCTGCAGCCTTTGGACACAGCTGTTTCTCTGTCACGTGACTCTGTATGGATGTCTGTATAACTTTTGTTCAACTTTCAGTCATGCTGAGGGAGCAGAAAATATGTAGAAGCTTGCATTCTGTGGTGGATTTTCCATTGTAGAGACATTTTAATCAAAGTGCTATGTCTCGTATTATGTAGGAATTCTGATTTGGTGATGATGAGTCCTTAGGCCTTGGAGGTCTACAAGAACACCAAGAACATCAGAATTAGGACAGGATCCCCATCTCCTCTCCCACCAAAGAGGGTGCTGGGGGTGGAACAAAAACCTTCTGTTGTTCCCTATGCTATGGGCAGCCAGGTCTGTAGTGACATGAGAGCCTCGTGTCGATCAGTGGCATGGGGTTCTGCTTCTCCTCTCGTTCTCTGTTTTGTAGGGCACAGGAATTCACTGGAATTTTTTAATGACAAGAGAAAGAGCTGGGGAAGCTTTCCATTTGTCTTGCCTCTTCCTGCTATTGTTTTCATCTTTGCCTGTCTGCAATGGCATTGTTTTTGTCTGTGTAATAGGGTTGGTTGTATCATTTCATGAAAAAGAAATAGTCCCAGTCAGGACCCTAGAGCCAATGCAGAGTGTTCTGTAAACCACTTTTCCAAAGTGGTTTTAACTCGTTCTGCCTTGAAAGGATTCTAGTACTGAAGAGACTGCAGTTTGGGAAGATTTTTTTCTATCCTTTGTTGCATTTACTTAAGCTTTAGTGCCTAGTGGTTAAATTGGAATATTAATGGCATTTATTTCTTTGAATCAGAAAATAAAAATACAAAGCAGGATTTTACCTGGTAGATATCTATTAGGAGGGAGAAGGAGGCCTTGTAATTAGGGAAACTGGCCTACAATGTGAGAAATCTGAATTAAATTGAGGGCCCCTTTCCTTCTTCCTCTCATTAAACTCACGCCTCTCATTTACACTGGAGTGTTATTTTAAGGCAGTTTATGTTAAGTTGTTCTGACACTGTTCCCTGTTGTATGAAATGGCAAATAATGGTATTGTTCCATCTCAAAGAAGATCAATAACCCACCCCCCCCACCCACCCCCCCCGTGAAATATTCTTAAGCGCTGTACGTATCTGGTAAGATAGCTGCATATAATTATAGGTAAATGCAGTGAAGAGCCAAGTGACAGTATGTAAAAACTGGACTGCATACAGTTACTTTTTTTTTGGCATTGGTATGTCAGGTATGAGCATGTAAAAAGAAAAACAAAACAAACCAACAAAAAAACCCCACAGTAAACCCCAAACCATGGATTTCCTTATTTCTTACTGGAAAGTGCTTTTATATGCTTACCACGTGTGACTCAGAGAGGCAGTGTCACTGAGGTACTCCCCTCAGTGTGCAGTGTATCTCCACTGAGGATTCTCTGTCAAAAAAATAGGTCAGTACACCCATATTGACACAGGCTCTTCTAGTGGAGGTAAATCTTGCAGGCTGAATAGAAGCATCTTATTTTTTCTTGTTCTAAATACAGTGGTTATTATTTAAATATTTATGAAAATATTTTTTTAAAAAAAGCAATTGGTTCAATTGATTTTTGTTGCTCTTAGTGTGTGCGCACCCAGCTGACTGAATTTCTGGGAGATAAATCAGCACATCCATTCACTAAGTACAGAAACAGATGGGTGCATGGGACAGCACATTAGATCTCTCTTGGATATGTAAATGATTCAGGAGGGATCAGATATGTCATAGTAGTTTGAAGGCTTTGATAGTCTCACTTGTGTTATAATGCTTATTTTTTTCCACTTATATTGTTTCAGGTTTCAGTCACAGCCCGAGATGATGTCCCCTTCTTTGGACCCCCTCTGCCAAATCCAGCCATATTTAGAAAGGTTTGTTTCTGTGGGTTAATAAGTTAAAAAAGTTAATACTTTATTCCAGCGTTAGATGTCAGGGGGATATGGTACACACCCCTGTGTTCTGAGCCAGTATCGTCAGTCTGGCTAGGAGACTTTGGAGGTCTAAAGAGTAGTAAGGCAGAGCTTTTCTCCTATGAAATTTTTATTACTGTTTTCATCTTCAGTCTAGTCTTCATCTTGTCTTATAGAGTGCAGAGTTTCGTGAATTCCTCCTGGCCAAGCTCATCAATGCTGAGTACAGCTGCTATCGAGCTGAGAAATTTGCTAAATTAGAGGTGGGTCTATTACCTGATTGCTTCCATTAAAAATTATAAAACAGTATTCTTGCCAGATTAGGAAAATAGAATATAATTTTTTACTTCTACTTTTAGTTTTGTGTTGCTTAAAAAAGGAGGATGAAATGTGATTATACTCAGCTATGTGATGCTTCCTTTGTATTTCACAGCAGGTGTGATAGAATATGAACAGGTACATTCTAATGTAAAGATCTAATCCTCAAGTAAGAATGGGAACATGATGCATATGTTTTGCTGGAGGAAATTCTGTATTAGCTGAAACTCATTGTTGTGCTACAGGATGTGTACTGGTATCACTGATTTTGGTTGAAGGTACCAAAATTCTGTTCCAGACTCTGCTGCTTGCCTGATCTAGAAAAAACTGCCCTCAATCCATGCCTCTGTTTCATCACCTGTAAAAAAATACTGATGTCCTTTATGACTTGCTTTGGAAAGGGTTTAAAAGGGCTGGATGTCACTGTAATATATTCCACAACTCTACAGCTAAAACCACTTCATACTGTTTAAATTAATTTTCATGGTGATTTTTTTTTTTTTTAAGGAGAATGCAAAAACAGGGGAAAAAAAAAATCCCTCCACTCCCAATAATAGCTGTGTTTTCATTCCCAATGTTGATGCAGGAAAGAACCCGGAGTGCCCTCTTGGAGAGCCTTTTTGAGGAGCTGCAGCTTCGCAGCCGCAGTATGATGGGATTGCCCATAGGGGAGGACGACAAGATAGAGAATGGCAGTGGGGGCTTCCTCGAGAATTTCAAGGTGAGCCATAGTGGACTGATTCCTTACCCAGTTGCTTACGCTTTTCTCAAGTTCATCGTGTGTCCCTCCAAGGAATATTGACCCTGCTGATCAGCTGTGCTGAGGGTGAGACAGGAAAAAATGTCCTTCCATCCAGCAGCTTTTCTTTAGAGCATCTTAACTGCGCTTTACTGTATCTCTCAAGAAAAGAGAGATACATTCCCCTTCCTGTGCTCGTTCTACAGAGCTACAGCGTGGTCTAGGGTGGAATTCCATACTGTCGCTGAGAAGTCAAACTTTTCATGCTTCATGCTGGTGTCTAGTGTCAGATGGGGTTTCACTCCATGCCTTACAGAAAAAGGAGTGTTTGCAAGAGGAATTTGAATAACTAGTAGCAAACAGCTTTCAGTTCCTGCAGCAGATCTCTTCCAATTCATTTTCATTATAGATGAAAGAGTTGCAAGAGCCACTGCAAGAGAGTTTCTAACATATCTGTGAGTGTACTGTCTAGAAAAACTGTGATGCTTTATTTACCAGAGTTAATTTACCTTTGTTCAGAGTAGATGACTATTTTTTTTATTTTTTTTTTTTTAATAAATTGGGATCAGGTAACAGAACTTACTTTTAAAAGTGATAAAGAAGATACGAGAAAGCAAAGGTTTTTTTGCACGAACAGGCAAACTGAGTTTTGAATTGGTTATATTGAAAGAATCTTACATCGCTTTCCTGTCTACTTCCCCTTTCCCACTTCTGTGGGAATTGCCTCACCACTTCTTCTGTATAAGTTACCTGTCTGGACATAGAGATGTGTTATAAATAGCACTTTTTCAGATGACCCTCACCTGCTTTGTATGGTGGGCTGGTTAGAGTCGTTAAGGGCTGTGAAACTAATCCATTCACATATAGGTTTGGTAGCTATATGCGTAGCTTTGGTCAGAGCTAGGGTGCTTTGGTGAAGTGTATTTTTACGTACAATCAGTCTTTGCTGTGAACCAGGAATTTCATACCCATTCATGCCTTACACTAATTGTCCCAGAATGTCCTTTTCTGACTTCTATCACATGCTGTGATTTGCATGTCATGTACACAGACGACCTTTGTAAAAGGCTGTAGAAGGCTAAGTAAACTCAGAAAATGACTTTTTCAAACGCTGCAAATTTTGATATGGATGCTTTCCCCTTGGAACCAGCACTCAAGTTCATGCAAGACTGAGCCTTATGGTCTTGAACAGGAATTTGATTTTGTGTTTTGTACCCTGTACTGGGTAGGACTGCTCCAGATGATGCTGTCTTATCCAGTATGCTGCAATAATGGCAGGGAATCTCTATTTATTGCAACAGGATAAGGGAGGCGAAAGCAGAAAATATAATTGAGGAAGGGTTCTTCCCTGGCAGTGAGCTTCATGAATCGTCTAGGACCAAAAATGGGTAATATCTAAGATGCTGCCTCCTAGGAGTTTAGGATTTCTGTGGTTCTGGTGTTGATCTGTCACAACTTTCCACCCAATCTGTGGTGCTTTTCATGCTGCCCTACCGTGTGCATGTCTATATGTGTATCCATGTTTGTCTGTTTCCCTGCCTCCCTTCTGTTCAGCGGGTGATCAGAGGCCGCAGCCAGAGCCTGGATACCATGGGGATATCCATGAGAAAGCAGCAGCCAGCCACCCTGCCCAGCCGCCCAGCTACAGCTGGCCTTGCCCTCAGCCAGAGTGTCGCCGAGGGCCCTAAGGCCATTGCTGCGGTAAGGTATTCGGGTGGGCTGTAAGAAGAGACCCGGCATACCTTTGTGACCCACCCATACATTCTATTTATCTTTCCCTATTAGTTTGTCCTCTTGTCCTTCTGTGAATCTCATTTTGTTGTATCATCCCGTTTCACAAGTGGTGACAGCACGTGTTGCAGTCGTTGTGTCTGTGCCTATCTCTAGCCCCAGTTCATCTGTAAACTAGAGCTGAGATTGACGCAGACTGGGAGAAGAAAGCCAGAGATGATTCTACATCAGACATCTATGTCTGCTATCCTGGATTAGATCTTGTACGTTGCCATACCTTAAAAAAATGCATGCACTGTGGTTTGACCAGAGGGGTACAGTATTGTCATATGGCAAGAGCTGAGAAAATAAGGACACTAGATCTGTTCCATTTCTTCAATTTCACCAGTCAGGTTCTTTTCTGTAATATAAACAGGTGCACAGTGTTTATTCAAGGTGCTGTTTTGCTGTAAATAGAATTTTCCTGTTGGGTACAAACAGTAGAATGAATAGTTTGGGCTGAGAAAGAGTGAGTATTTTTAGTCACTATCAAAGCCTTTCTTATTTGCTAGGGATACTAAACATACGTGATCAATGTGAGCATAATAAATATGTGACAAATGTTTCCAGAAAAGGATCCATGTTTCTGGCAGTGGAAATATGGTTACTTTGGCCAAAGTGCATCCAGCTTGTTGTGGTTTCTGCACTAGTGATGTCAATATAGGCAAGCTAGAAAAAAACCCCAAACATCTCTGAGTAAGCCAAGAAGGTGCCTTTCAGTGTGGAAATTTCTTGGTGACAGTTTACTCAGTTGTATGCATTCTTTGTGTCAGCACAACAAAGTCACAGAATAGTAATGACTTGGGTTTGCTGCCTCCTTCTCTCCTTTAACTTCTAGTTTTCTCTACCTTTCTGATTCTGCCTCTCCTTCTCTAATCATATGGGGATATCTCCCTTCCTTTGTTTCTGTATCTCTCTGTCTCTTTCTCATACCACCTTTGTAAGCCCTAGCTTCTCTTTCTGAGCAGAAAGTACTTTTCTGACAGAAAGTACTCCTCCTTGCACTGGTGGAGCTGGGCTGTGCTATTGTATTGCAGAGTAAAGAAGAGGATCTGGATCCACATCACAAACTCCCTCTCCCATGCTTTCAGTTCTCCAGTTTTTCCTGTCTTGTTCCCTTCCCTCCTTTCTGTCACACTTTCCTTTTTTCTAGTCTTTTGCCTTGCCTGGTAGGAGCCCATCACGTACTCGAGCCAGCCGCTTCCATGGGCGACGGAGTAGTGCCATTGGCATTGAAAACATACAGGAGGAAAAGAGGTATGAGCTGTGGAAAGGTGAGACAAAGAGAGAAAAAAAAAAACAACAGGAGGAGATGAGAAAAGGGAGGTAGAAAGGCACATACAAGGACAGAAAGGGAATCGACAGGAATGAGAACTGAGATGGAAATGGTTGGAATGGAAAGAAAAGCCCAATTATAGGATAGTGGAGAAATGGACAAATGACAGGAAGAAAGAAAATAAAAAAGGACATTTGGAAATGGGGAGAATCAACATTTGAGGAAGAAGGGAGGAGATGGGTGGAAGAACATGGTAAGATCGCTCTTAAACATTGTGCAGTTTGATCCAGGACTCATGGTTCTCCTGGACTGTATTTGCCACTTTTAGATGAGAGTCAGATGAAAGGCTTTTACTTGAGAAGGGGGAATTTGGTACTTGATTGTTTGTTTGTCTTCATGTTAAAAAGTTCAAATAGACAAAACTTCTTATATCTTAAAATAAGGATTTTTTTTTAAAAAGGCTTTACGTCAAAATTCTAACATTTAAGTTAGGTGGTCTGAGAAATAATTGTAATTAAGGGGTAACATACAGGTTTAAGGAGTGATTTGGCGTATTTGACAGAATTATAACCATTCAAAATTTGTCTACTGGTCACAAGAGATTATTTAGTTAAATGAATAAATTTGTCTCAGCTCTAGCTGAGGTATCTTTTTAAGATTTTACAGTCTCAAAAGTTACATGAGTGCTCTGCATCTAACATACAGTTTTCCCAGTTGCAATAAGTCCAGGGAACAGCTTAAAAGCTCAGTGTAAAAGGGGAAAAGCTGGTGGTTTCACAACAGGATCTTATTGCATTTTCCCTTCTTTCAAGTTATTCTCTTGGACCTTTCCTTAATGAGGTGCCTATGACCCAATATGAATAAAAATATTATAGAAGTTTCTTTGAGAAAAATAAAATCTTCTGAGACAACTCCTCTGTAACAGTCTAAGCCAACACAGTACTCACAGCTCCTCACTACTTTAAATAGTTTTGTACCTTATGCAGCTGTGCCCTTCAATCCATTACTTTGCATATAACATCCTTCACTATCCCCTTAAAAGATCTGTAAAAGTTTTCTACAACAAGGAAAAAACCTGGATTTATTGTCTTTTTTTCCGTGCTCTTTGCTAGGAAGGAATTGGTAAGCTATTGTGTTTACTTAGCTTTCCTTTTTCTTATTTGTAATCTTAGATATTGAGGAACAGTGAGCCTTATCTTGTGTTTTGTGAAAGACTTTTTGGGTGATTCTTGAAGGTGCAGTTTCACTAGCAACTGGTCTAACAGTTCATTGCTGCTGAAAAGAAGGTATACTTTCCCTCTCCCAGTGTCTCTTTCAGCTACCCAATCCCGTCCCATTCCTTGTGATGGCTCAGATGCTTAGTGGGCCCTTCATGGAACTGATTCAGCCCATTAATCTAACAGAAAAAGTATCAACTTTCTTTCATTGGATTAATTATCTGCCAGGTTAATTAATTAATTAATTAATTATCTGCTATGAACTGGCTCGTGGAGAAGTCTGATGGGTACCAGGACTGATGGAAAGTACACTTAGCAAGAGTGGAGGAGGCTGGAGCAGGCTCTCTGTCTGGCAACAGCAAGGTCAACATGTCATGTGTGACACCCTGAAGCTGTGATATGCAGGCTTTGATGACGGAACTGAGCCAGTCCATCCCGCTTGTTCATGTGTCATAAAAGTTTCAGGGTTGTTTAGGATTGTTTTTTGTCTGGATCATTTCCAGTCTCACAAACAGTTGTATTAGCACAGGTGAGGGCATGAGGAACTGTGATGTGAGGAGTACAGGTAGGACCAACTGACTAAGAGAGCAGAGGAGGAACTTTGTAAACTCCATCACTGAAGCCACAAAAAAAAAACCCAACAAAAACCTGATGTTTCCAATCCTTAATTAAACACACCCCACTTTTCAGTTACTCACACGGACAGCTTTCTTCAGAAGTGTCTTGACAAGTACCAGTAGCAATAAAACTATTGTAACCATCCTGAAACGGGGAAATTTGCTGAATCCTTTTTCTTTATGCAATAAATATATAAGCTCTCTAATCAATCATAAAGCTTCTTAAGCCCAATGAAATGGGGATAATAAAAGAAAAAGTTGAAGAACTAAAAGAGAATACTGAAATTAATTTTGGCTTTTATATGAATTCAAAAGGAGCTTAAAGTTGGCCATTTCTAAAATATTGCCATAAACAGGTCACGTCTAAGGAGCCTGCCCTTTTCAACACAACTGTGTTTTCTTCCCTTTCATGTGTGTAGGAAAGATCCAGCTTTATATTGCGACTTATAAGGAAGTGTAAGAACAGATAGTGCTTAACTCTGGCCCTGGGGTATATCTGGTTTCTCTTTTGTCCCAGCAGAGACACTGCAGAGAGGATACAGAAGGTGCTGGACAGTCCAGGAACTTTCTTTGACCTGAAGTCTGAGAGATCGTCCAGTCCCAGCTCCCCAGAGTTCCCCAGCAGGAAGAACAAGTGAGTTGGAAATAATTTAAATATTTGAAAGATGCTCACTGTGTCTGGTATTAGCTTACATGTGATGCATGTGATGCTCTGTCGGAGGCTTTACTGAGATTGTCCACATCAGGCATTGCAGCATCTTAAAAGTTAGGTGTCTGGCTATGGCACAGTAATTCAGACCATGTAAGTAAGGAACTCAGCTTTCTTAAGCAGTCAGTGAAGAAAGATTGGACCACTTAAAGGTGATTTGGGCTATATCTTTACTGTAATATTAGCTTGCATCCAACAGGATACACAAAGCCCTAGCTGTCCAATTATCCATGCTTACTCATGTGTATGTTTCCTCTGTAGTTTGCTCTGGAGGGATTTTGGAGCTTCATGGAGAAGCTTGGACAAGGGTATGTTGGGATGTTGGGTTGTAGTCAGGTTCTGCCCCTTTAAGCAGGATTCATGCTGCTGCCCCCAACCAGCCTGAGCTAGCCTGTCTTCAGTCCTCAAAGTGTAACAGCAGGTGTTCCATCAGGGTCTCATGTGTTGTACCCATCTTTCATTGCTAAAGCACACCATACCACACCCAGTGTTCTCCTGCAAAACACTTCATGCTCTAGTCTGCAAAATAGTTCTCTAGTTTCTGGTGGTCAAAAAATGGAGAAATGCACTTTCCCGGTAGTGCATCTTTGCTCTTGCTAAGCTGTATTATGCTGTGATGTGATCCTATCTAGGATACTTTAGGACTTCATGGAAACCACACATTTGCATTTCCAAGACTCCAGAGCAGCCTGTCTCTAAATCCAAGACTGCTGCTGACTTTCTGGAACAGCTTGCCGCACCTGATTTTTTTTCATGACAGCTTGGATGAGACCTGTGGCAAAAAGGGCACTGAGCACTTTGTAGTAGGGCATGTCCCTTTCTTAGGACTGGGGCTGATCTAAGAAAGTTTCAGGAGAGCCAGGTGTCTATGGCTGTAGTTGCTGCAGGTGCCAGGTCTCACAAGGAAGGGTCTTCCTTTCAACTAGAATCAATGCTCCCCAAGGATTACAGGCTGGTAACTATCTGCAGTGGTTCAGCTACCCAATTGTATGCTGTAGGACTGCCCAGAATTTTGTCAAAGCCAATGGGCAGAGTTCTGGTAAGTATGTTTTTGTGATACTAGTGTTTGGGTTGGGTGGGTGTCCAAAAATTTTGGTGAGGAGCACAGCTAGGAGATACAGACCGTTTAAGATGCTAGCCCTGGCAGCCAAGGGCAAGAGAGAATGCAGGACATGTAACTGCTGATTGGTCAGCAACCTCCATCTTCCCGTATTTCCACGCCATTCCACCTCCTCTTCCTCATCCCGCCTGGGACCTTGTTAGTGAACTAGAAGTTCCTGGCTCGACGCATGTGAGGGACTCTCGCTCTGATTAGGTAGCTGAAGGAACCTTGCATAATCAGCAAGAATTCTGCCTAGTAAGAAAACATCTCATAACTCAGCTAGGCCTGGTTACCCTACTGTAGAATGTGTGCGTGTCCTGGAAAAAATGCTGAAGCTTTCTTGACGTCTGTTCCTGGTTTCTGCATTTGATTGTGGCTTCTCCCACTTCCCAACCCTCATTCTCCATCCATCAGCTGGGGAGGGAGCCAGCTGCAATGTCTGTTTCAAATTGCTATCACATGCTTTCAGAGAGCAAACACAGCATGGGATTTCACTAACAATACTTGCATGAATATCATGTATGCACATGAGACGTGACCTGTGTGATTTGGCAGTCTATCTACTTCTGTCCCTAGGATTCTCTCTATGCATCTATTTCCAGTCATGGACTCAAAACTACTTGTACGATCACCAGAAAACTTTTCGCAGTTGTGGTGGTTTAGCCCATTCCTGGACAGTTTGTTTACAAGGTGGGATGTAGCATAGAGTTGTGCACAACTGGGGATTAGCCAGAGTTAGGGTTGTGGTTTCAGAGGTAGGGACCAGCCCACGTGCAGTCATACCTTGTGCATCATATCTGGGACAGAAAATCAAGGACATGTAATTCCACCATGTAAAGCACACCATTTTCACCAAGACAGTATTAACATAGTATTGCTAGGCACCAGTATAGGTTAGGGGTGGACCTGCTGGGAAGTAGTTCTGAGGAGAAGGATCTGGGGGTCCTGGTAGATAGTAAATTATCCATGACCCAGCAATGTGCCCTTGTTGCCAAAAAGGCCAATGGAATCCTGGGCTGCATAGGGAAGAGTGTGGCCAGTAGGTCGAGGGAGGTCATTCTCCCCCTCTACTCTGCACTGGTGAGGCCACAACTGGAATAATGTGTCCAGTTCTGGGCTCCCCAGTTCAAGAGGGACAGGGAACTGCTGGAGAGAGTCCAGCATAGGGCAACTAAGATGACTGAGGGATTGGAGCATCTCCCTTATGCGGAAAGGCTGAGAGAGCTGGGGGTCTTTAGCCTGGAGAAGGGAAGGCTGAGGGGAGACCTTATTACCGCATACAAGTATCTAAAGGGTGGGTTGAAGGAGGATGGAGCCAGACTCTTTTCAGTGGTTCCCAGTGACAGGACGAGGGGCAATGGGCACAAGTTAGAACATAGGAAGTTCCATTCAAATACACAGAAAAACTTCTTTACAGTTCGGGTGACAGAGCACTGGAACAGGCTGCCCAGGGAGGTTGTGGAGTCCCCTTCTCAGGAGATTTTCAAGACCCGCCTGGATGCAGTCTTTAGCAATGTGCTCTAGGCAATCCTGCTTTGGCAGGGGAGTTGGACTAGATGATCTCTAGAGGTCCCTTCCAACTCTGATAATTATGTGATTGCAGGAACAGGCTAGGAGTGTAATTCGAACTGTCTCAGAGACAGTTATACTGAAGTTCTGCTGAAATAGTCTATATATTGTTCATTAATTGTGGAACCACAAATCAGGATGATGATATAGGCATATTTCTAAAGCAGAAAGAGTTTCAGCTAGTTCTAGAGTAATTTATGCAACCCATATAAAAAATGTTATCCCTGGTAGTATGTCAGTAATCCACTCCTGGTTTTCTCCATGGAGTAGCGTCACAGGAAATTTCTCTGTTGCAAAATATCCAGCGTGATGCTGCCTGTCTTAAATAATCATTTCAGATTCTAGACTTGAATGATCAAACTCTTCATCTATGTTCTACTAAAACCAACTCGGAAATAAATGCAAAAGGAACACATGAATAATAGATTAATTCTTTTGCAGTAAAGACGAACCAGCACTTACTTTCTGTCCTTGCATGCTGATTTCCAACACACCCTTCTGCATTGATCAGCCTGCAGTCCGTGAAAATACATTGTTCGCTTGGGCTAACAGTGTCTTCTCTCCCACATACAGGAACAATTGTCCTTAGCTTTTTTGCTCCACTGTCCAGGTAGCCTTCAAATAATCCTTCTTCCCAAGGGACAGACTCAAAAGAATGAACCCAGGCTAAGTAACCAGGTAGCGAAACTCCTCGGGATCAGACAGCTTTCTGGGTTGCATCTGAGAAATCAAACACTGTACTGTGTATGTCCAAATCCTAGGAAAAGTACATGGGTTTTTTGTGTGTGTGTTTTCCCTCCTCAGACACATCTGAGTGGGGATATCAAGCCAATCAGGAGTGGACCGGATGCTACTCAGCCATTGGTTACCTCACTGAAGATACTGGCAAGACTTTTGGGGTGAAATGAGAGTCCTGGTTAAGAGGAGCGTGAAATTACTTAGAGGACCTCAAGGACTGTGGAGAGACCAAGTGGCACCAAGTAATGCTCCACTGGCAGTTCCTGGAGCAGAAATCCTGGGAAAGGGACATGGACAGATAGCTCCTATTGGAGCATTTTGGCTATATGCCCTTCCCATTGCCCAGTCAGCAGCCACTGCACCAGCCCCTACTAATGATGGGGGAAGGAGGCCACCTTGAAGTGCCTCTCCTTCTCTTCCCCTCCCCTCAGATGAGCGAGAAGAGAACAACTTGGCCCACAGAAGGCAAGAGCAGAAGAACATCTTTCCACCTCTGTCTCTAGTGCCTTCGGATGACATAGGTCAGGAAGCGCAGTGCAGAGAACGAGGATGCTGAGAAGGAGATGCTTTGTGGAAATCTAGGTCCCAGCTCACTTAAATTCATGTTATTGATTTGCTCTGCCAAGGGAGAAGCATATTGGCCTTCATTTCCTCCAAAATATATTTCCTAATCTCCTGAGGAAATATCTTTGGCCTATATTGGCCCTATCTTTACTGTTCTCCCTGTTGCATGCTGGCATGTAATATGCCTGGGACTTCAGGTTTCATTACTGCTTGTAGGTCAAGACTGGCCACATTTTGCAGTGTTTCTGAAGGAATAAATATATTTAGTATGTTAAAGGTGTCTTATCTTTCTTGCCTCTCATAGCTTTTTGGGTTTCTTAACATTTTTTAAGCACTTCATCTCTCTCTTACTGGCTGGTCTCTTGTGCAGGCAGTGAGTATTTCACCGTGAATGTGAGGCTTACATGCACAGTGTACCTTCCACCACGTAAGCTTATCAGCCTCAAGGACTGCTCTTTCTCCTAGATGACTTCAAGCAGTGGATCCCAAATTCTGAGCTGGGAGAAGCTGACCTTAAGGATATTTCTTGACTGACATGAAACATGCATCAGGCTACCTCAGTGTCCATGACATTTGAGAGAGTGGTGGTCAAGTGATCCAATTCAGTTTGCTTTGAACGTTCCTTTTGTAATGACCCTGTGGGAGCTAAGTGTCTAGTGGGATGGACCTACAGGAGGAGCCAGTCTACTGGCAGCTGGGCATATGCAAAATCACCAGGTTGGGCATCCTGACCTAGATATGTTCCTATCTGTAAGCAAGAGGAGGGTTCTGACCTGTCTGTGTAAGAGCTTGGCACTTGATCCTAACAGTTTGGCACAGAGACATCCTAAAATAATGCAGATCTCAGTATTTTTTTCTACCTCCTCATTGCTTCCTTAAACTTTCTTAGTTAACTGTTCTATCATACTGGTAAATGTCTATATGCTTTCCTGACTCCTGTTACAACTGTCCAGAAACACAGTGGTGACAGTTTATAAACTCTATGACATGAAAAATGTGCTTTTATAGTCCCCTTGTACTATCTGGAATTTCACATAAGACCATACATGGTAAGTTGAGAGTGGCTGTGGGAATGGGTAGCCTAAGCTGGGTAGTGCCTTCCCTTAATACTCAGTTTAACACCTCATCATGTTGTATTTCGGCTTCTAAAATATCTGATCTCCAAAATGAAGGCATCTGTTGACTTTAATGAATGTCTAGAGGTAAACAGTGCTTAAGTGCAGGTGGTTTGACTCACTCTGCTTTAAGACGTTTAGGTCTGTGACTTAAAAATTCATTTAGTCTTGTCCTTTCATACAGTTATCCAGCATGGAAACAAGAAATGGTGTTTCTACTAAATGAAGTGGCAACTAGAAATTAAGAAATGCAAGCCAGTTCACCTGAATTCTGTTCCTAGGTGGAAAATCTAATTGTGGATGAATAATTTCTTCTTACTGTTTCTGATTGCTATATAATAAAGTTATGTCACAAAAAGTGGAAGTCTATGTGTAACAATAAGCATGATAATGTTGAATGCTTGCATTTCACAGACTGCTCAGGAGTCAGACTTCAGGATACTGTGTGATGCAGCCATTCTCACATTCTTCATCCAGTGTAAGCAGTTGTTGTAGTGGTTTGAGGGAAAATGAAACATCCACGGAAGAGGAGAATGACAGGGTGGGTGTATGATCTCTAACAAACAGGCTACGTCCCTGATTTTACCAGGTGCGTTATTAAAACATGTCGTCTTTGCCCTCTCCAGGAGCTGATGTGCTCTCTTGAGGGCCCTCCAAAACAGGATTCAATGGTTCCGAGTATGTGTCTGGATGACAGTGACTGCACACCCAGTACTTCCAGCTCACCAGGTAAAAAAGAAAGAAAGAAAGAAAACCAGAAAAAATCTTCTGCTTATGCTTCTAGAAGCACATGTGAGGTTGAGCCACATTGGTTTGTCAAAATCTTTTGTATAGCTGTACTTAAGATTTGAGAAGCATAGGCAGATGATAGGCTCAGAGAAATGGGGAGAGAAGCTGGCATGCAAACCGTAATGGGGAGAGAATGGGAAGGGGAAGTGTGTTTCAGTAGTGTGACTAAATAGTGCTGTACACTGCAGAAGGAGTTGCAGTAGTTTGCAAAGAATTAATGTGTTTATGTGTTTCTATGGAGAGCACGTATCTCAATGGTTGCTTTTCTGAAAGCAGTGCCCTTTTATAAACTAGATAGTTTGGATATGGGAATTACAGAAACAGCGCTTTCTGAACAAAGCAGTATGCTCCTGAGAAGATGGGTAATCAGGTAGCTAATCTGCACTGAGCTTTTTGACTGCCAAGGCTGGGCTCTTAGTGTAGTACTTGATTAAAGTTGAAGTAGTTGATTAAAGTCAGCTTGGATCCATTCACAGCGCAGAGATGATTTGAGTCATTGCAAGTTCTCTTTAGTCCCATAGCAGTACTGCAACTGTTGCAGTATCTGTTGTTGAGGTTGTATCAGCTGCCCTGATCTCAGACCCTGTTTACAGTTATGTTTCACTTTGTTAAAATGAACTGTTTTGGATTGAAGCATTTCTTGTTGAGCGTCAGCCTAAAGCTAAAATTATGGAAAATTATGGAAAAATCCCTTTCAGTATGTTTTGGAGAATGAGGCTGAAGGGGGACTGTGTAAGGTTTTGGGATAGTATGATTGAAAATACTAAGTTTTTGAGATTGGGAAGTCATTAGGAAGAGTGGAAGGCAAAACTTAGACATTTTTTTGCTAAAAGACTGGAATAGGAGCAGGTTGAGATGGTAAGAGATACTAGGGATTATGTGGATGGCAAGGAAGTAGGTTGGAAGGAACAGTGAAATCTTTATAGGAATTGTGTGAAAAGGAATTGTTGAAAAAGATTAGAAGGGATTATAAGGTCAGAAAGTGGAGCCAATTTACTTTGAAGACAGAGTTAGGTCTCTCAATCTCTGCAGCAGGCCTGTCTGAGATATCAAGAGTGGCCATCAGATCCCTGCTTAAAATTGCCTGTATCTTAGCAACAGGAATAAAGATGTGATACTGTGCGATGTTCTGCAGAGACCTCTGTTCTGTGAGATGTTCTGTAAGATTTCTCCGCTTCTGCAGAACAACTCACAGCACGAGTGCTTGTATACTTAGAGGCACAAGAGCACCCAAGGGTCTGGTATAGAAACTCTGGAAGAACAGGAAAAACAAGTGCAGTTATTGATCGTGCAGAGGAGAAGACAGCCATGCTGGATGCTATAATTAGGAAATGGGGTGCTATATACAGAGCCTGCCGATCTTGAGGGAGA
The DNA here is from genome assembly GCA_008711295.1 of Anarhynchus alexandrinus. Classification (NCBI taxonomy): domain Eukaryota; kingdom Metazoa; phylum Chordata; class Aves; order Charadriiformes; family Charadriidae; genus Anarhynchus; species Anarhynchus alexandrinus. The sequence continues at coordinate 230,989 of VUYV01000166.1, read as the reverse complement.
GACATAAAGGTGTTAAATGTGGTGATATGAAAAAGCAGCATGTCAGGAACCTTCACAGCAGAAGGACAGCTAATGAGCTGCTCTTAAGAGGCAGAAGTTGGGAATAAGCTTCTGTAGATCTTTGTGTTGAAGGCTAGGAAGAAAGAGTTTAGTGTCATCAGCTCAGAGCAAAAGTGATAAATAGGTACTATAAGGCCAGGGAGGCCCAGCACCATGAAATTGTCTCTTTATGGTGTCATTTCCAGATCCCTTCAAAAAGGCAATAGCTGCTATGTGCCTGGCGGTGCAAGGATTTTTGCTGTATCACTGTGGCATTGTCCAGGCTACCATTTCCACAGGTCTGGGATTATCCTGAGCAGGCCACAGCTCCCCTCACAAACGTTTGAGCTTTCTTCACTCCTGTTGCCTTTGTGGCACTGCACTGAGACTGAGCAGGTGTGAAAGATGGTTCCCTGCCAAAAGCGAATGAACAGCTTGTGTTTACTTGTGATGAGAAATACTAATGGGAGCATAAAATTAGTGTAAACGCAAACTACTTTGTTTCACTTGAGTGTCAGAAATTGTCTACTGTCATCAAGTAAAAGACTTCACATTCCTTTTGACCTTGAGGGTAACTGCAGTTCCCCCTCACCCTCCATTTCTCCAAGAGCAGTCCCGGGCACAGACATAATGAAGTGCTGTTATTAACAGTGCTGTTAGGCCTCCCCTGACATGGCCCATAATTTAATCCAAGTGTGTTCTTTCCACAAATCCATTTATCACTCCCATCTACCTGCATCACATAAAACCCAATGGAAGTGATCCACTATAACCTTTTATTGTATTGGCTTGGGTTCTAACTCTCTGTTTACCCCTTCTCGCAGTTTAGCGCCAGCCGGCAGCTAGGCCCCATGCAGCCCCTCGCTCCCTGCTCCCTGCTGGGATGGGGGAGAATCGGAAGAGTAAAAGTGAGAAAACTCGTGGGTTGAGGTAAAGACAGTTTAATCGGTAGAGCAAAAGCTGCACACACAAGCAAAGCAAAACGAGGAATTAATTCACTACTCCCCACGGGCAGGCAGGTGTTCAGCCATCCCCAGGAAAGCAGGGCTCCATCACGCGAAACAGTTACTTGGGAAGACAAATGCCATAACTCCAAACATCTCCCCCTTCCTTCTTCTTCCCCCAGCTTTATATGCTGACTGTGACGTCATATGGCATGGAATAGCCCTTTGGTCAGTTGGGGTCAGCTGTCCCAGCCATGTCTCCTCCCAGATTTTTGTGCACTCCCAGCCTCCTCGCTGGCGGGGCGGCGCGTGGAGCAGAAGAGGCCTTGACTCTCTCTAAGCACTGCTCAGCAATAACTGAAACATCCCTGTATTATCAACACTGTTTCCAGCACAAATCCAAAACACAGCCTCATACCGGCTAGTATGAAGAAAATAAATTCTACCCCAGCCTAAACCAGCACATCCCTCTGCTCACTTATGTAACATTTTACTTCCTGCATTCTTTTTCTTGCCAGAAAATCCCACTGGATCCTAGAGCTGTAGCTGAGCTATGAAAGTTCAGATCCAGATCCAATTGTTAGGTTGATAGTACAAGCCCGGCTCGCTCTGAGCTCCCAGATTGTCAGCTTGGGGAAAAGCTGCTGACTCAATATACTCTCCAGTAGGAGAGTGCCAGGTTATTCAGCCTAGCTGTTCCCCTTTTGTTATGGATATTGGAAGCAGGGATGCTTTCCAGTGGCCTGCTGCTCTTCCTAGATAGTTTCCCTATCTGCTGACTCCTTATTGTCCCACAGCTATATACATCACTGGGAATAACCATTACAGAGAATGTGATGTAAAGTTCAATAATTTTTAGGTTTTATACACTCCATTGTCAATGGCAGTGATCTGATGCTGACACTGCAAGAGTTTCACTGTGGTTTCTTGGTACCTTGGTGTGGTAAGACATCTGCACCCTGCAGGAGTGGCGATTTTTTGCTGTACCATATCTACTTTTATATCTTCAGTGCAGAGTTGGTTTTGTGGTTTTTTTTTTTTTTTTTTTTTAAAAAGTATATAAAGGTACACCAACAAACATGCAGGTTTGTATATGGACTTCTGACTTATGCCAGGAGAGCCATAGTTAAAAGAGACAAACATAGTGGATACTTTTCTGACTGGTTGAAATCAACTCACCTAATCAGGAGACTGTAAAGATGTAGTTGAGTGTTACTGCTGATTGCAGTAAGAAAGCTTGATGATGTCACCATCCACACCATTTAGAATATGTTTGTAGTAATAGATGAAGGGGTACAGAGAAAGGAACTAAAAGGTTATGTGTGTGCGTGAGGTACATGAGGTAGCAGATTTGAGCCTGCATTTTCTAAGCGCAAAGTGAAATCTTGTCCGTAGGAATTTTGAAGTTTTTGAAATTTTATTTTCCAGAAATTCTGACAGTTCTTGAGATAGAAAAAGATAGGATTAGGAGCAATTTCTTGTGCTAAAAAATTAAGGAAAAACACAGGGATGATATATTTATTTTGATTTTTGCGAATACTAAAAAGTTTTCTATTTATGTGCTACAGCCAGTCCTGATAGAAGACTAATTACCAAAAGATCAAGTATGGCAATACATGTTAATATTCCTAGTGTCCTGGCTTCAGCTGTGATAGAGTTAATTTTCTTCCTAGTAGCTGCTATGTTTTGGATTTAGTATGAGAATAATGTTGATAACGCATTGTTTTAGTTGTTGCTAAGTAATGTTTATATTAAGTCAAGGACTTTTTCAGCTTCCCAGGAAAGTTGAGAGGGAGCATAGACAGGACAAGCTGGACAAAGGAATATTCCATACCATAGACATCATGCTCAGTATATAAATGGGGATTACCCGGGGCCCAGGGATCCGCGATAGCTGCTCAGGACGGGCTAGGCAATCGATCATTGGGTGGTGAGAGCAATTTGTGTTGCATCACTTTATTTTGTATATTCTTTTACCATTATTATTATTATTTTCTCTTCCGTTACTCTTCTATTAAACTATCTTCATCTCAACCCACAAGTTTTTTTTCTCCTTTTTCTCTCTCTTCTCCCAGTCCTACTGGGGAGGGGGCACGAGTGGATGGCTGTGTGATCCTAGTTTCCAGCTGGGGTTAAACCATGACACCTAGACAAAATTACACTTAAATCAACATTGATAATTTGGGTTAATCTATGCAACAGGGAAGAACTGTTATTATCCATAACTAAGCATAATAAACTGAAGAAATGCCAGAGTTAAGAAAAACTGAAAGCAAAGAAAACACCGTGGGACACAGAGAAGCATCCGGGTGTTTTAGTTTCGCCATTTAGAGAGATATACAATAATTGTTCAGCCACAGTCAATCTACTGTGTAAAATCAGTCTGAACTGATTTTTTATGAAGAAACCTAAGACATTCCGGATGCCCACTGTAAGTCTGGATCTTACACTGAATGATTCTACAATTCCAAACCCATGTACACATTATTGGATTCTCCAATTTGCCATTCAGATTGAGAGACTAAAGTTACATAAAATAAAATAAAATAAAATAAAATGTGGTCATTATGCTACCAAAGCTAGATAATGACATAGAGAACTACCATTGGCAAAACTGCTATTTTCTGAGTTGGCTTTAAAGCACCAACATGTCTTGTATGCCAGTGCGTATCACATGAGGCAGAGGTGCTTTTCCCCCTAGCCTCAAGGCCAGGATTCAGCTATAACCCTCCTTAACACTTTCTTTATGACAATTCTAGGTTAATTAATATGCATAGTTTTTTTAGATGTGTTTTTATTCAGTTACTTGGTCTATTAGTCACTACCTACAAACATACATCACAATTTTCAAACTACTGGAGCTGGGATATATAAAAAATGGAGAAGAACCTTGGTACTGCAAATTCATGTTTAAAGCCACAGTTTAGCAACAAATGGCAGTGATTTACTAGTTTTGTTTTTAAACCTCACAGTTTTAAATTACATTGTGAAACTGGGAAAGGGGATAGTCTACCTTTGAAAAACTGCTGAAACAGTTGCATCTTATCTGTCCCCTAGAAAATGTTTGTATGATCATGTATAGCTCAAAAAGAAAAAAATGTTCCTGTGAAGAACGTCTTGGCTTACCATCTTATTGCAGGAATCCCTCATTAGCTGAATTTTACAGCTTTGTTAACTTTCGTGACTGAATGGTGAATAGGTATGCCATCAGTCATTTGTCTGCTCCTTCTGCCCTCTTAGCACATTCCACACTGACACCAACTCTTTAATTCAAACTCTTTCCGTTTTCCTCTGATTCAAAGAAAAGAGTTATAATACAGTTTTACTGTTGCAATACAGTTATGCATAAACTCCCAGGAACTATACTATCTATGAAATTACAATATTTAATAATTTTAAACCAGCATGGGATGGAGGGTCACGTAAGAATAAATTAGAATGGTATAAGAAAGAGGGCTGTTATGTTAAAGACATCTTACTCATTTCTTGTGAAATGTGTATGGTGAATATGATTACAGAAAGCAAAAGAATGTTTTAAGTTTGTGAATTTTGCAAAGTATTTAATCCCTGTTTTTGCCATGGTGTTGATACGTGATGACAGGCAAATTCCTTAAACCCTGAGGTCAGATGCGGGAATCTTAAGGGAGGGGGCAGAGGGAGGAGAAGGAAGAGAAACACTGTGAGAGCATAAGATTAGACTCTTACTTCACGAAGTGTATTCTTAAGGCATTCAGGTTGCACAGAATTATTCAGTAATGGCATTTCTTAGCTTGACTGCATGATGCTGTCACCTACTGGAACATGCTGTATTATTTTAAACTATTTTTTATGTATAACAGTAGACTGATGCAGAAATTGAAAATGGGACTGATGGAAACTATTGGGAAAGTTGGAGAATGCCTTCATTACTCATTAGAGAGCTATAGATGTAGCTTCTTTAGGCAAGAAACTACAGCCAGAACAGCTGTGGCATTGAAACACAGTCTGGAACCAGTGGCCAATGATTTTTTTGAATGAAATGAAAGTGAAGTAATCACTTTCCTTGTGTTTCAAGCTGGAATGAGAAGTAGGTCAAGGTAACATTAGTCAAGTTGGGCGTAGATACATTCCTTTCACTCTTAACCTGTGGAAGAGCCACAGATCTGTGAAAAGTTTGGGGTAAAACCAGCTATGTCTGCAGCTCCTGGGATACCCTCTTGATTATTTCTTTATTGTTCTGTGCTTGGTTTCCTTCTAGGAAGCAGGTTGCTTCCTTCCAGCAGTGTTGCTGGCTCCACTGGAAAAGGAAAAGGCAGCAAAGCAGATGCTCAGCACCATAATCCAGTAAGTGCTTTAATAAAATGTTTCCTTCTCGCTTGCACAGAGACAAGGATGGGAGAAAAGAGACTTAATTTAGGAGGCTTTGCTTGCTGAGGGTTGAAAGGACAGTAAGAAGGTGATTGCAGGGAAGGTTAAAGAACTGCCTTGTTCTGCAGGCCTCCATTTTGTGCTGCGTGTGAGGTCGCCACTGGAGGACTGTCTCGGTGCACACTGAGTGAGGAGCACAGGTAACGCACATGGAGGAGCGCCGCGGGCCAGTGGTTCAGGGTGGAGGCAGTCCCCTGGGCTATCCCTGGCCTCACTAAAAGAGTGCAGCAAGTACTGTACGGCTTCACAGTAAATAAAGTTATTCCTATACCTTCTTCCCCAAATGATCTTCCACGGCCAGCTGACTCTGGCCTGTTTAATCTACCTAAGCTCTGCCTTTCTTGGTTGCCCGCTCCCTCTCAGAGAACAGCATTACCCTTTTAGACGCCTCTCCCTGCCCTAATCTATGCTTAGTTTTATTCTCTTCTTTTTCTTTCACTGTTCGGTTTCCTTTGCTCAGATGCTACCTAGCTTTATCTGCCTCTATTCTGTGCTTCCTAGGGTTTCATTATTTTGCTAAACCACTTTCTTTTTCTCATTTTGTGACTTCGTACCTATCTCTACACTTGCTCGTTTGCTTTCAGCCTAGCATTGGTGGGACCTACTTCTCCATGCCAGTTTCACAGCTTTCCCAGATATGGGAAGTGGGACTGAATCACCTGATGAGGTCTGCAACAGAGCAAAGGGGAACACAACTATAAGTTTGTCCCCAAGAGTTCAGACCAGTTTTGCCTGTGTCACTGTCCCTTTTGGCTCAAAGTCCCTTTCCTTGCCCAAGTATCTCCTCTGGCTTCACAGCTAAACAGCATGCTACTTTGAAAGTGATGTGGATGTGAGGCTCTCAGGAACTACTTTGGTATATAGCTGTAGCAGGTATCATTTTAATGGAAGAAAATTCTTCCAGCTATTCCTAAATAGCTGGCAGTTCTTATTGCTTATTAGCATCTACCCCCGTGCCTGGTAAAAAGACACAACAGTTTAGATCCTCAATGTGTTTTCAAGTAATGCTCAACTTTTAGCTGCCCTGCCACCTGGTGGCACTCAGAGCAGTCAGATAAACATGTCAACTCCATGTGGTGGTGATCACTGGTGACGCAGCAGACTGACATTTACAGACAGAACAGAAAGGGAAGCCGGGTAAAGAAGCTGGTAGTCAGTGCTGAGACTACTTAAATGCACGCTACGCCAAAGATAACTATTGAGAATGACAGTATAGCTGCCAGCCAGTGTTTACTGGGGTAATCACCAGTGTCTGCCAAGAGCTTGTGCTTGATTAGGTCTCTGTAAAGCAGGAGTAAGGTTGCCTAAACAAGAAGCAGAACTTCCTCAGAGCTCTGCTCCCAAACAGGCAACTTTTTCTCAATGTAGATATACAGTCAGAATTGCAACAATATGCATACTCAATGATACAGATGCAAAGGCTGTAACCACTTACTAGTGGTTATCACAGGCAATAAGCAATGTAAGGAAAATCTTGAGTTTGGATTTTCCTTGTCTCAGTAGTGTTTAAGTACTATTTTAGTACCTGAGCCTTTGAGCATTTAATTTCCATGGATTTCAAGTAGATCTGAGGGCTTTTAGGATCATTTTGGGACATACATAGCAATCTATAAGATCCATCTCATTTAGCCCACCTGCTAAATCAACAACATTCTAGCACAAAGGCTGGGGTTTTTTTAAGTCAAGCTGGTTCAAACGACAGTTTCATGAGACCCTGGCTCTCACCACGAGATTATTTCAAGATGTTCCTTGCATTCTCTCCACCTTCCCACCAGAGTTCATTACCTCCAATTTTACCCATTTCTCAGACAGTGGCAACAGGTCACTGGGGTGATCTGGCTTAAAGTGATGTTTCAGTCATTCCATTTTTTATCACAACCTCAGAATCAGTTTGATAGCACAAACTGGAGACTAGCAAATCACAGGGTGGGAATGGTAAAAAATTTCTTTAACAGGGCTTCAAGGGACTCAAAGAAACCTATAGCATCCACACACATGATACACGATAACTTCCCTGTAATTCTAACTCCTACATGAATGTAGCCTCTTACATCTCACAAAGATTTCCTTAAATTCCAGACTGGATTTGCCCAAAGACTAATAGGTGCACTGGTGGGAAGGAGGAAGGAGTTCTCAAATTATAGGGTATTTGCTGAAGAGCTGGAAGAGGTGCAAGAAGGAAAAACTGTGGCTAGGGGAGCAAATGATACTCTTAGAACACTTAGAGCTGTAAGAACACGAACGATACATTTTTTTTTGCTTTGTTTCAGGATTTGCTGTTCAGGTGAACAAGCATGAATATGCTTTACCTTAAAGTTCAGAAAGAGACAAAAAATGGAATTCCAGCTGTTGCTAGTTCTTCTGCTTCCTTCAGTGATGCATCAGAGACAGCCAGGAATCACTGAGAAATCAAACCTTACACAAATCAAATTAATTCGAGTGTGTTATTCCAATTCAGCTAATACAGGGCCAGATTCAAACTATTTCAGTGTGAAATTTCTAACTACTGTAATCAGAGATGAGAGTGAAAACCAAAGTGTTTTGGTTTTAATTTTATTGTTTGCATCTCTTTCCCTCAGCAGACTATATGATGGGAAGTCCCTCATAGCCATATCCGAATCACCTTCGGATAGGCAGCAATTAGGCCATCCTTGAGATGGGAAGACACAGCCTGGTTCAGTTACCAACTAAGCTTATACAGTATTCACCATTGTCCTCCAAAGACATTACTGTAAAACTGGCATTAATAAAATCCCCTGCAAGGTCTGGGCTTGGTGCCCAAGAATGCATGTGTGTGGTGGTCTCCTCAAATGTCAGTCACTGCAGAGCAAGGTGTATAAGATACTGTCCAGGAGGGGGAACAGTTCCTTTTGAAATACTCGATCGGTTTCCCAGATTTCTCTTTGGGCTCGAATTGTCCCTCTCTCTTCCACTCTTCTCTCTCATGTCCTCACCGATTACCATGCTGCAGAGTAAAGGGAAGCGTGAATACTTTGTCCTGTGCTCCTAGTGTCTATGTAGTATCTTGGACTTAAAATAAAAGGAGAAAGTGGCCAGCTTCTCTTACGTTGTATGTGTGTGCGTTTCTAAAGGACAAGCATGAAGATACGAGAAATCCAGAGATCGCAAACCCATAACAACAATTTAATCCTTATGCTTTTAGGGTAAGAGAAAGGGAACTAATCAGGAAAGAAGAATGTTTAATCTGCAAGAAGTTAAATATTTAGTGTTTAATCTTTTATGTTAATCATTAATCTGTTGAAAGAAAAGAAGCACATTTGTATTAGTAAAGACCTCACCACACTGGTAATATTGGCAAACCTTGAATTTCTTCGTAATTAGAGATGAGACTGAGCTGTAAAGTTAGCTGTTAAGGATGAGAAAGCCTTCTCTCCATAAAATTGGATACATTCAGATCACTGAATATTGACCGTGGACATATATGTTTTCACTCGCATATATTTCCCCAGGACTTTTCACATCTTGGGGCTTGGAACTGATGGAACTGGTCCCAGCCATTTTTCACCTGCAAAGCAAACCAGCACAAAAGAGAAAATTAAAATTTAATACATAGAAGTGATTGGCCAGTTGCATTTCTGCAGTAGGATGACTGTTCCTACTCCTCTTTTGAAGGGTAACTATTGATGATGGAATACAGATTTATATCTTGTTTGGCATGCTTCAGCCAGCTCCATAAATTCTTCACTGTCTAGTCACAACTGAAGCTGTACAGAAGAATTATTTTCCTCTGTCACAGATGAGAGATTCTGCAGGTCTGTGGCATTCCACATGATGGCAAAGCCAATTCTTTTTGGGAATCCTTTTTTGAGGGACTGGGAGCAAGGAAGAGAAAAAGGGTGGAAGGCTGGGGAGTCAGAGAAACAAAAGGAAAATCTGTTGAAGTTCTTGGAGTTAAGACTAGAAACCAGGCTATTTAGGATTTCTAATGGAATTCCATTAGGATTCCATTAGGAATTCCAATTAGGATTAGTGACTATTGTACTGGATGTTGGGTATTTATCTTCCTCACTCTCATTTTCATCAAGAATATTTTTATAGAATCAGAAACCCATCCAGAAAAGAAAATAAACCTCACAAAAAATCCCTTCTCTTTAAGCCTGTAACTAATTTTAATTTACATTAAGATTTTCTGCTGAAATTTTTCAACAAATATATCAGAGCTATTATGTACATAACTCTTTCTAGTGCCAAACTCTCTCAAGTGCCAAATCTTGAGATCAATAGTCAAATGCCCTCTAACTTACACAAAAGCAGGTGACAGTTTTATTAGTTATCACAACCTATTCCAATTCTCTTTTAAAATTTGAAGTTCGTATTCTATTAACAGAAAAATGAAAAGAAGGATGGTCAATATATGAATTTCTGTTAAAAAGTTTTTTAGTTAGGTAATTATGAGTTATGGATTGGGGAACTGTAATAATATGCTTTTTATTAAGGAACAGATATAAAATTAAATATTAAAGCTATGAAAAGAAAAAAAGCTGTATCAGCCATAGCCTTAATCTTAGCCAAGCCCAGTACCAAAAGCTTAAATATGAACATTTAAAAAAACTAAAGAGTTTCAATAGTAATTTGAGTATGTGGAACACAAAGCCTTGAAACATACCAAGAGAGGATGGAGAAGTCAAGTTACTACTTCTTTGGAAAAGGACTATGTCTTTGGTCACTCTAACTGTACCAAGATACATTCCAGTCAGCAGTTTCATCCCATAGGAAGGATACCCAATGTTATTTAATATTTTAAAGACATTAAGTGTGTTTTATTTAGCTGTATTACATACTTCAGTAGAAGAGGGTGAAAGGATGAAACCAAAAGGGATATTATATTCTTAGGTACACTCACCTATAACGTTGCCTAGCAGCTCTAAACGATCAGAGCCAAAAAAGAGATGAGGTTCTCCATTAAAATGTGCCACAACAGCAGGCATCCCAAATGCCTATTGACACCGTGGAGATGAAACAGAGAATGTTATAATGAGAGAAATTTTTTCAGACATGTGATCAATCTTCAGGAATAAAAAGCAAAAGCTTTGACTTTTGTTCCTCCCCTTCTTTTCACCTTCTTTATTCTTAAAGATGAGTCTAATGTAGCCATCAGAAAGTAGGGGACTCTCCAGAGCCTGTGTGCCCCTTTTTAAGAAGCAAAAAAAGCAAACTGATAAATCCACAGTTTTATGTCAAGTAGCGATAAGTGGTAGCTCTTAGTACTGGTCCTGTAGCTCCCCATTCTTGCTGTCCAGCTGGAATGAGCTGAATGGGTCAACCTTGGTTTCCCAGATGACAATGGGATAAACTACCAAAACCAGTGAGTTAGTTTTCACACGTTCAAAAAGCAAAGACCAAATAGTGCTTTATATGGTCTATATAGTCTATATATGGTCTTTATATGGTCTATATAGTGCTTTCTAATCATCACCTTCATTGTTCCTTGCTTCCCAATAGTCTTACTAGGGAAGGAATGCGTAGCTGTGATGCCAAATGGCATTGGAAGCTTCTCACCCCATATTTTATTGCTTCCTCTGTTGTCTCCTTCAGTCGGTTCTTCACTTCAGGGGATGAAATCATTTCAAGTATCTTCTGGCTGAGCTCTGGTGATAGCCCGGCCTGTCTGGCAACCTGAGAAAAGATGATATAATTAGGAGTACTCGAATACTAAATATTCTAATTCCTACTATGGTCCAGTTAATTTAATCTTCAGTATTATCACCCAAGGTCTATTACAAAAAAAATTACAAAATACCCTTGAAGCACTTCTTGCACAGCTGTTTTGCTGTATTCCCCACCAATTCATCATTTATCAACTCTCAGATACAAAGTAGAAGGGATATTTTAAACTTCTAAGCCCCAAATCTGCACTTTTTTTTCTGGAGTTCCTAAACAGGAAAAAAAAAAAAGAAGAAAATATAAATACTAAGTTTAACCTCTGACCCAATGAGTTACCAGATAACTTATTAAAAAAAAAAAATGTTCAGAAAAAGAAAATCTTACTGTACAAGCCTGCCAAGACAAAAACAGTTTGTATGACAAATGTGGCCACACAGGATCTATAAGTGATACTGCATGAAACAGACTGTATAACTTTCAGAGGTTAAACAGTTGCTAGTGTTAATTGCTGTTTCTTTTTAGCCTCCTCTGTGTCTCTGCCACACAGGAATGAGACAAAGTGGCCAAAGGTAGAAGTCCAATCTTTATCGGGTAACATCAACATTAGAAGTACCTGTTTTAATAAAGTATTTCACAAAAAAATGTTAACTTCCATGCCATCTACCTGAATGACGTGCCCCTTTTTTTTTCTTTAAAAAATATCTTAAAAATGCTTACAGTATTGCACATGGACCATAATCCTGCACATGCAGATGTTAATGATTTTTTCTTTCTCTCAATCGCTTTTTCGTTTAGCATCCACATTGTATTGTACCTTCTCCTACTTCCACATCAGAGAGATTAGGAGCTCTTTTTGACTATGCTTGAACAGGAGATAAACAAGCGTAGCACTGGAGTAGAACGAAATGCTGTTTATGCTTGGTAGCCCCAGTGTTTAGTCTGCAATATTTACACAGAGATATAGTATCTGGTCCTCACTATTTTAGAGCAGAAGGGGTATTTAAGTGGACTGGGGCAGGATCCAAAGACTATACATTGCTTCTGTAGTAATTTATGTGAAGTTACTGCTGACTAAAAAAAAAAAAGAAGTAAAAAAATACTAAGGAACTGTATCAAGTAAACAACATTCCATTTCTGTAATTGATGTGTAAAATAAATTCACCTATAAAAACTCAGATGAAAAGGCTGGGACCCCTCACCCACCTTTGGATGGCATATTTCCAGAAGGGGAAAGTCTAGTACTTGCTGCAGGGGTGAATGATGACAGACACAAGCAAACACGGAGATGCCTACCTCTCTGCCGCCTTGCTGAACATAGGGGGATACTCATAGACCACCAAACAGTGACTAAATTACATAGACATCTTTCTGAGTATTGTTTATCTGAAGTTCTGCATGTCCTTGCTTTATCTTTATTTAAATAATGATGGACTATATGACTATATGAGGGCTTTCTGTACATATTTATGTACTGGGTCTGGCTGGGATGGACTTAATTTTCTTCACAACAGCTCCTATGGTTGCCTTTGCATCACTTCTTTTCTCTTTTTCCTTTTCCCCTTCCCTTCCCCTTCTCCTTCACTTATTAAGCAATTTTATCTTGACCCACAAGTTTTCTTGCTCTTATTCTTCTATTCCTCTTCCCCTTTCCCACTGGGCAATGGGGGGAAGCGAGGAAGCGCCTGTGTGCTTAACTGCCTACCAGGATTAACACACCAGAGTTTAACTACATCCTTCAAATCTTGCCTCTTGAAAAGGCAAAATGCAAACCTTTGCTGAAATTCTGGTAAAAAAGGTACACTAAGATGAAGCTGAAGTGCAACGACTAGACTCTGGGGAAAGAGCAAGACTGCAAGTTTCAGTTTTCAAATAGGGATGTTGGATAGGAGGGACCAGTCATGGACAATTCCTCTCTTTTCTTCATATTCCAAGAACTTAAAAAATAGAATAATGTAGAAACGAGAGCCCTTAAAGAGGATCTCATGGTATACTAACATACATGCCATTACAGCTTTTACCGTAATAAACAAAATCTAGACAGCAAGAGAAAATACATCAAAATAGTACAATTTTAAGCATGTAAAAGGGCAATACAGCACTGAACTTAATCGTGAAGCCTGGCTCCATCACTCCAAAGTGTTGCATTTCACCTGAAGATTTCATATAGCAGCAAGACCTCAATACATTCTGGAGACACTGCTCATACTTCCACTACTGTTAATAAAAGAGTATTAACAGATAATTCATTGTCCACCCTGGGTATCTCACCACGTGAATTAACAAAAAAGGAGATTCCGGTTCTGAGTGTCATTTAAAGCATAACAACAACAAAAAAAAATCATTCCAAACAGAGCTGCTAGGGAAATTAAATCCACTTTCTTCCAGCTGCAATTTTTCGAAACTCCAAATGATCACGTGACTAAGCTGTCTTCATGCCCATTACTGATCCAAGCCATCAATAAAAATCTGTATCAGAAACACAGAAGCACCAACAAAAAGGCAACACTTACAGCCAATATATTCTCCGTCTGACTGATATCTTCACGCTGGTAAAAGAATAAAATAAGTAATTCAGTACTTAAGAACAAAAGCTCAGCTCCGGACTTAAAAGCAAGTTTTCTGAGAAAATATAAATAAAAACAATGCTAGTTGCCGGAGAAATTTCCTCAGGAAAAGTTTCAAGTCACCTAATCAGGAAATGTATTAATGATTTCTGATACAAACTACTGATCCACTCAGTCCATGGGATTCACCATACACACCTAAAAGAAGGCAGATTTAGCTGACTATAAGCTAGTTCTTTTCCTGAATCACTATGACGTTAAGCTGTCTGCTTTGACTTTTCATTAAAAGACACTTCCTTTCTCTTGCTCGAATCCCACATTTGAACAAAGTGGGGCAGGAAGGGTGACAGAGAAAGGATCAAGAAGTTGGCTTCACAAAATACTGACCTGTGACCAAAAACGCATCCAGAACTCCCTAGATAAGGTTTCCAAGTATCGTGGCTGTGTCATATCAATGGCTGTGATAAAGCGCATGGCCCCAAGACTGCCTGGGATTAGTGAGGAGACAGAGAAATATACTGAAGGAAGGCACAGGATCAGGAACAGATACGGTCTGCACAAGTGCTACTTAAGAACAGTATGATCTTGTCTGTAACTGTCCCCAAACAGTAAAGCTTATGTTGATCCACAGTATCTTTCATGCTCATATAATTCACAAGCATGTTTCTCCAGAAGTTCCTTTTATGGTTAAAAATGCACAGACTTCATACTGCTCACAGATACAGGAAGAGGCTGTGGAAAGGGGATTCATCTTCACCTTTACTGTTATGCGGAATTTGAACCAGAAGTGCTAAAGTTGAAAGATACTGCTAAGCTACGTCTCTTACTTACTTGTATTAAAGATACGTTGGAAGTCATCTTTTGAAATTTGTACAGGTACTTGGTAGTATTTTGCCATCCTTTTTACATCCTTCAGCATGTATTCTGCACGCTTTGGCAACATTGCTGGGGGCTTGTTACCTTTCAGAAAAAGTTCTGTTGAGATTTTCAACTGTACTATAATAACACTGGACAAAACAAAACTGGACAAATTAGACCTCATTCATACATGTACCTAAGGAAGAGTGTAATTTCATACTGGCTTACTGAAACATACACAGCTTTTCCAAAGATAATGCTAGGATTTAAACATGATTTATTTTGGTTTTGCACAGATCAACTCTGTAAGTTAGCAGAATAAGTTTTAAACCAAGGTACAAATGTCCTAGCAGCGATTTATGCTGATTCAGACAGATGACTTTTAAGCTAAATGACTACTAATGCATGGGTAAACAAATGTAGAGACTTGTTAATTTCACTATCTATGAGTTATAAGTCTCAGTGATTAACTTGTTCTAATAAGGCCACAAGTTCTATTTTATGGCATACTTGGATACTTCACGCCTCTTACAATCTGCAAGTGTTCCACAAATTAATTCGGGTTTGAACTCAACAGAAAACTTTTAGGAAAACGTGCCACATGGAATTATTATTATCCTGTTTTAGAACTGATGAACTTTGGCATAGACTGTACTGTGTGAAATTCCTTGCGGCCAATTTCTCAATCACTACTGAGCTCCACAATCTTATGGTTAATTTGCTACTGGTGCCAAAATTGAGTTTAAAGCTGCCTCTCAGGGCCCTGCACTCACTACAAGATTGCCCACTAGCGTCCTACCAGCGAAGGTATTTCCCTGCAGAGCTAATCTCCCCGCACTGCCTACCAGTCGCTTGCATTATGCCACCAAGGAAAGCTGGGCGAAGGCGCAGATCGATATTCCAGATGTGCTGGTACCGGCAGAGCACCTGCAGCACGAAAAAGTTGTGACGGATTAACAGTGAGAGGAGACGTCGGTAGAAATAGGAAATAAGCTAAAGCACGAAATAGACACCGCAGAAAATCCTTTTCTATTATGTTAGTGCTAGGGATAAAATCCTTCTCTGGAGGCTGCCGCAGCGCTCCCGCCTCTGAAAAACTGGAAGGACTGTGATTGTATTGTGACTATACAAGTCGAAGCAGCGGCAAATAAGGAAAAAAATTCAAGTTCGTGAGCGGACACTCGCACTCGTTAAACGCCAAAACTACCCCTGAAACCAGAATGTTCAGCAGTTAACCCCCGAAGAAGCGCAGGCCGTGGCTGCCCTTTGGCTGAGGACACGCTTCCTTCGTGCCGCCGGCGCCCCACACGCGAGGAGGAAACCGCGACGCCCCTCACACGCGAGATAACACCGCAGCATAAAGCGGGGGGGGGAAAAAGGCACCGCCGGCCGAGCTGCCCTTCAGCCGCCTCCTGAAGGAGAGGCAGCGGCGGAGGGAGGGAGGGAGCGACCGCCCGGGCCCGGCTCGTCCCGCCCGCCGCCACGGCAGCCGCCACGGGGCCGCCGANCCACCCCCCCTCACCTCCCCTCGCCCTCACCTCAAACCCCAGCCAGGAGTACGGGGACACCACATCGTAAAAGAGCTCCACCAGCGTCCGCCCCATCTCGGCTCGGCCCCGTCCCGTCCCGCCGCCGCTACCCAGCGCGCCCCGGCGGCCGCAGCACCTCCCCGGGGCGGGGCCGCCCTTCCGCTTCCCCGGGCCGCCGTTCCTACGTTCTGGCTCCTTCTCTCCCTCTTTCCCGGTGCCGTTGCCCGCCCCGGCGTGGTCAGGGCCCGGTCCCGGCTGAGAGGTGCCCTTTGCCGTCCCTCCCGTTGAAGCCCGGCGTGGGAGAAGGAGGAGGGGCGGGAGCCGGAGCCGGGGGGAGCCTGTGCCCTTCTCCATGGCGAAACAGGAGGAGAGGAGGCTCCAAAGGAGGGACCTGACTCGGCGGAGCAGCCCGGCGTGTTTCCCCGGCAGCGCGGGTTCCCTGCCGGAGCNAAAAAAAAAAAAAAAAAAAAAAAAAAAAAAAAAAGCAGCCAAAAATTCCCCCTGAAAACTGATCGGTTGGGGTAACGCAGTTCTTGCTAGCTAGAAAATTCATAGTTATAAACCATCCTTTTTAAGTACACTGATATTTTTAAGAATTTTCTTATGCTACAATCTAAAGCACAGAAACAATCACTATTTTTCCTTTTTTTTTTTGTATTATCCTTTTTTATTACTATTTTACACACACCAGTCAAATAATCCATAAATCTCTTTCTGTCTCCTTTTGTGATATTTAAAAGTCCTATCAAGGGTATCCCAATATCCCATTGAAGCACATAGGAAGTCGCAAGATATTTTGCCACCGTGTCGTGGTTTGGGCCACAACAAACCAGGACACACCATCTCCTTTTTGATACGGTCATTAAGTTCATTTCACTATTCTAAGCATGGCTCATGTACATGAGCAACAGCACAAAGTCAGCTCTTCCAAAAGCGCACAGCCCACGCGAATTCCATCGTCTCGTTCCTCAGGTGACCCCTCACGCTCAGAGACAATCACAATGTGGCGCTAGATAAGTGAATTTCAGTCTTTCACGCTGCCTGATCTGGAAGTGCAGTATGCTTCCCTACTGCCTTTTGAGTATTTGCTCTTTGGAGTAACTGAGGTACCATCTGCAGACTCAGCTCTTTGGTCTTTACTTCCTCCCTTATATCAATGAACAGTACTGAATATGCCGGGCTAAATTCAGCTCTTGGGTAGGCATCTCCCATTGAGTTTTATAGGTTTCCAAGCACTCAAAAGCTCTGAAAATGGGCCTCTTCCTCTTCAGAAGTTAAAACATGAATGTGTCTAACTTCAGACAATAGATTTTGAATGTAGAGATGATAACAGTTTCCAGCATAGAAGTATGTGCTTACAAACTTTTATGTCTTAGAAAAATAAGATGCTCGTTATAATAGAACTGCTTGTCTTCATATTTAACATGTTTAATCTATGAAACTATATTGACTGATCATTATAAATCTACTCTTGGAAAGAAAATGCACTGTTTCACATTTAGTTCTGAAATGACATTGTAGGGAGTGTCTGCCATTATTAACAGCTATAATCAGTATATGTTTTCTAAATGATTTTGAGTGCTTCTAGGAATTTTATCCACTTGACTTTTTCAATTCAATTCTTCATTCACTGATACTATAAACAATCTTCCCTTGGAGAAGCCAAACTGGCTCAGAATTACAGCTTGTATTACATATTATATGTATTTATTTAAAGAGAGGGAGAGAGTGGCTGAGAGAGTCAGACTGGCTACATTTGAGTGGAGCACAAGTTGTTCCTCTTTGTGTTAAAGGTGTTTGACTCAGCTCTCTAAGATTACCCAAACCATGCGTTATTTAGTGCTGTCCATCTGTGCATTACCTCTGGCAACACTTATCGTAAGGTAAAGAAATTAAGGGCGGACAGAAAGAAGGAAGCAAAACCCACTCTATTTGTTCTCTAACTTATTCCATGTTATGTGATAGCACTGAGGAAGCTTGACTTAAAGCCAGGTAGAGTCAAGGCAACTGTCTATATATATAGGTGTTAGGGTTAGCAGATGTCCTGTTAAAAATCATTGAAAAGTATAATTTAAGATCACAAAGGATTTATCCTTTGTTATTAAACTAAGTCTTGCCATCTTCAAAGAAGGCAAATTCTTTAAAAAGTGGTTTGAAAAGTAAGTCATACGCATGAGAATACATCAGCTTTGATAAAGCTTTCCTGTAGGTCCTGTGTAGGACCAACTGCACGGACTGCAACAGGCAGAATGCTGCCGGTTACCACACTCACATATAGCACTACCAGCACTCAAAAAAAATGTAAATATAGACAGTCCAGTCCTGTTGCTCTCTGGCTGATCAGGGTTAAGTTCACTAGTCAAAACACACCCCTTCACCCTCTAGATTCTCAAGCACATGCACATGTGGGCCCTCAGCCTCTCTCATGTTCATGCCCTGGTCCTTAGCCCTCTTGCCCAGTATATGGGTCTTCTACTTGCCAGCTAGTCCAGCTCCATACTCACTGGCAAACAGAGGCGTGCACTTACACACTTGTCTCACAAGCACCCTTGCACTCATGGTTCCTTTGATTATCAGCAAAGGCTCTCACCTTGGCCCAGGGTCTGTGCTCTAAGCTCTCTTAGCCACCTCCAGCTCAGATGTGAGTCTTTCCAGGTGTTCCTCCTATGCACCAGGTAGTTTGCTTGAAGTTGTTAGGTTATCTGATAAAAAAAATCAACTAATCTGCACATCCACAGAGGAACACAGAAAGACAAGGGTGGGTGGGGGAGCACGAGTAATACAAGCAGCCCTGGCTGCTTCCAGGCCTGTCACAGGACCATGTCACAGGCACATCTCTGTAAGCCCGGAGGTGCTCAGGGCACAATGGCACGTGAGAACCCAAATCCCACCTCTTGGAGAGGTGGAACACTGTCCTGGCCTCCTCCCAGTGTTGTCCCAGGACAGACATCAGCCCTGATGGGGTTTATTCCTAGAGATAAAACCCATCAAGTCAGCAGGAGCAGGACTGTTGGGGTTTTTTTTTGGGGGGGAAAGGTCCTGCAAAGGTGTCTGGGATGCAAGGGAAGATCGTTTTGGGTTTACAATAGATTTATGGGGTGTTTATGGGAGTAACCAAAAGAATGAATCTAGGCGATTGGGGGAGAAACAAGCGTGGGGAAATAGAGGTATAAGGGGATAAAAAGGGCTGGTCATGTGTAAACGTGACTTGGCTACCAGAGGGAGCAGGAGAGTCCCAGTAAGCTCTGTGTGCGTGTGCCTGTATGTCTCAAAGGGCAAAAGCATAGAAGGAATTGGCTACCAGAGGGAACGAGGGGACTCCCGGCCAATTGCTGGGAAGTTGTGAGTGTATGTGTGTGTGTGTGTGTGAGCTAAGAGGTTCTGTAACAGCATCTGGAGTGAGGCTGTGGCCTCAGGGGCTTCTATGACCAAGTGCCAGCAACTGGAGAGACTGGGATCCGGTAGCCAGCTACTTGTCTAAGACCAGTGTCTTAGCCCAGTTATGGGGGAGAATCCCCATTGTCCCTAGTGGGTCTTCATCCTTATCAGCCGGAGCAGGGGCTGTTGGTTCTGTTTGTGTTTGTGTGACTGCTGAGTGTGTCTGACTGTGCTGATCTGTGTTGTCTATGTGTGTTTGTGTCTGTGCCTACTAGGAATACATTCTCAGCCTCACTACTGGCTGTACCTGGGGTCATGGAACTGTGGCAGCCGTGCTTCTGTCAAGCTACCAGATTCACCCTATCCCTACCAGAAGATTTCTAGCAAATTACACATATGCACCCATGCACATCAGGTTAGGGGAAAATATAAATGGACAGGTCCCTCCAGTTGCTGGCACCCCAGGTACATGTGCCCTATGACCCATGGTCCCTTCTGTTGCTAATGCTGAGACCCGCCACAAAGTTGGTTGCTGGCGCCACAAAGTTGGTTGGTGGCATCACAAAGACATGGGCTTTTTTCACCCATGATCTAATTCGAGTTGCTGCATTTGGTTCAGTTAGTCTGGTCTCTCCAGTTGCTGTCACCAAGACCTTTGAACAGGCATACATGGGGTAGAGGGTGAAATTAAACAGAAATATACTTAATAAATCTTAGTAAGGTAGGATAGACTGTGATCAGGCACAGGGCTCATTCAGACAAGTGTTCTGACGAGCATCTGCTTATACACAAATGGACCCTTTTATTCTTCCCCTCTGTTCCCCCCACTTTGTTCCTCTCTGATTTCCTTTTTTCCCTGCCTTTGACTCTTTCCCTAAACATTCCTTATTAAGTTTTGCATAGTTCCCCAGGCCGCCTTAAATATCCATAGCACTCATGCTCTTGTTTCCCCCTTCTTATCAGTTACAAATTCCAAGTCAACTCTCTTCAAAGCTATTCCTGTAGATTCGTGATGGCCCATCAACTAGTGGTTGAGGAATTTTAGTCTTATTGTCTATCTAATAATTTCTCAGTCATGTTTGTGATTCTGTATGTGTAACAGCATAAGGATGTATCAGAGTGGGGTGCCTCATTTCCAACTGATTGACCCCAATATCTCCGTCCTTCAGTCCCTGACTCCAGTATCTCATCCCAGTCTGTGGTGGTTCAGTAGTTAATTTAGAGTGATTTTAATACCAATTAAAACATAGTGCCTTCTGCTCTGGTGTATGAACCTTGCATCTTTGGCACTCTAGGGTGGGGTGGTGCTGGTCTCTGAATGCTATTTCAACCCTCTTCCCCTGCCCTGACCCCTTTTAAGTGCTGTTAATTTTAGCACTTACATTATAAGGAAGGGGGGGGATGTCGATGTGTGGGATGTCATGCAGTGTCACACATAAACTGTAACCTGACCCACCCTCTGCGTCCATATTTCTGTTGTTCTTCAAGGGCAAAATCTTTAAAGTTCCCTAGGAGGGTCCAAGCTCTTTAGAAACTGTGTATTTTTCCTTAGGTCAGGACTTTTATCCAAGCATCCTCAGAAACACAGGCCTTTATGCTGCTAAAATAATACTGGTTGACCCTAAGTTGTCCTGTCCAGTCATTTCTTGCTTCCTAGCAGGTTGTCTGGGAGTTTGTCTAATGTCAGGAGCTATGGGAAATTTGTATTTCCACTAGGTACATTATTTACATTATTTATGTAATTGTGTTGTTTCAGGGAAACAGTAAAAACAGTATAAGGAAAAATAGGTGTGGGAGGATTAGAGGGATCAAACAGTAAAATCAGGTGAGGTTGAAATTTGCATGCAATAGGAGTTTTACTCTGTAAATTGAGGCTATACCTTCACAATTGTGTATTTTCCTTTTGTACCTGATTTTTTCACAAATTTTAAAGATGGATTTGTAATGAGCTCATCCTTAGCCCGATTCTCATGGTTTTCATCCTGCTCATAATAATTTGAAGTGATCTGTTACTTATGTCTTATACGTGCTTCTGTAAGCATCTGTTTTCATCCCTCAGAGTAGACATTTTGCCTGATAGATCCCACGGTTAAGCCATTTTACACCTCTTATTATTCTTGTGTTCTGTTAATATGCTTTCAATCCGATTACTCTAATTATCCTAAAAATTTCCTTAGGTAGGTCCCATTAAGCTGCACCCGTAGTGCTACAGAAGTTTGGTTACAAATTTTAACACTATGAGGACATTTCTAAGATCAGTCCGCTTACCACATTGAGGATTATATACCCGTAAATACGATCACCTGGGGAGTACACAGCTCAACTAGATCATGCCAATGACATCAGGTGTTGCCATCTCTGAGTCCCAGGGGATTCCTCCTTCCCAGTCGCTGGAGCCCAGCCTCGTGCACCCAGGGAGGGGAGGTCCTCTCCTGTATGGATAATTCTGACAGGGATAAATAGTCTGCTACACCTGTTTCTGGGGTAGAAATGGTGGCCCCTGTCAGTTTCTGCTGCCTTTTCCAGTTCCTTGCAAACACTGTCTATTTCCACTTTCCTAGTTTTCCTGTTAGTGAGCCAGGAAAAGCAGATAGCATAATGCAAATAAATGAGGCCCCATCCCTGGAGGTGTTCAAGGCCAGGCTGGACGTGGCCTGGTCTAGTGGGAGGTGTCCCTGCCTATGGCAGGGAGGTTGGAACTCGATGATCTTCAAGGTTCTTTCCAACCTAAACCATTCTATGATTCTATGAAATTACATGGATGTATGTTTCCCTCCTTCTGTGTCTCACAGCATGCCTGTAGCATGCCTGTCAGGTCTTACTGGTGCTGCTGGAGAAGCAATCAGCAAGAATTCCTTTCTCAAAGACTTGGCTGCTGCAATGGCTTTCTGTCCTCCTGTCATCCCAGGTTTAACCAGGGAAGAAGTAAAGCACTCTTGCCTGGAGCTAGATGTCAAGGTAGTTGCTTTCTCTTAGGATCTCTTTTAAGAAAGTGCCTTGTCTTTGCCAGACTTATCTTCCCTTTTGAATTTCCTTCTTACTACTTCCAGTCTAGCTTGGAAAGGATAGAGTTACACAGATGATAGAAACATCCTATGCATTACAGAATCACAGCAGTACAGAGTACTCCTGTGCTCTCGCTATATTCCATGGGAAGCTCAGTGCTGAGCTGACAGGGAGACATCCAGGGAAATGTAGATTTGAGAGGATACTCACTGAATACACAAAGTATTCGGTTCATCTCAGTGCCACCTCTTCTGCCGCAGTCCATGGCAGAGGATTGTAGGGTGTCCTGATGATGGGCTAATGAGGTTAGTGAGATTGTTTGGGAAAGGACTTGCTTGTCTATGTGTCTTCTCAGGTGCTTGGGACAAACTCACATTCCTTTACGTACCATGATGGCTAAAGCAACTGTTGGTTTTATGTAGAACGAGAGTCTCACTTAGGTTATGGTGACCCTCATAGGTATTTCTTCTAGACACGTCATTACACTGGCATGCTCTAGGCAAATTATCAACAGCCTGCATTTCCACTACATTTATCCAAAAAATCACATCCGTGTTGAAGTTTCAGACCTTTTTCTTTTGAGATACTTAGTTGATCTAAATAAGGTTCATTACAAAATTCCTTCACATTCTTGAATAAATTAGCAGCTTTCTTGGGCAGAGACCGAGTGCCTACTAGAAAGGTAGGGCTCAGATTTTGAGGGATAAATGGAGGCCAAGAGAGATGACAGAATGCAAGGGAGGCTTTTTGTTTAAAGACCTGAATGAAATTTCATTAGGTGCCAAGACAACAATACTTCACTTTCTATTCCATCAACATGCGGACTTTTTCAGTCTGCCTTCATATGATTAAAAGAAATTATATGACAGACACCTATAGGTATGACCACCACTTCCCATTTGTGGAAAGAAATTAAACTTTCTCTTACTGTATAATTGGTATGACTGTGGGAGACAATAAGTCATGATAGTATAGAGGGAAAAAAGAGAAGAATAGCTTTGTCCTCCAATCAAATGCATGATTCACTTGTACATAATTCAAATGACAGACCTACATCTAAAGTGAGGACAAGAATAAGCTCTTGCTTATTCTGATCTTGCTGATCTCACAAAGCACTAGGTAGAAAATTAATTCTAGTCCTCACATTCTATGTGACAAGCAAGAATATCCAAAAGATGAAACAGAACTTTGATTATTTTCTTGCAGTTCAGTCTCCATTCCTAATAATCTCCAGAAAGGTCCCTTGTGTATCTGGGAGGGGAAGCATAAATTTGAGAAGAGTTTCTAATAAGAAAATATCACAAGTTGAAAAATTAACTCAGTGGAATAGAAAAATTACAATGAATATATTTATAAATAAAAAGCAAAAGTGTCTATGCAGTCTTGGCAGCAAGAAACTATAAGGGAAATTAGAAAGATTTTCTTAAGAGTCATGCTGAAAATAAACCAAACTTAGGTAAACTAATCCTAAATGCAGGTTGTTCTGGTTCTACTAGTACCCGATTAGCATTTTATGAACAGACGTGTATTTCCAAAAGTGGTCAGTACAGCTCAGAAGCGTCCCAGCTCTTCAATGTCATCATAGCCTGTATCTTCAAGAACAGGGGATGAACGTCTCTCAGCCTCAGCGGTCCTGTTTCCTGACATATTAGGACTCCAGTCTGAAAACATGAAGTGGAGAACACTCAGATAAATGTACATCCTGTATGTATTACCTTTACACGGCTGCACAGCTGGCAGCATAGGCTGTCCGTTGTCTTCTCCAGAAATTAGAACCATAGATATGCATGGTTGTGAAAGCCCTGAGAAATGTTTGTCTCATCCTGCCTGTGGCTACATGTACACGTATGCAAGGATCAGGCTTACTGTTCCCAGAAAACAGGTTACTGATGTAACTTTAAACACGTGTAATAAAGGCAATTCTTCAAAATCCCTAAATAACCCAACTCTGTTTTACTGCCTCAAGTGTTATCTGACACATTGCAAATTTAGTAGATCTGTCCTTGTCCATCCCACAAGTGTTCCCTGATCTGGCTCCTCACAGGAGAGTGCTCAGCACAATGGGCATTGTCTGTGTTTGAAACCCATTAAGCTGATGTAACTCACCTTACTGACTGAGGTGTGTTGTTGCTACAAAGGTAGGAGACTTATTATGAGATACAGGGGAAGAGCATCTTGGGATTGTAGACAACTTACCATGGGCTGCTTAGGGAAGGAAACAAAAGTACAGAAAAGGAGGGATCAGCGTAGTTTGGGGAGGAACACACATGAGAAAATAGAATGATAAAGGGATAAAAGAGGCTGGTGGCATGTAAACAGGCTGCTGGCCAGTGTGCGTGTTTGGCCATGCCCTGCATCTGATCAGCAGCATCTGTCCTGTCTTGTCATCAAATCAGAATCATAGAATGGTTTAGGTTGGAAGGGACCTTAAAGATCATCTAGTTCCACCCCCCTGGCCTGGGCAGGGACACCTTACACTAGACCAGGTTGCTCAAAGCCCCATCCAACCTGGCCTTGAACACTTCCAGGGATGGGGCATCCATAACTTCTCTGGGCAACCTGTTCATTCCAGTGTCTCACCACTCTCACCATAAAGAATTTCTTCCTAATATCTAATCTAAATCTACCCTCTTTCATTTTAAAACCACTACCCCTTGTCCTATAGCTAAACTCCCTGATAAAGAGTCGCTCCTCGTCTCTCCTGTGGGCCCCCTTTAAGTACTGGAGTGCTGCTATAAGGTCTCCCTGGAGCCTTCTCTTCTCCAGGCTGTACAACCCCAACTCTCAGCCTGCCTTCATAGGAGAGGTGCTCTGGCCCTCTGATTGTCTTTGTGGCCCTCCTCTGGACTTGCTCCAACAGGTCCATGTCCTTCTTATGTTGGGGGGCTCAGAGTTGGATGCAGTACTCCAGATGGGGTCTCATGAGAGTGTAGAGGGACAAAATCACCTCCCTTGACCTGCTGGCCATGCTTCTCTTGATGCAGCCCAGAATGTGGTTGGCCTTCTGTGCTGTGAGCACATATTGCCAGGTCCTGTTGAGCTTCTCATCGATGGACAAGGACTGCTCTCGATCCATTCTCCCTCCAGCCTGTATTTGTGCTTGGGATTGACCCAACCCATGTGCAGGACCTTGCACTTGGCCTGGTTGAACTTCATGAGGTTCGCATGGGCCCCCTTCTCAAACCTGTCAAAGTCCCTCTAGATGGCATCCCTTCCCTCCAGCGTGTCGACTCCTCCACACAGCTTGGTGTCGTCAGCAAAGTTGCTGAGGGTGCACTCAATCCCATTGTCCACGTCGACAACAAAGATCTTAAACAGCACTAGTGCCAGTAACAACCTCTGAGGAACACTACTTGTCACTGGTCTCCACTTGGAGATTGAGCCACTGACCACAACTCTTCGAGTGCAACCGTCCAGCCAATTCCTTATCCACTGAGTGGTCCATCTGTCAAATCCATGTCTCTCCATTTCAGAGACAAGAATGTTGTGTGGGACAGTGTCAAATACTTTGCACAAGTCCAGATAGATGGTATCAGTTGCTCTTCCCCTATCCACCAACTCTGGAACCCAGTCGTAGAAGGTATGATTTGTCTTTAGTGAAGCCATGTTTGCTGTCACTGATCACCTCCTTATTTTCCATCTGCCTTAGCACAGTTTCCAGGAGGATCTGCTCCATGACCTTGCTGCGCACAGAGGTGAGACTGACCAGCCTGTAGTTCCTGGCTCTTCCTGTTTTCCCTTTTTAAAAAAAGGGGTTATGTTTCCCCTTTTCCAGTCAGCGGAAACTTCACTGGACTGCCATGACTTCTCAAATATAAGAGTCTTCTTATTAAATTCCATTTCTAACTGCTTTCCTGACTACAGGGACTCTCCATTCTGTGTGTATGTGTGTGTATGGATGTCTAAGTGCCAGCAACCAGAGCTGGACCATGGGTCAGAGGGGTCTGTGCATCTGTGGTGCCAGTAGCTGGAGAGACTGGAGTGGACAGAACTCTTAAGTGCCACCAACTGGGGTGGGACTGTGTCTCTTGGACTCACGTGCCCAGACACCAGCAGCTAGGGCAGTTCAGGGGATCCAGGGGCTAGTTACTTGGTAGACTGCATGTCTACGCTCAACTACTGGGGGACACATTGCGCATATGTGTGGGTGTTAGGGTGCCTGTGGGTATGTGAAGTAACTGGAAAGCCAGGGGTTTCCAGGACCAGCTATGGGATAGAGTGTCTAAGGCCAGTTACTGGTGCAAGTATAGTGTTCGTCTGCATGTGTGTGGGTGTGTGTAGGTCTGATTACCAGAAACTGGAGTGGGTCTGTGGGCCTCCAGGGTTAGTACATGCAGGTACCAGCAACTTGAGAGACCTGGGATCCAGGGGCGGCTGCTGGACAGACTGTCTAAGGCCAGCTACTGGAGGGATCCATATGTTGTGTGTGCAGATACATTTTCCACCAAT
Organism: Anarhynchus alexandrinus; assembly: GCA_008711295.1. Taxonomy (NCBI): domain Eukaryota; kingdom Metazoa; phylum Chordata; class Aves; order Charadriiformes; family Charadriidae; genus Anarhynchus; species Anarhynchus alexandrinus. Next base: position 204,190 of record VUYV01000166.1, on the reverse strand, counting down.
AGGCTTTCATTTTGGTCATCCAGAGAGGGGAACAGGATGAGACTATCGGTGCTGCTTGTGCTTGAGTGCTATGTTTTCTGTCTGTGTTGGCTCTACAAGCCAGCTTTGTGTATCTGCATATATGTATTTTATGTAGGTGCACATGAGTGCATGCCTACACACATGCTCAGCCTCACTACTGGCTGGACCTAGGGACCTCCATCAGCCTACCAGATTTAGCAACCCCTGGTATCTTCTAATTTTTAGAAGGCAAACAACAGATGAGAGAGGTGAATATACCTTAACTATACATGGTTTTTGTAAACAGCAAAGTTTGTCAATACAACAGAGCAGCTTTGTATGAAGACAACAGCAAGTGAGGTTCACAAAGACACAGAGAATTCATTTAAGTAAGGCAGAAATGTATACAACTTTATACATAATCTTAAAATGAATATAATAATGGGCTGTTAAAAAAAAACTCTAATGTTTCCCTAATCACTTTGAATCCTAAAATATTTTGATTATCTTTTCATGCCTTCAGTCTGTCAAATATATTTATCACTACCCTGAAAGGTGGAGTGCAGCTGCTGATCAGGCGTTTCACAGCTATATTCAGTGCACAGAGGAAAAAAAGTCTATCTATCTTTAATATCTTTTTGTTAATTCTTTTTGAATTAGATGGGCGGGCCTGACAAAATTTAGTGCTAGGATAAAAACCCAGCTGAATCCATCCTCCAGGCACTATCCACTGTCTTTAAAAACTCACAGAGAACAGGCTCTGAAGGACTGGGAAAACATGAACAACATATGTGTATTTTTAAGATGGTGTGCGCAGGAGAAGAAACAAGATTAGGAGTTAAAGAAAGTTCAACTTCAGAAAGATATGAGAACAAATAAACTACTTGTAAGGAGACAGAAGGAAAAAAACATGTAGATAACAGATAATATGGATTTGTTAAAAATAAATCACATTTTTATTTTTGATTATCTAAAAGTGCTTTTATAAGGGAGTAGAGCATATTGTCACTCAGTCACAAGATATTTTTATAAGTAAACTAGAGAAATATGTTCTAATACAAACCTCTGTAGACTGGGTAAAAATTCAGTCAAAAATGGTATTCTTAGTGTAGCTCGCTGTACCCACTAATATTTTTTGACAGCCCTAGATACAACTGTGTAGTTTTATTAAGTCCTAAGATAAAAGATACATGTTCTTATTCCATTTTCCAGGTGATATCATACTATACTGTAATTCAAATGATGCTTGCAAACTTTTCATGAACATAGAATGAAATTTAATAAGGACACTTGCAAGACTACGCGTGAAGAGAGAAACAATCAGCTGCATAATTAGAAAGATCGGCGTCTAATGGTATGTAGTATTTTACAGAGCAGGATTTGAAGTTGCATCAGGCCAGACACTGAATACTCTCAGGAGTGTTGTGATGTTGCAAAAATGGGAAACATCACACTAGCATGCATAAACAGAAGGATATCCTGTAAGACATATGAAGTGGTCCTTCTGCTCACTAGTAAGGTCATAGTACTATGCTGTACAGAAATACTGTAAAATTTTGTGTTTGAAACACTTTTTGAACGATATGGACCTACTGACGCAGCATGAGTGGAGACATACAGAATGTGCAGAGGTCTAGTCAACAAGACCTAAGTAGAAAATTGACTAATTTAGGTTGCAACAATCTAGAGAAACAAAATACAGAACAGAACTGAGGGGAGATATGTTAACAATCTTCAAGTACTTAAAAGGCTGTTACAAAGATGAACACAACTCCTGTATCCCCGCGGTCATTGTGATAAGAAGTAATGATTTTAATTTGCAGCAGTGAAAACTTAGGTTAGGCCACAGGCAAGAATTTTATAGCTGTAAGGAAAACACAGCATGGGTATAGATTACCTGCAGAGGTGGTGGAAACACTGCTACTGAGTGGCTGTAAGAACAGAATAACAAACGTCTAACCTACACTTTCCATGCAGGTAGACAGTGTTCCTTCCTGACAGTAGTTAGATAAAACCTAGGTGATCCCTTCAGGTACCCTCCACCTTGATTTTCCCTGAATTCAGTACAGTAACTATAGATTATGAAAACTAACAGCACTGCTCATCTGGCCTCACCTGTCTGTGAATCCTTGTTTCTGTCACTTTCTTCACTTTCTTCAGGCATCCCAATGATTTCCTGTTCATTCTGCCCAGAAAGGGAAGCATCTTTAGGTCCAGGAGCTTCTGCCACATCATCATAACTATCTTCCAGGGCATTTCCAGGCAGTGGAGAGTCGTCTGGAACAGTACAGGTATTAACTATAACAGGGGGAGATCATCCACTAGAGAAAGCAGTAGCTGATGGTCCAGTGATAAGGGCCTCTAATACTGACATTATCATGATGATAATGAACAATTATGAACCAAGATCCTCCTGAGGATTCTAAGGTATTCCAGACAGCAATGATATAGCTCCAATAATTGTTATACATTGCCATAACAAGTGGAAAGTGAAAATCAACATGGAGGAGGGACAGGAGGGGGAAGAAGATCTGGAGAAGGAGGTAGTTAGTGACAGGCTTTATTGCAGAGTAAGATTCCCCATTGCATTTCATAATTGCACAGTGACAAATTACTCCTTGTTTATCTCTGTGTAGCACCTGCTTCCTTGTCTTTTCATTACTTTAACCACCTTCTGTTAAATTTCTCTGAAATGGTCTAGCTAAGTAGGCACCCTCAGCCGTTTGCTTATTGTCGTGGTTTAACCCCAGCCAGCAACCAGGACCACGCAGCCACTCGCTCACTCCACCACTCTCCCGACTCTCTGTAGGGCAGGGAGAAGAGGGAGAAAAGGAGGACAAGGGGAAAAAACTTGTGGGTAGAGATAAAGACTAATAGAACAGCAACAGAAGAGGAAAATAACAATAATAATAATGGTAAAAGAACATACACAAAAAAGTGAAACAACACAAGTCACTCTCACCACCGATGATCGGTTGCCTAGCCCATGCCAGGCACTGATCACAGATTCCTGCCCCTGGCCAACCCCCATTTATATACTGAGCATGATGTCTATGGTATGAAATATTTCTTTGTCTATGCTCTCTCTTATTTGGGAAGCTGAAAAAGTCCTTGACTAATGTAAATATTACTTAACAACATCTAAAACAGTATGTGCTATCAACATTCTTTTCATACTAAATCCAAACCATAGCAGCTACTAGGAAGAAAATTAACTCTATCCCAGATGAAATCAGGACACCTACAGGCATGTGGCTGCAAACTTAGGCCAAACCTTAGAAGAAAAATATCTGCCGTTCTGCTTCTTTTCTCCAGGCTGAACAACCCCAACTCTCTCAGCCTTTCTTCATAGGAGAGGTGTTCCAGCCCTCTGATAATTTTTGAGGCCCTCCTCTGGACCTGCTCCAACTGATCCACGCCTTTCCTGTACTGAGGACTCCAGAGCTCGATGGGGGGGGGGTCTCACAAGAGGGGAAAAATCACCTCCATCAACCTGCTGGCCACACTGCTGGCCATGACCTGCTGGCCCAGGATATGATTGGCTTTCTGGGCTGCGAACACACATTGCTGGCTCATGTCCAATTTGTCACCCACCAGTATTCCCAAGTCCTTCTCATCAGGGCTGCTCTCAATCCACTCATGCCCCAGTCTGTACTGATCCTGGGGATTGCCCCGACCCAGGTGCAGGACCTTGCACTTGGCCTTGTTTAACTTCATGAGGTGAGGTTCATATTCGTCTATTTCTCAGACCTCTCAAGGTCCCTCTGGATGGCATCCCTTCCCTCAAGCGTATCACCTGCAGCATTCAGCTTGCTGTCATCTGCAAACTTGCTGAGGGTGCACTCAATCCCACTACCTATGTCGTTAATAAGGATATTGAACAGTACTGGTCCCAGTACGGACCCCTGAGGGACACCACTTGTCACTGATGTTCACTTGAACATTGAGCCTTTGACTGCAGCTCTTTGGATGTGGCCATCCAGCCAATTCCTTATTCATTCATCAAACTCAGTTTTGTGAGTAGCCAGCTCTCTGATTCCTCAGCGGCAGCTAGCTCTGTGGTCTGTACTTAACTGGAAGCCCTCCCTCAGAGAATATTATTTTCCACTGTTTTATAGTATATACATACACACAGGGACATACATATGATATGTATATAAAATTAAAAGTCAGTCAAAGCACTCCTATTTCACTTTTTACCTAGTACTCAATATTCAATCTGAATAAGAAAAAGAAATCTTATTTGGAATAATTATCTTCTTGATGAGCATTTCAAAGCAAGCAAGGAAAAGAAAAGCTTTTAGCTTAACTTTAAATAAAAAGAAAAAAACCACCTTAATATAAAAAACCCAACAGAAACAAAATTAAAGACATAGCACAGCAGAGAGTTAGAGATATGGGCAGCCGAGGTCCAAACCTGCTCGTGCCTTTGGCAGTTGAACTCTGAGACCGGGCGATAGCTAAGAGCTAGGATCAGCTCTAGGAAAATGAAATGCTTCTTCAAACACTTGCTCTTGCTCAGCTTTTTCAAATTAAAAAAAAACCAACCCACATTGACAAACTGCATTTTCTTCACATCAGTCAGATTAAAATTCCCTAATCAAGTCCAATGATATGCCAATGTTCTTATTCAGAGCACGTTTTTCCTCTGTCTTAATTCTCCCCATTTATCTCAGAAACGAAGCAACATCTTACAAGCTGTTACAGTTGCAATTTCTGGGAGAAGCAGTTGTCAAATTGCTGGATTCATGTGACTGGGTCTTGTGAAGAGTGCAGTAATACCAGAAAACATTTATTTTCGACTTCTCATAGAGAAGAGAAGACTAGCTCTTGTATACGAGGTTGTATGACATTCTTCCACCGCAAGAGTTAAATGAGAGTTTTTGGTTCACATCAAAACATCAGTAGCGGACATGAAATGCAGCAAGAAAAAAGTTTAATCACCAATAACGCTTTGGAAATAAAAAACTACCCTGATTTTGTGTCTCTTTCTTTGTAGGATACCCATCTTCCATTACCTTGAGTTGCTCCAGGACCATTTTCTGCGTCACTGTCCCCGCTATAAAACTGTGCCTTTGTTTTTGAACTCAGTGAATAAGAATCTAGGCAAATGAGAAAGAGTATGATATCAGATTAAGCTCTCCTTAGCTGCTACGACTGCATCATGAGGAAAAGAGTAGGCTACAGTAATACCACTCAAGTCAAGAAGATTCTTGGGTAGTCAGTATTACTCCTGCAAGGCAAAGGGCTTACAGAATCCCTCAGGGGCCCTTTAACACCTCTCCATGATTCATGGGGTAGGCAAGCCATGAAGGGAGGAAAGAAGTTGACAGGAGGAAGCCTACAGAGACACATAGCTGCTGGGAGGGAGATCCAAATTATTCCTTTATTTGTTTATGCTTGCAATAATTGCAGCAAAAGCCTTTTTTCTTTTTTTGGGGGGAGGGGGCATTGTTGTTTGGTTGCTTGGCCTATGCTGATCTGTGCCTTATGGCTGCAGTGAGGACAGCACAGAATGAATTGTCCCTGGGAGCGGAATTGGCAGGGTCCGGTTGCCCAGTGGGCAGGAAACCCCTCTCCTCAAATCTAGGAATCGTCCATTTCCCAGTAGATTTGGGAGCTGCAAAGTATCAGATTGGGATCTGGGCCACCAGGAGAAATTAGCCTCAGTTATTTTCCTTTGACAAGAGCAAGACATACAGACCTGCAAAGCCAGTCATGCCCTGCTTTTCCCTCATCAGGTTATAGTCGATCTCTTCATAGACAGCCTCAGAGAAGGGGTCATAGGATATTCTGGAGCCTGAAAGTGAAAGGCAATGGTCACTCACACAGTCTCTGCTCATGCTCAGGCTGGGGTCATTAAAAGGAGAAGTGACCTGAATAGGTCTACATGGCCTGGTTGGTACCCAGAAAGTCACTGAGAGGTTCTGGCTGAGGATAAGCACTGCCGGGCTCCTTCTCTGCCAGATGGTAAGTGAAAATCTCAGGGTGGCAGCAGATGCCATTCATCTCAGTCACCCATCCCCCCAGCCTCCCCAGCCAACTAAACACTCTCCAGCCATCTCAAGGAGGCGTTTCATACCGGTCCTGAGGGACCTACCTCTCTGCTGTGCCCTGGCACTTCGGATCTGCCCAGCAAGAATGGCAAGCACCAGGCAGAGAACAGCCCCCAGGATAATGCAGAGGATGACAGGCACTGAAATTCTCGTAGTGTCTGTTGCAGGGCGACGGGGAGGATCTGAATGGAAATGAAGAAGCAACAGGTAGAGAATCAGGTGACCCAAAGGGCTATTCCTCTGGAGCCTCCTGCTGTGCCCATGTTACCAGGGTGAGGCAGATCATCAGCTGCCCAGTTGTGGGTCCTGCTCAAGCAGCCAGAATTCAGCAGCTGGGGATAGTGCCACTCGGCTCTCCTTTACAAAAGACTGCTTTCTGATGAGCTGGAATAAACTGCTGATTTATCTGCTATGCAGTATTGGGGACATTAAATCGTCATTTGATGGGAGAAAGAAAGGGGGAAGAAGGAATGTTTTACCTGCTCTGGTGGGTGGTGCTGTTGTTTCCGTGATACCTGCAAAAGGAACGCGAGTCCAGATTAAGGAAGAGGCAAGTGTGAAAAATAGGAAGAACACCTCCACATCATTTGTGAGGCTCCTGCAGTCAAAATTATGAAGGGGCTAGTCACTGGGATGTACAGTTGACATAATGTTCCTCTATCCACCTCCTTCCCAGATCTGTGTAATGAACCAAAGGATCGGTCACTAACCGGAGCAATTCACAGCAGCATCTTCCTTATGATCACAGTTTTTGCCGAACAAGGGCTTGGCAGGACAGTCCCAAAGAGACAGCTCTGTTCCTTTACAGTGCACCTTCTCCAACCAGATGGGACCAGTCCCTTCTCCAAAGGCAGCTTCACTCAGAGCAGACACAGCAGATCCACAACCCAGCTGCCTGCATATAACGTTAGCATCCGCCACATCCCAGGAATCATCACAGACTGTTCCCCAAGAACCTTGGTGCCAAATCTCCACTCTGCCTGAACATCCATCCTCTCCTCCTATGACTCGTAACTTCTCCCTGTCTGCAAAACACAGAAACCTTCTGTATTGCTGAAACCACAGGAAGGTCCGTAGGGACCAATAAAGAGAAACAAAGCGGTAGAGGTACCTGAACAACTTGTAGAGTTTGGACACTCAGCAAATGTGGCTGGAGACGTTGTCTCTTTTCTTCCTGCAGAATTTAAATACTGAAGTAAATTGATTATTCTCTGAAAAGAGCGAGGGAATATAAAATGCCTGAAAATTAATCAATTAAATTTTTTCCTAGAATATATACAAAACCTATTTAGTACTTGGTGGATCACTGTTTGGCTATTGCTGTGAATTAAATAATCTTCCTGATGACTGTGCTTTCTTTGTTCTTGTGTGAAGCAGATGCAATCCCTTCCAGGAGATCTGAATGTCATCTAGAATTCATTTATACTATAGTGGTAACCTACAGGTATGAAATACTGTTATAAGAGCAGGCATTAGAAATGGACCTTTAGAACTGAACTAATTCATACACTTGTCCATGGTTGTGTGCATGCACGTGCGTACATGTACATATGCACTGATATACCTCCATCCATGTAGAAACACATACATGCCTCTGTACTTCTTGAGAAGTCTGACCCTAACTCAGATCTCACAGACTGACTGTGTATCATCGATTTTTGCTTTAAAAATATGCAATGGCACTATCCTATTAGGGACTTCCTTGGGATTTCCACTGGGTAACTGCACCTGTTGACACTAATGTAATTTTAATTCACTTATTTACATCAAGTATATAGACAAAGAAAAATATTTCTGCCATTTACATGAAACTAGAAGTAATATATGCCAGATAACAAATGAGCATGAGGTAATTACTACAATGTCCATATATGCATGCATAGGTTTATGTATATGTCTGAGTAGTCCTGTACAGATGCATTTCTAATTACCAGTGCAAGAAATATGGGTCTCTTCTGCTCGGTTATCACATGACTGAGGATCCCAGGGGTCTGACTGACATTGCCAGAGAGAGATGTGTTGCTCAGTACACTCAATATGGTCCAGCCACGTGGGCCCAGAACCTCTGCCATATGTGAAGTCTCTTGCAATTTCCCCACCATCTCCGCAGTTGAGGTGTTTGCACACAGTTATTGCAGTGAGTTGAGACATACGATTGGAGCAAACACTCCCCCATGTCCCATTGTAGAAAACTTCTAGGCGCCCAGCACAGTCATTGCCATTCACCAGCCTCAGATCCAGGAACTCTAGAAGTGAAGACATAAAAATGGAATTAGAGGGGCCTGACTCTGCTAGGAACTTGGCTGTGATGAGTGAAATCCAGAATCTGCTAACAATCCTGTTCATCACTCTGAATGAGAAAGTTGCAGAGGAAACCACTACAAAAACACTTAAAACCAAAAATCGTACAGTAATCCTTTCTGGTTAGCCAGCATTCACCAGCATCCACATAAACAAACAACAGTGATGGGCACACCCCACAGCTGCAGGCATATTTCTTTGGTATGTGGAAGCATAAGTGCCATATGCTCTTCTGATTTGTTGAAGTTTTGCTGTGCAATGACTTGCTTACAATAATTTCAGAGCCTGCTGGAATGGCTCCCCTGCAGAAGCACAGGGCACCCCTGCAGCCTCCGGTGACTGAAACCCTGCCGGTTATAGCTAATACATTTCACCTATCACCTCTGTGAAACACCTATTTAAGAGTAGTGTTTGAATATACATTCATTATAAGCTCTACCATCTTCCTAATCATAAAATACATGCATTATAAACTCGACCCTTAGTCTCAGACAATAGGCATTGACATTGTAACTATGTGCACATATAGTCAACGAAATGCTGCCTCTCATTCTGGGAACCACGGTATAGGAGTTAACATCATACCAATCTCAACATATATTTATTACAAAATTCAGACCTTGTGCCTGAAAAACACATGAACAAGAATGTAGTTTATGAGGTAAAGTAAGATTACTCCTTTCTACTTACTTGATATAAAGACACACATTTAATTGTTCTTTTTCCAAAGACCAACCAGTAAGTAAACCCTTACTCTTCAAACAATAGAGACCACTTTCTTTTCTTAGGGATTTAAACTGTTGCAGGCTTCCCAATCCAACTATTCTCAGGCCTGGCTGGTAGTTTATCACCCAGTTGAGCTCAGGTTTTCTTTTGGGCTGCTATGATGAGCTCCTGGCTCTAGATTAGCTAGCCACGCAGCTTCCTGGAGGTGAGGAAGGTGAGGATGCCATACATTCCCTGATAGACCCTTTCCCTAGTGTTTTTACCACGGGTTTAAGTAAACCATTGTGCAGCTCTACTTTTCCAGCTACTTGGCGATGTACCCACTCTACTCATTCTTGAGCAGTTGTATTTTTGTAATGACTTACATCATTGTCTGATTCCTGCCCAAGCAGCATTCCATGGTGCCAACAGATATGTTTGTTTATTCCTTCTAGGGTGCTAATCTGTGTTTGCTGTCTGAGTGGGGAAAGCTTCTAGCCAATCTTGTGATGTTTTACCACTACGAGAACATAGCATCTGCCAGTGGTGCTGGGGAGGAAGGGGTTGGTCTATATAATCCACTTGCCAGGCATCTCCAAACACTCATTTCACTGTGCATGCTGTTTAATCATTCACAGTGTATATTGTGTTATTCCACAGACATCACACAGCCTGATTTCTTGCATTGTATCTTCCCAAGACAAGTGTAAGCAGCCTTCTTTGTCCTTGATCCCTCACAGCATGCTCAGCAGTTTCATAGGCTCATCTATCTAAAAATACTTTTCCTTTATCTCCCATCCCAAATGTCTACTGACAGGTTGAGCCAGCTGGTCAGCCTGGTTGCTGTGTTTCTCTTCTTGAGTTGTCTTTGGATTTGGGATACATGCGTTATTAGCATGACATACTGAGCAGGCCTTTCTTCGAGCAGCTGTTATGCTACTTTCCATACTTCTGCTTGAAATGGTTTTCCTCACTGCTGCCAGTTATCACAGTTTCATTCTTTAAGTGATTTCCTTAACACATTATTCACCATCCAGGAGTCTGTATATATGGGTCTGTTGACTCTCCTGAGTATGTTCCAAGGCCATTTTCAAGGCTTTTCAAACTTCTTCCTGTCTCCTTCCAGATGACAGCTTCTGCTGGAGAAGGATTCCAAGGATTTCCACTTCCTGTTTCCTGCTGTGCTTTTGCAGGATCCATTAGTGAACAAACAGTGTTGTTTATTTTCAGTACTTAATTCATCATGTGCTAGGGCTAGCCTTTTTTGCCAGGTAGTTGTGGCTGCTCTTCCCTCAGTAGTCTTGAGTCCTTGAATCTAAAATTCAGGACAGCTATTCTAGGGCATAACCACGGTCACTGCTCTGCACTCACTTCAGTGGCACTCAGACACCCTCTGTGAATTCAGCTAGGACTTCTTGTTCTAGAGGGGACTAGTTATTTTCTGCTCCTTTGTGGCTCTGACTCCGGAGTTCCAACAGTGTCTCTCATCTCGAGATGCGCGTTGACACAGACTCCATTTGATGCTTTTCTTTCCTGCATGTGTATATAACAATATTTTTTTATATTACTACCTACCCATATTGATTCTAATGCCATGGCATGGACTATCTTCTGCTGATCAGCTCCAAAACTTGCTGGTGTTCCTCTTCCCATCCAAAATGAGGCTTATTTCAGGTCCCTTGGTATGTGTGTTTGATCAATTGGCTGTAACAAGGGATGCGTGTACATCAAAATACAGTAATGCCCAAGAAGGCCTGGGTTCTTGTTTATTGCATGGAGGTCCATGGTGCTTATCCAAGGAATTTGGTCAGCTGGCATATATCTCCATCCTTTTTAAATGCCTAAAACCTGTATTTCTTGAGGGGATCTTTTTACTTTGGAGTGCCTAATGGCAAATCCAGCACTGAGAGGGGTAATGATTTGCTATAGCCCTTTACTTAGTACTTCTGGAGTTGTTCCTCCAGTCAATACATCATCAAGGTGGAGGAACAGTTCTTTGGCATTCCGTTGCTTTAAGTTTTTGTGGATGATGCCACAGCAGACACAAAGAGCTGTGTTTCCACCCTTGGGACACCTGGTTCCAGGTGTACTGCACACCACTCCAGGTGAAAGCAAACTGAAGTCTTGCTTCTTTGACCAGTGGGATTAAAAAAAAAAAAAAAGCATTTGCAATATCAGTTATAGCATACCAGATGTATTCTTTATCTTCTAGCTCATACAAGAGCTGCAACATGTCTGGAAGTGTAACAGCTAATGGAGGTGTGACTTCATTCAGAGCTCTGAAGGCCATTATTCTCCAGCACACCTCCACATAGGTCAAACAGGACTGTTGTAAGGTGACCGTGTGTTTAAGACCAATCCTTGTTTTTCCAGGGAAACAATTAGTTTTGGGATTTCATTGGTGGCCCCTTGGTCAGTTTGATACTGCTTTCAGCAAATTACTTGGATTGCCAAAGGACCAACACCTGAGTCTATTTAAGCAAATTCAGCAATATTTGGGTGATTAGAGAGTCCTGGGGAGTCCCATAGCTGGTTCTCACCTGTGCAAGCCACACTGCCTATTCCAAAAAAACCCAAAGCCTTCCTGCCACATCTATCCATCTCCAGTGATCAAGACAGTCAATGCCAAGGATGACAGGGGCAGTAGGGCCAGTGGCCACAAGTAAGGTGTACCAAACCCACTTATTCAAGCTTAGGTTCCCTTCCTCCAGAGCTGGGCATGTTTATCCTCCAGTTACTCCAAGAACTATCAGTTTATCACTGCTATACAGAGAGGACAAGAAGGTGCATTGGGTGCTGCTATCATGAGGTATCCACCAGGGTACAACATTGTTGAGGCAAGGATGCCTGGCCACCTTGTCTGAACAGTCTAATTAATTTGGTTAGCTTCATCCACTGCCAGGCCAGGGGAGAACCCTCCTGATGCAGTAAGTTCAAATCAGTTGTCAGAGCAGTATGTGGTCCAGAAGTGGGGGGAGCAGAAGGGAATAGTTTAAATAATCTCTCACCTTTCACCTATGCTCTCAGGCTGCAGTCCCTTCAGGATTGGTACCTGCTCCATCATGGGCCCCCACATGCTGCAGCCCCTTCAGGGGTTGTAACTGCTCTAGTGTGGCTTATCCACGGGCCACAGCCCTTTCAGAGGCATACCTCCTCTGGCATGGAAACCATGTCTCCAGCCATGTCCCCAACAGTGTCTTTTTCTACTTCTCCTTCATTTTTCCTCCCTCTTGCAGCTGCCACTCTGTCTTAAATATGCAGAAGCAGATCCACCATATGCTTCTCTGATTGGTTGATGCTTTGGTGGACAATGGGTTGTTCCCATTGGTTTCAGAGCCAGCTGTAACTGACTGTAATGGGTACATGGCAGTGGGTGACCTCCTCCTGCACAAGGAACACTCACAGCCCCTTGCTGGAAACCCTCCAACTTATCCCCCAAATATCCCACCCCACCACACACTTTTTGTGTGTGAGTGTTAACACAAAATAAGGACTACTGTAAACCCTTCGCATCTTGGTGGGACCAAGGGGATACGCTGACCAACTATGCTTGTTGTCAAGAGAGAGCAAGAGGCTGTCCAAACAAGTCTCCACTATTCTCTGCTTCCCCTTCATGTAACACTCCCCTTTCAACCCACAGGCTCAGAAAAATGATTCTCTGAACAAACCTGAGCACAGGACTCCAGCATCCTCTTTGTGTTGGCAGTTGTGCTGACCCCATGCCCTAGAGGGACACGTCCAGAGATCAGATTCAGCCCCAGTGCAGTTCACATCATCCAGCCAGATCTGTCCAGAGCCTTCGCCATAATGAGCAGAGGCAAATGCCTTGATGGCATGTCCACATCCCAGCTGTTTACAAACAACATTAGCATCTGATAGATCCCACTTATCATCGCAGATGGTGCCCCAGATGCCATCATGATAAAGTTCCACTCTCCCAGCACAGCGATTTGTTCCATTCACCAGCCTGATCTGTCTGCTACCTGCAGGAAGAAAACCCAGCTGTCAACACGCAATAAAATGACAATGCACAGGTCAGCGTAATGGCTGTATGTTTAAAGCACTTTTAAGGCATCATGTTCTTGTTATATTCCAGTTCTTCTGTTATGGTTTTTCGGGCAGAACTCATGTGATGCTAAAACCTCATAAAGGGAAAGGCCTACTCCTGCATCAGGTAAATGTTCAAATAATTCCTCTGAGATGTTGCAAACAAGGAGTGTCTAGTCATACTAGGTATATGTGGAGATCACGTTATCTTATAAAGCCTGAGAAGCTGTTTTCTATCTGAACTCATTTTGTTAGACAGAGATGGTTTCTGTTACCGATGGGTTACAAAATAAGAGTAGAAGCAGTTCTAATTTACTTTAGAAAGGCTGCAGATATCTGTAAATATAGAAATGTCACAAAATAAAACCTATTTAATTCCCAACTGACAGTCAGAATGCGTGACAGTCACGGCCAAATTACTGTTCTTATGACTTCTGTATTCTATTATTTTTTATGATTCTGTGAGATATTTTTTTTAAGAAAATCAGATGAAGAAAGCATTATGTAAATTACACTTGCTTCCTTAGCTATCATTTGTCCCTTAGAGTATTCAAGCAGGTGGGTATCAAAAGCTCAGACCCATGCCTATTTAAGATCTGGTGAGACCACAGCACAAGGTGGGCTAGAGGAAGCATTCTCTTCCTGTCGCACAGTAACTCACCTGAGCAAATCACACCAACATCTTCAGCAACTCCCGTTGGCACTGTCTGAGAATGGGAGGTCTTACAGAGCATCAGCTGAGTCTCATTTCCAGCACACTGGACACTTCTTAAGCCCACAAGGCCCGTGCCTCGCTCAGACCTTGGAAGGTAATAGGCTTTCTCGGCATTTCCACACTGGAGCTCTCTGCATACCACATGAGCATCCTTAATGTTCCAGTCATCATCCAGTACTCTGCTCCACGTGCCATGGAGAGAGATCTCAACTCGCCCATTGCAGCGGCTCTCACCACCTGAGAGTCTGAGTGTTTCAGCAAGACCTGGGCTCAAGACAGTTGAAAAATGTATTGAATAACATCTACTGCTCTTACTGCAGGAGAAATAACATGCAGGAGAGAGATGGAAGACAGATTTCTGTGTTGGTAAAAAAATAATTCTCACCACTGGTTAAGGAGACAGCCTCTGTTAAGGCTTTCTCTGCTTTCATGTACACAAGAGTCTGCAATGGGAAGTAAGAAAGGCTTCCCCAGCTCTAAGACTAGATCCCATGAGGAGTCAGGCACATCTAAACAATGTGAATCCCTTTACTAAATGAAGCTTTTATGCTGAAACAAAGGTTGGAGAGGTGGGGGAAAGGAAAGATCATTAGAGACAGGCTGACGTACCAGACTTGCTTGGCAGAGTGAGATCACTAATGCTGCTTTTGTCTGAAGTTGCAGTGCCCATAAAAGGCCACTCCTGACTTACCTGAGCAAATAACAGTGGCTGCATCTCTGGCTGAACAGCTTGGATTGCCCAAAGTCACCTGAGCACAATCCCACAGGCAGGACTCTGTCCCTTCACAGTGAAAAGCATCTCTCCATACAGGCCCATTCCTGTCTACAAAACGGTCTCCTGTCTGGATTGACTTTGCGTAGCCACAGTTCAGCTGATGGCAGAGAACGTTGGCAGCTTGCAAATTCCAGTGGGAGCGGCAGAGTTTTCCCCACGTGTCTCCATGGCGGATCTCCACCCTGCCGGAGCATGCGGTGCCATTCACTAACCTGCCCCCTGGGCACCCTGAATATAAGAGAAAGTGAGTAATGAGATGTCATGTTCGTAACTGCTCATGGGCATGACCTGAAAGTGACTGGGAAATGAGAATGAGTTTTCCTTAGCATTCAGTAGTAAAAATGACTGCACTGGGCCACTGGAACTTCCATACTCATAACTAGACTTCAGTCCCCCTTACTTTACTAAGAAGAATGACTAAAAATAAGGAACTTGTCCCCTTTGCAATTATTAAACTCAAGAAACTAGGTTTCAGGGCTTTGGGTCAACCAATAGACCTTAATTGTTCTGACCAGCCTCACCTGGGGCCTCCAGCTATGTATCTTACTGGACCAGGCCTTCAGTCTGTGAATGGTGTAACTGTCTCCAGTCTTGTCTCCTGCTTCTCTTGACTACTCTCCAGTTGGAGCCTACATCTGATTGATTACTTTGCCTTGTCTGGGACTGTCCATAGACCTTGTTATCAGGACTTTGTGCAGATGCTTTGGATTGTGCCTTGATGGGTAAGGGCACCGCCTGTGTTGTCCTCACCCTCTGCCCCCAGCTCATCCTACCTTGTGGAGCAGCCCTGTTCTTGCTGTTCCCTGTCACTAGGAGCATTTCACAGAGAGCAGCCTTGTGGTACAGGTGAAGTACAGCCTCAAATACTGGAAATGCCTGTAGCAGCAGACAAAAGACAGAGCTTGGCTCCACAGGCACCCTCTGGATTTGGGTCCATATTTTTCCTCAAAGATGGAGTTTTTCGGTTCTCCTCTTAGACCTTCCTGCTGCTTACCTGAACATATCACATGAGCGTCTTTTCCAGCAGGGCATTCATCATGACGTAGGACACTCACAGGACAGGCTGTCAGGCCTGAGCTGTTCTCCTTGCAGCTGAATGTGCCATTCCAGACAGATTCATTTCCTTTGCTGAAGGATGGTCCACCTGGTATCAGTAGGGCAACTCCACAGTCCAGCTGCTGGCAGAGGGCATTGGCAGCTGGTAGATCCCACAGGTAGTCACACAGGGTTCCCCACGTGCCTCCGTGAAGAAGCTCTACTCTCCCTGAACATGTGGTACTGCCATTTGCCAGCCTGTACCCACCATAGCCTGTAGGAAGAATAAAAAGGAACTTAGAAGTTACTTTTTCTTTTTGTGATATTGTATTGAGATTTGTAAGAGAGATCTAGTTGCAAGGAACTAGCTGCAAGGATCTTGCACTCACTATGTCTCAGGGAAGCATGTTAGACCAGGATGCTCATAAGCCAGCTCTGGAAATAAAAAGTCTTTATTGTCCATGTTGTAGCCTGCACTACATGACTAAAAGTCTTTTGACTCTTTAAGTTCAGTCTCTCCTCTGCTCTGCTCTCTCCTCCCCCTACAATACTGCGGCTACCTGCAACACCTTTCCTTGCACAGGCAGTTCCAGTGTTGCCTTGCACTGCAGCATGTTAGAAACTCAGAGTAGGAGCTACTAGTAGCTCTCTCTCAGTCATCTCACATTAGTTGGTAAGCAGCAACTGCAGTGTGCATTTCTCAGCTTTCATCCATGCCACAGCATAAGGTTCTGAACTCAAGAGGCCATGCTCATCAGCATATTCACAATAATCTAAGTGCAGCATGGGTAGGACTGGTGTCCTACTGGCAGCCCCATGCAGTCCTTCTATTTTCTTACATGGTTACTTCTTACCCTTGCCTGGTCCTTGCATCATACAGCCCAATGAGACCTGGATTTCCGCTCTCAGCTGTGACTCTTGCAAGACGGAGGCAGGAGCCAAGACCTGTCAGATACTGATGCCTTAACTGGGCTGTTTGGTGACCGCAGCTCCCCAACCAGCACTTCAGGTAGCCATGGCCAGTGGGACAGCATCCAAGGCAGTCTTGCAATGGACTGCAGCCCTTTGACTCGGAAATAGACGTGAACTGCAGTCCTTTTCAGGCTTGTTTTATGACAGGGTGTTGCCAGCAGCTCTGCCCCATGTTCAGTTTACCCATTTTGATTTGTGCGCTCAGGAAAAAAAGTTGTGTTTGCTAGGTTCCGTCACTTTAGTAGTGGGTGGCAATAAGTTAGCTGTATTTAGAGTCTCCAGCAGTCTTGACTTTATGGAGTTCTTAAATAATGTTACCTGGCAGTCACAACTAAAGCCATCCAGGCCTCTGAAAACTTTTTCTTTTCTTTTTTTTTAATAACTTACATTTTTAACTTGTTCCTCCTTTGACTTTTTGGAGGTATGGTACCTCTCCCGGTTTTATAATTAACTAAAGTGACAGGGATTAACATACACATTGGCAGCACAGAAAATAAGTTCATTTCTCAATGTTCCTGCCTGTCTACTTTGGCCATTTTTCCTTTTATGTGTATGAGAAAGACATGGAAGGAATTCTCAGCACTATTGAGTGCATACCTCTAGTAGTATAAAAGAAATTACAGCCCTTTCGAGATCCACATCCCTGGTGCAGAAGTGAAGTGGTTAGAACAGCCCATGTTAAATACAGACTCGGGGTAGAGTAAATGAGAGATTGTGGGGCTGCTCTGTATTGCTTCCTGGCCTTCTCTGGATGGCTCAAGGTGTGATAGGGGAAGCACTGAAGAACCCTGAGGACCACAGAAATATACAGAGGCTCTGAACTGTGGGTTGACAGGAAGAAGACGTATAGGACACATGTAAATTACGTCCATCAGTTTGAAGTCTCACCTGAACACACAACAGTGGCATCATGAGAGCATGTCTTACTATGGTGCAGTATCCTGGGACAGTGTGCAAGGTGAGTCTCATTCCCTACACAGCGAAACTCTTCTTGCCAGATCAGTTCATGTCTGCCTCCAAAGTGAGTTCCTCTCAAGATATCCACAGCCTGGCCACACTCTAACTCATTACATATAATGGAGGCAGTTTTGAAATCAATGTGTGAAAAACAGACCGTAGCCCAAGTTTCTTCTTGCTTTACTTTCAGATGTCCTGAGCAGGCAGTGTCCCCTCCAGTCAGACGCAGTGCAGAGAAACCTGGAAAAAATCCCCAAGAAATCCAGCGTCAGGGGTTGGTTTTACTGACCTAATTTAATAACTCCCATACCTTCATGGACAAGACACATGTCACTTCTCTGAGGACCACTGACACTCTTAAGTAACTATTGTGGCAATTCCTATATGCCACTGACAAGAGAGAAAATGATGTGTGAGAATGATGGTTTCTTAATATGTGAAAATACTAAATCCTTGGGAAGCTACAGAAGGAGGGAAATTTGAACATTTGCCAAATGCTTGAGAAGAAGCAATCCCCAAATAATTAAAAAAAAAATAATAGCCATTTACTAGTGTGTGTCCTCGAGACGTCATTATTCAAATAAATAGGAAGCTGAAGCGCCCCAGAATGAGGAAATGTTGCACCCATCTTCAGAAAAGACAAAAAAGACAGTCTGGAGATCTACTGGCTGGTCAGCCTCACTTTGGTACCTGGGAAAAACATGGAGTGAGTCCTCCTGGAAAACATTTCTAGGCAGAAGAAGGTGAATGGGAAGAGTCAGCATGGATTTACCAAAGGTAAATCATGTTTGTGTGACCTTATTACTCTCTCTGCTAAAAGTGACTGGATTTGTGGATGAGGGGAGACCAGCATGTGTCATTTACCTCACATTTAGCAAGGTCTTTGACACTGTCTTGCACAATGTTTTTGTGTCCAAACTAGGATGTTAGAGTCTGGGTGGGTGGACAACTAAATGGTTAAAAAGGTAATTAGATGGTCAGGCTCAGAGAGTAGTGATTAGTGGGTTGTGCTCTACCTGGAGGCTGGCAACAAGGGGAATACCACTTGTTAGGTCTTTCCTGGGACGTGTTCTGTTCAGCATCTTTATCAAAAACCTGGAGGAGGTGATGGAGTGCATTTGGGGAGTGTGGAGAGACAACCCCAAGGGCAGAGCTGCCATTCAGAGGGACCTAGACAGGCTGGATTAATGGGCTGACTGGAACCTTATAAAAATCAAAAAGGACAAATGTAAAGTCCTGAAGCCTGGAAGGAAAAACCTCTTGCAATGGTACTTTATCTAAAGAGCAAAACCATGCATATCTTGCAGAGGAAGGGAGCGAGACATACATTGGATTTGTTTGCCATTGTAGACTGTCCTGTCTTAGCTTATACGAAGATCTGGAGAAGAAGGGCAATTGTATGGCATAACACAACATTTTCTTGCTTCTCCATTTACACCTGCTTTTGTAGCCCCTATTCCTGGTCAAAGACAAGTTTAGTACTGCTCTCCTGTTGCCTGGGAGGGCTGTGGTAGGAACAAATAGTGTTTCTTTTTCTGTTCTATGTCATTTAGTATATCTACTTTGATTCTGTGTCATTGACTATGTCTACTTTGATTCTATGTCACTGCTGTGCCCCGGCATGTATGTAGATGTACACCTGTAGTCAGGAGAAGACTTAATGCTAGTGCAACTTGCTTTAGTTGAGCAGAGGCCATTACACCTCTGTGCAATACTTGGCTTTATTCAGCTAGGACAAAGTTTGATCTCCGCCTCATAGCATTTTTCTGTTATATAAGGTTGGATGACTTCTTACCTGAGCAGATCACTCCAGTATCAAAGTAATGAGGGCAGGTAAAGGCACCCCATCCTGTATGTGTGCAGTTCCAGAGAGCGGATTCATCACCACGGCAATCAACTCGATACAGCCATGTTGGTCCAGATCCTTCTCCAAAAGCAGCTCGATTGAGGGCCTGAACAGCAGATCCGCATTGTAGTTGCTTACAAACAACCTCAGCATCTTCTATGGTCCAGTCACCATCACACACAGTTCCCCACTTCTCCTCATGTTTTACTTCCACTCTCCCAGAGCAGGGGCCAGTTCCATTTGACAGCCTCATTTCATCAGCACCTTCATACACAGATACAGAGCAAGGTTATGGCAAGGACAGTGCCTAATCAAGATTATCTATTGCAGATGGTTAATTACATTATTATTATTATTAATTTACTCTTAAATCCGATTTATCTGGCTCACCTTTCTAAATAGTCCAATTTAAAGTCTTCTTGCAGGGAGTTGTGTCTGTATTTACAAGTTTGAGCTTATCGCATTGCTAAAATGTAAGTTATTTCTAATGACAGGTGAGCTTTCTCTTATTCTGACCTATCAGGGCTGGGAAATGATAAGTAATGTCCCTGCTGTGTGATTCACAAAGGCTTCAACAGAGACTTCTCCTTTCTCTTTACTGTTCTGCCATGATGATATCCAGCTGAAAATATTCACTGGGCACCAGTTTCTTCATTTCTGTGTTCAGTATGGTGTGAAGAAGAAATTTCCCTCGTCTGCCTCAACTTCTTCCTCTCAGACAAACTATTACTTGCAACTCAGTGTCTCAATACTCTTTATTCTTTCTCTCCTCTCTTGCCCTAGCCATGGGGTCCCCTAGTCAGGGTACCTGATGAGGGAAGAGAATTACTCATGAGGGGTGGCAAGCTATCTCAGGAGATGCAGCAGGATAAACAGAAGACAGACAGGTAGGTCTTCATATTGTTCCTTATGCCCCACCATCTCTTGGGGCAGGGCTGGTGCCCAAAGAACCCTCTTTTCCTTCTCTGCTCCCAGGTCTGCCTCTTCCCTTTGGTATGGATACACATTTCCCAGTCCTTTTACCTATGGACTTGCAAAATAACATTACTGTCGTCACAGAGCACTCGATAAAGAGCTGGACATGTTGGTTCTTGCTTTATGGTGTTGGACTGCTACTATAGATGGCTCAAAAATTATATAGTAGCTTAGCACAGGGACTTATAGGATAGAAAACACAGGGAGAATTTTGTTACATTCAAATGCAGGAATGATGGTGGGACACAGAAGCAGTTCTTAGGAAGTCAGGCTACACAAAGGCCTGCTAGGACCCAAGAAACACAGGGGAACAGGTCTGAGTCTGTGTCTTAACATAGACACAGTAAACATTGGAAAAACTGAAGTATGTAGCCTAAGACATAATGACACGTAAAGATAAAAAGTGGACTTGTTCAGGAATTGTCTTAAGTTCTTTTTCCCAGCCAGGAATTTTAAAGCAAGAGTTTTGGAACATGTTTTTATAGAAAAGATTTTTTATCTGCAGAAAAGTAAAACTCTGCTTGAGTAAAAAGCATATGCAGAATTGATGTTGAAAAGAGTTAAAAATCCACAAAACCGAGCAACCATGATGTGATGGCTTACTCTGAAACCGTAGCAACAGGAATAGAAAGTCGCTAAAACAAAAGTCCATTAACGTAAGTAATCCAATCCTGAAGTCTGTCACTGTTCAAAGTGGAGCCCCAACAGAACAGAAAGTTAAACAGTAACCTAATGGTAGCTGATAGGATGAAGGTATAACCTCTAGTTACCGTAGATAATTTTAATACTAAAAATCAGATTTTATATGTAAATGTCAGACCACCTTAGTATAATGAGCCAGACAGGAGTTGGGACTACGCAAATGAGTTTTTGTTATATAATTACAAGTGGCCTATCAGCTATTTTGATGTGATTTTCCTTTGTTAACTTTTTGTATAAAAGACCCTAGATGTCTCCTAACAGGTGTGCTAGCTTTGTGAATTATCGCCTAGCTCCCTTTTCTGCGCAGAACCAGAATAAAACAAATATTTTGACTCTGTCTGTCACTTGGTTTTTGCACACCAAGTAAAGAACCCAGATTTGGGACAACAGAATTACAGAATCATAGAACACATTGAGTTAATATTCTGAATTGATGTAGACAATGATTTTCTGTAGATATTTGTGAAAACAGACATTGAAACAAAAAAAAACAACCCAAACCTTCTGCCAAATTCCATCAAAACCAGTCCATGTTGTAATTAAACAACAATATGGGTGGCATTCATTTGTTAGGTTATGTGACAGAAAGCTTGTCTCCTTGTGCAAAGAACAGAGGAACAATGGCAGGTGGTGGAACCCCAATAATCTAATAAGGGTCCTGCCCTCCCCCCTTCTAGGGCTTTCCCAGCAGAGCGATCAGCCCCATTGTCCAGGTGTGAAACGCGTCAGATGAATCAACATAAGGGCTTTCTGTGTCACCTTAGAGACTGAGGGGGGCTACTGCCTAGATGGTATGGGACACACATTCCTTCTGCACATAGGATGCAAAAGAAGAGCATCTTGCAATTGCATACGGTTTATTATGGGATGTTTAGGAGAAGAATCAAAGGTGGGGAAAGGGAAGGATCAAGGATGTTTGATTAGGAGCAAGCATGGGAAAATATAAGGGTAAGTGGATAAAAGGACCAGAGTCAATCGGCACAAACTGAAACACAGGAGTTTCCATCTGAATATCAGGAAACACTTTTTTACCATGAGGACGACTGAGCACTTGAACAAGTTACCCAGGGAGGTTGTGGTGTTGACTTCCTTCCTCGAGCAGGGTAGTTGAACCAGATAACCTCCAGAGGGCCTTCCAAACTCAACCATTCTGTGATTCTGTGAAAAGCGTCCGGTGGTGGGTGAGCACACTGCTGGTCAGTATGCTTGTCTGGCTGTACCCTGCACCTAATCAGCACTGTCTGTTGTGTCTTCTTATTAAAATCTATTTCCAACTGTTTTCCTGGTTGAGGTGACTCTATTCAGTGTGCATGTGTGTGTATGGAGTTCTAAGTGCCAGCAGCTGGAGCTGGACCACAAGTCACAGAAGCACGTGTTTTTGGTGCTGTACTGATTTTGGCTGGGATAGAGTTAAATTTTTTCATAGTAGCTTGTATGGAGCTATATTTTGCATTTGTCATGATCCCAGTGTTGGTAACACAGGGATGTTTTAGTTATTGCTGAGCAGTGCTTACACAGCATCAAGGCCTTTTCTGCTCCTCATACTGCAAGTGAGTAGGCTGGGGGTACACAAGAAGTTGGGGGGAACACAGCTGGGACAGCTGACCCCACCTAACCAGAGGGATAGTCCATACCATATGACATCGTGCTCAGCAATAAAAGCTGCGGAAGAAGGAGGAAGCAGGGATGTTTGGTGCTTGGATGTTTGTCTTCCCAAGTAGACATTATGCATGATGGAGTTCTGTTGTCCTGCTGAACATCTGCCTGATGATGGGAAGTAGTGAATGAATTCCTTATAGTGCTTTGCTTGCACACACAGATTTTACTTTACCTATTAAACTGTCTTTATCTCAACCCACGAGTTTTTCTCACTTTTACCCTTCCAATTCTCTCCCCTATCTGTGACTGTTCACTCAACTCCTGCTCAGATTTTGGTTAACACGGCTCATGCAAAGCCCTGATGTATGCTGGGAGCAGTGCCATTAGGTCAAAGCAAGAGCACCATGTAGGCAGGATAAGTGCCCAGAAAGAGCTAAAGGGCCGTTAAAATACATCCATTATCACCTGCAGCTTTCTGGCTCCTGCACCCATTGTCTTTTGTCTGGCAGTCTCTTCAGAATCTGCTAACTTAAGGAAATGGCATAGACGAAACTTCCAAGCTGGAAGGTATAAAACATCAGCTTACCCAAAAAGCCTTTGAAGGAGATGCAACAGCAGCTGAACTGCTGAGGCTTTCATGCTTCCCAGTGTGATACAGGGGATGCCTGCACCGTGATGGAGGAGGAAGTACGAGCACTCTCACTGTTGGCTAGGTAACTAATGCTTTTCTTTTCTTTTTCTTTTCTCTTTTTTTGGCTCATAAGTGCACGAATTAAGAGTTATGGGTTATAAATTATGAACCTTATAACTTGAATCAGTGACTTCACATGACAGACTAGTCTGGGCAAAGAGGAAAGGAGCCCCTGTTTTTTGTGTTTATTTATTGTATTTCTTAATAAGCTTCTAAAACAAAGTTTAATTCACAGAGTAAATGGTTCTGTAAATTTGAGAGATCCAAATGGATTGTGACACCCATCCCACCGGGGGACAGTGAGTGAGTGGCTATGTGGTGCTTAGCTGCCTACTGGTGTTAAACCTCAACAGATGCCAGCAACTGGAACGAGTGAGGGTACCGCATGCCAGTGTGTGATTGCTAGTGAATATCAAGCTGGACTAGCCAGTGAGTAAGTTAATTGGCTTGGGAGCCAAGAATGTGTATGTGTCTCTGGGAGTGAGGTAACTGGAGAAGTTGGCTACCAGAGGGACCAGAGGGTCCAGGCCAACTGCTGGGGAGATGGTAATGTCAGGGTGTCAACTCAAAGACACATTTGGATGTATGTCAGTGCATGAGGCAGCTACAGAGACTGAGGATCCAGGACCAGATACTGGATGGGCTGAGTGTCGGGAGGAATCCAAATTGTATGTACTTGCATATTTCCCACTGATGGACTTCTATTCTGATCAGCCAGAGAAGAAAACATAGAATCATAGAATCACAGAATGGTTTGGGCTGGAAGGGACCTGAAAGATCATCTAGTTCCAACCCCCCTGCCATGGGCAGGGACATCTTTTGCTAAATCAGGTTGCTCAAAGCCCCATCCAACCTGACCTTGAACACTTTGAGGGATGGGGCATCCACAACTTCCCTGGGCAACTTGTTCCAGTGTTTCACCACCCTCATTGTAAAAAATGCCTTCCTTTTATCCAATCTAAATTTACCTTCTTTCAGCTTAAATCCATTTCTGTTTGTCCTGTCATTACAGGCCATGGTAAAAAGACTCATTCCATCTTTCTTATAAGCCCCCTTTAAGTATAGAAAGGCCACAAGGTGGTGTCCCCAGACCCTTCTCTTCTCCAGGACAAACAACACCAACTCTCTCAGTCTGTCCTCATAGGAGAGGTGTTCCAACTCTCTGATCATTTTTGTGGCCCTCCTCTGGACCTGTTCCAACAAGTCCATGTCTCTCTTCTGCTGGGGATCCCAGAGCTGGACACGGTATTCCAGGTGGGGTCCCACAAGACCAGAGTAGAGGGGAGGAATCACCTCCCTTGACCTGGGGTGATGCTTCTCTTGATGCAGCCCAGGATATGATTGGCTTTCTGGGCTGAGAGCACACATTGCTGGCTCATGTCCAATATGTCACCCACCAGTATTCCCAAGTCCTTCTCATCAGGGCTGCTCTCAATCCACTCATGCCCCAGTCTGTACTGATCCTGGGGATTGCCCCGACCCAGGTGCAGGACCTTGCACTTGGCCTTGTTTAACTTCATGAGGTGAGGTTCATATTCGTCTATTTCTCAGACCTCTCAAGGTCCCTCTGGATGGCATCCCTTCCCTCAAGCGTATCACCTGCAGCGCTCAGCTTGCTGTCATCTGCAAACTTGCTGAGGGTGCACTCAATCCCACTACCTATGTCGTTAATAAGGATATTGAACAGTACTGGTCCCAGTATGGACCCCTGAGGGACACCACTTGTCACTGATGTTCATTTGGACATTGAGCCTTTGACTGCAGCTCTTTGGATGTGGCCATCCAGCCAATTCCTTGTCCATTGAATAGTCCACCCATCAAAACCATATATCTCCAGTTTAATGACAAGAACATTGTGTTGGACCATGTCAAAGGCCTTACAGAAGTTAAGATAGGTGACATCAGTTGTTCATGATAAGGCCATTGGTGCTATTTGTGTTTGTGTCATTATTGCACGTTTATGTCTGTGTGGCCAGCCATGTACATGTGTGTATGTGTGTGTGTGTGCATATCTGTATGTGTGTGTGTTACATATATGTGTGCCTATTGGGACTACAAGTTAGCCTTGCTACCAGTTGGATCTCAGGAAATAGTCGTAACTGCCTTGTAGCTATCACGCTACCGGTTTCAGCAACCCCTGCACAAGAAAGGCTTTCAAGAAGGTTTTATCAAGCAGTAATCAGATAGTTAAGCAGTGATAACAGAAAAAAGATACATGCCTTAAACCTTGGGATACAGGCCAACGTGAAATCAATACAGGTATCAAATTATTTGCTCGATATAAATGCTCAATTGAATTATACATAGAATATTGACATATTTGAAAGAAATGTTATGTTTCAGAGGAAAGGAAGCTCTTCAGCTTTTGTGATGGAACTGAGAAGCCTTAAGTATGCCCCTTGACAACTAAATCATTCTGTACGCATCAGGTTCATTTGTTAACCGCTGGTGTTGGCTCATGCGCCCCTTGGAACCAAGTTGTTGGATATGACCTTTGTGTTTCTCAAGGAGAAAACTTAAAAGGAGAAAAATGGAAAAAAAATGCTGTGTTGGCATTACTGAAGCATGTGAATTGAAAGCCACTCGTGTTTAGAGCATGAAAGAGAACACAACAAAATCGGTGGGAAATCAAATGGTAGAAACCCACATGCAAGACCTTGGTATTTCTGTATTAAGGACAAACTACAAACTAAGTGCACACAAGAATCAGGAAGAGCTTGGCCACCTCATCTGAGACTCGTCTTCAATTTGATCAGATTTGAATTTCCGTTTGTTATGGAACAGGTAAATCCCTGAAGAGGGCTGGCAACTTCTTTTGGGTCCTGGAGGATCTGTCAGATTGACCACATAGCTAGAGAAAGTTTACAGGACAGTCATGTAACAGCCTAGTAACTTTGGCCCCAAATTAGCACTGTTTCAAAACCTGACACACAATGGAAAATCAAAGCAAACATCTATAGGACAGGTTTGATCCAATTGTCAGTGTCCTGAGTGCATTAATAATCCTTAATGGCCTTGAGCTTCCCCAATGGGGGTCTCCACCCACACACTCTGCCCATGGACCCAGGCCTCCATTTAAGCACAGGCCTGGACTTTCTGTCTCTTCCTGAGCTATGTTGTTGGTGCACCCGTGTTCAACTCAGGCACAGCCGTGCCTGTCCATGGGCACTGTTGATCTGCACTCTGAGTCACAGACTGACTTCTCAGCTTGATCTTGGACCTGCTTCATCACTATGAACTTGCCTGATGATCTAAGGCAAGTTGGCAACGAGAGTTGAACCCAACTACCACCCCTAGGTCTGCTCTTTGTACTCTGTGCTCTGTTCTTGCTGCTCTTTGGTACTCCAGGGCTGGGCCCTGGCTGGTGAGGCCCCTGCTCTGCCAGACATATTACCGCAGCTGGAGCAGCTGGCCCTTGCTGTACCCTCATACCAGCTCTACAGCTGATGACTTGTAAGAGTCACCTCTCCAAACAGTTAGCACAGACAGACACAGTTAGCTAAGACAGACACAGTTCTTCGTGAAGTAGAAGCACTGGAAGCAAGAAAGGTGTCATAACCTGGCCAGGTACCAAGAGAAACCTGCAGTTCTCATTATGACCCAGCACTGGGCAGTGATGTGAACGGAAAACGGTGCAGTTGTGCACATCTTGCAAATAGTCCAGAAAAACACCTCTCAGAGATCATCTCCTATCAATGATGGTATTTGATAAGTGACAAATTTAATTTGCACTAAGAGCCTTTGGTTTTCCAGTAAGACTTTTCATAACAATCTGGTGTGGAAAATATCACCTTCCCTCTCTTCCTCAAAAGAGAGAGGTGTTACTACATATTGCACTGCTTGCTGTCATTTGAGATTGTGAAACAAGAATATATAATTTTTCTTTGCATTTGAAAACAAATCTAATTCCTCTATCTATTCCCCATAAGTATGTCAGTCTTAGCCCATGAACTGATGCTAATGCAGCCACTTCCTTCAGTAACTAACCGTTGTTCCATTTCTCATTCCAGAGTAAACCGCTGGCAGTTGTCAACTAAAAGGCAATTTTGCCTCCATCTCCATATGGTCTGTAGCCTGATTCTTTCCTGCTTCATCACACACAAACAATATAGCTTTGACGCATGATCACCTCTTATACACAGGCAAAAGTTTTACCTCTTTGCTAACACTGCTGGACTTCCTCACAATTTCCTGCCTATCATTCAGATTTGGAAACACAAAAAGTTTAAGGGAGATTATGCAAGTGACTGACAACTAGTAACTTCCAAAACTATTTTTTTCTGCAAACTGCCCTCTCTCCTCAAATTTCACGAGTAAGAAAGTCTTGCACATACATAGCACAAGCCTCTAATAACTGCAAAATCCCTTTGCACTTGCAACATGTTGTCTCGGAACAGGTATGATCTTTTTGTAATAAGTCTTTTAAGACACTTCTGAAAGATGCTCTGGAGAACAACCCACAGTTTACTTGAAGAACATAGTCCAAAACCGAGTTTTCTCAGCTAAAAACTATATACATTTAAAAGAAAAAATAATTTCTAAGAGAAGTTAAATTCATAATATATTAAAAGGAACCGGATAACCTATTGCCATTAGCCATATCCAGAAGTAAAACAAACAGCTTCTCATTTGACTGATCAACCTCTCTGCACTTGAATTTTTAAGTACTCCAACATCTGATGTTTTCAATGTGTGACAGCATGCAAGGCTGGACCCAATCAACAGATTTAAATACTCTCTCATCAAAACTATCATTTGCTGTAATCAATCTTATGTGATTTTTTTCTAATACTGACAGGCACACTCTTTGTATTCCTCACACTCCATAGCATGTCCCACAAGTGCCTTCATTGAATTTGGTGGTACTAGTCACAGAGTGAGGTTCTGCTTGGATAAGAAGGCATCAGGTTATGGCTTGCTCCAGTTGAAGATCTGGTTCCCCTCATAGACCAGGGATGAGAATGAGCTGTGGCACCCCTGTACACAGACCTTAAGTGGAGGTTTTCAGCGCACGTGTGCTGCCTTGGTCCCTGGTTGCCCAGTCACTCCCTGAGGGCCATTCCTTCTGCACTGCCTGCGAGCTGCACCCTTCCTGGGGAACAGCAGGGGGCTGTGGCAGCTTGGAGAGTGCAAGTACTGCCAGAGCAGAGACATGGATTGCCAGTGCTGATGATAGTGTCAAGGTAAAGCTACTCTTGTCTGCATCTGCCAATGAGTCCCTCTGGTACTATTCCCTGCTATTAAAAAGAAGTTGGCAGAAAACTCACTCTTATTTCTACAGTACTGCTCAGTTGACACTCAAACATTGCTGCAAAGATGTCTAAGTACAAATATTTAATATTGTTCTTCACACTCCTTTGCACAGAAAGGCCTGTGTCTTCTCTTCCCATCCACTTGAAGTGTGGCTGCATCCACACAACTGGTAAGAACCTTTAAGACTAGGGTGATGCTACATCAAAGTATCAACCATGAAATCTTGTCCTCATCATATGAGGATGCAACCACCAGTCACAATGCCACAGTGACACCTCCATGTGCATAGAGTCAAAAATGGGGATTCCAGAATCTGGCCCTCATCATCAGCTTCAAACATGTACACGTAGCTCTAGAAGAGCAGAGGGACAAATAGCAATAAGCTTCGGATATACTGGAACAACTGAGGGCATGTATGTTACCCAGCCAAACTCCAGCGGATACACAGAGCACGGCAACATAATTTTAACTGGTGTTGAACAAAGACCTGGAGTTATTAATTCTGTCTACACAGAGCTCAACCGGGAAGGCAAGACAGTAGTAAGAATACCCAGCTGGCTTCCATTACAGCTTGGTCGTTTACTAAACTTGGACTTGAATTCCTATGAGAATGGCCAGTCACCGATGTCTGCGTAAAATACAAAACTATTACAAATGTCTTACCCTTCTTGCTCAGGATCACCAAGGAGATTGAATCAAAGACAGAAATGCATTTAAACACCTTCTTGACATTTTACCTTACAGGTTGATGGAATAACAACCTATTTATATTGAATTTACACTATTTTCCTACCTCACTGCCTTATGTGAAATGAAGTAAGTACTTACCCAGGGAGACCTGAATGGAGAGGAGAAGCAGCCACAACACTGGAGTAGAAAGATGTCCTTCTGTTGCCATTCTGATCGTAGACAGATGAAACTTCACTCTTTGTTAGGCACTGCCTAGACCAAACTCTGCAAGGGCTTCTCTGTGTCTCACAAATGACTACAAAGGAGGAAATATATAGATTCACATGATAGCACGAACTACATGAAGGAACCAATAGAAATATTGTTCACCTTTTTAGACATTATCAACAGATTAATCTCAAATCTGAAAGTACCAAAACCTCCAATAAAATTCAAAAATTGTGCCTGTGACCATATATGAAGGATCGTTGCGCTTCTGATGTCATCATTCGTACTGTCTTATTTTACTATGGGACCAACATTGGTAGCACACGCAGAGCAGTACGCAAAATGGTTATTTCTCACCTGACAAAGCAATGTGAAAGTACAGAACATCGATCATTTTATGAATCACTTTGGAAGAGAAAAAGGCAAAGAAAAATCCCTAGATTTGTAGCTTATCCGTCTTCTTGGAAGCAATTGTAAAATTGACAGATGTAGTTGACACCCACTCTGTCTTTGAGGCAAGCGTTGCTTAGGGTTTCCTTATTCGGTCAAAACTTGAGAACTGTATGGGCAGGAGCTCTTGAAAGACCATCTTCCTTAGGATGCGAATTACAGGACTTCCTGTTTCCTCTGCTGAGTTTCTTTTTGTTTCAGGTTGTGTATCACCATTGCTGGTAGTTCTGCCCACTGTCCAGATTCACTCCAGAATGATGAATTTAGGGAAATAAAAGCTGCTGTTAATCAAACCGTGGCTACTTGACTCATTCTTGGCAACTGGAACAGTGCTATCTGTTTATACCAGTCTGGACACACAATCCTCTTTATGACACTGACACACACGCTCTTTTTGTGTGATGGCAGCTATCTGGTGTTTATCCAGAATCCCAGGTTCAGTGACATCCGAGCTGTTAGGTCCTTAGTACATCAATAAGCTCTGCAACGTCTTCCCCTTCTCACTGGGCTTTGACTGCCTATTCAGTATAACTTTGCAGCAGCGTAACCTTGGGTCACACTGCTGTGGAAAGAGCTGCATGAGGAATAGCAGAGAGAAGTCTGGCTAGAGGCTGCCCATTCTTTGCTCAGGAGCTCAGACACTTGCCTGTGGTCTCTGCTAGAGCTATACGGCAACCAGACTTCGGCCTTGCTGTGAACTTTGCTGGTACTGACTGACTTTAGTCAGCCGATCTACTGGCTTGACTTTATGGCTTGATCTTGGACCTACCACCTTACTGTGGTCTTGTTTGGATTGCCTGGACTGCTGACTTAACCTGGCTGCAGTCACTGGACTTATTCTGGTCTTCTTGTTCACGTACTATGGGTCTGCACACCTTGGTGAGGATCATGCCTCATGCCTGGCTTGCTGCCAACTTCATTTCCTGGCTGACCTTCCCTTGCAGAGCAGCCTGCTTCTGCTTCCTGATACAGACCTCTGAAAAACAGAAAGTCACTTCCACTCCATTGGAAATCTGGTCAGGGTGATGAAAAAAACACTACAGATGTGAATGAGAGATAGACAAGGTATCCATTATAATGTCTCTTCCTGTACTGAAGTTCAGTGGTTTTGCTTAGCACTCTTTTCCTTGGTAATTAGTAGCCATCAATAGAATTGTCACTGACATTTTAAACCCACTCTAGAAAGTCTGAATGAGATCTATTTCTCAGCATTCTGGCCCTTGATGACTAGAGTCTCCTTCATAGGCACTATGACCAAGTAACCAGGTACGTGCCAGTGCCCATGGATGTTAGAAGTTCAGAATTCTCAGCTGGGGAGAAGCTGGTGCTCTCCTTTTCTTATCTCTCCCATTGCAGACAAGGATGTCATCAGGATCAGCATTCACTTGGGTTGGGACTGGCAGCATGGATTTCCTGTGCCCAATGGGCATGGGGACTTACCTAAGAACCACAGTCCCCATGATGACTTTAACAAGTCCTGAATATGTCAGGTGACACCAGGATGTGCTTCTAGTCAAATGACCAGGAGAAGACATCTATTCAAGGAGAAGTTCAATGGAAACATGACATCATGTCTGTCATTCAGCCTTATCCAGCTAGCAATGTTTGTGAAGGATCTTCTCACTAGGTTTGGATACAGAGTGTTCCTATATGGAAAAGAACCCATTGGTTACCATTGCACAGCCCATCATAACTGTATCCTTTGTCTGGATAGAGGTGAATTCTGGGACACCATCAATGCTCAGATAGCAGAAGAAAAACCAGCACCATCTCCACTAAGCACAGATATCTTGGTCTACACATCCAGAAGTTTGGCTTCTTCCTCAGATGGATGAAACAACTCCTTCTTCTCTAAGGAACCCACCTACTGCCCCACCCCGGTCAAACTGTCTCCCTTCACTTCATTCCCTGGCCACTTATAAGCCAGTCACAGGCTGAGAATTCTGTCTCTTCTCTCCTGGAAATAGGGATGCTGCACAGGAACCTTGCATTTGTCTTTAAAGCAGAGTTCATCTGTCATAAACTGAATACCTGTTTGGAAAAGTTTCTCTGCCATCAGTTTCATCCCTCTGGAGGTTCATCCCCCCACTTTTCAGAAGTATTCTCTGATGCTTTCCACACTGTATTCCCACTGTTAGCCTTAGAAGCAGATGCCCTATCATCCTCAAGGAATTGATCACCACAGCAAAAATGGGCAAAGAAAGGGAATTGAAAGTTGGAAACAAGGACAGCTGATAGCAGGTAGTCGAGTGGGTCTGGTGGACTAGGAATGACTGCAAGACTTATGAAGAAATACTGAAGTATATTTGCTTTAGGTTCAGTTTTCCCAGTGCAAACATATATTTCTGAATTCTTGGTGCTCTTTTTTCCACTCCACATGAGTTCTGGGACTTCTGGATGGTTTGTGTCACTGGTGAAGGTTCTTTTAGAATTGGCTTCCCAGACAGAAAAGTCTGGGAAGATGCACAAAACCCAACCCTGGTCTGGAGGCACACAATAGAATGTGCTGGGGACAAGACTCAGCCATGAGTGCTTGAGAACATTTACAACTCTGTAACTAAAAATCATATTGCATATGGAGTTGCAGGGACACTAGTTAGCACACACCCTTGGACAGGAAGATGTAACAGGTGTTGGTGTCTAGAATCTGAAAGTGGTAGAAGACCCTAATAAACTGTTAAATTTCGCAGCCAGTAGTTAGATTGCATGAGAATGCAGAAAGAAAATAAAGAGAGAATTTCCTGGGCTGCATGAGCAACATCATACTAGTATTAATTGTCTGACTTCCCTATTGTACGTTCTGAGAGCAGAGTGAAGTATATTTCTTCACAGACATGCAAATGAAGTCTGAGGATACTGGTTCACAGCTGTTTCTGTGTTTGACGAGTAGATGCTTCAAGACATACTGCTCCCCAAGCAGCACCTTCTTCCAGGGGCTCCTGTTGTCAGCTCTAGGGGTACCTACTGGCTAAGGATTACTTCTTGGTTCTTTGGTAAGAAAAATCTGATGTTGATTCAGTTTTCCTTGGGATGAGCAAAAATTAAGAGGTGGCAGAGCCCGCTGTTTTCCAGCTTGCAACGAAGGAAGAAGAAAAGTAGATATGGAAAAACTTCACAACAGAGTGAAGTTTTGTTGTTCTCAGGATCTGTCCATACACAGGAGATACTTACCTTCCCGCAAAATGGGCATACATGGTGGGAGCAGCCCAATAAACAGCACACTGTTTCATAAGGAAATCTCCAGTTTATGTCATAAGTATAGTGAGATATTAGTAGGGTAGAAGAGAGGAGAGGGTTCTCTCTTCCATCTGATTCTCCTCCTTTTGCAAAAAAAAAGTGGCATAGGGAACTGACAAACATAAGGATGTTCTCACAGCACGGCTTTGAAGCAGGCTGCATGGGTACCACCCCCGGGTTGTGCAGTGAGAGTAGTTGGAAACTCATGTGGCAGGACCCCATAGCTGAGAGGTGTGTAGGGACTGTTTTCACACAGACTCACCAAGTACCATGGAGACACCGGGGCTTTCATCTGGAGCAAACAGTGAAGGATGTGGTTAGAGGCTCGTCTCATTTTTGAAGCAGTCAGCACAAGTGTTGTCTACAGCGCTAAGTAAAAATTGGTCAGTGACTGATTCCTGGGTCTGGTGTCAAGCGGCACGGACTGACTTGCACCTGATGGTGCCAATCCATGGCGTAGGATTAATTCCCTATATATCATATTTCCCTTGAAGTGTGCCAAAGCAAAGCTAGAGACTGAACCAGCACCTGAGCCATGGACAGAGGTTAAGTGCTTGAGTTTGCTTGCTTATTGTGCAGTGTAGGGGTACCCACAGGATCCCCTCCCATCTCTCTCTCCACCAGCTGAAGAGCTCCCTGATATTCTTGACACCTGCCCCAGGATTCATCCTCATGGCAGCATGGGGAATCCCTCCCCATGCACATGAAGATGAGGTATATAGAGTAGAAAGTCAGCAAGAAAAGTCCGTCATTGTAGTCTGTAAAAAACTTTATTTCTAAAAGAGTTTTCAAGACCTGGCAGTAGAGAGCTATCTAGAGGAAGATCTCTTAGGAAGCAGTTGTAGTGGAGATGGCTAAGAAGACCCATTAGCAAACTCTCTGGTGCATCACCTGGACTACAAAGGGGCCTTTGCAAGATTCCAGGCATGCACACTGGTGCAGGGTAAGCAACAAAGGTGGCAGTACAGCCTGTTTTAGAGGATGGGAAAGGAAACATGGAAAACATTTGTTAGAGACCATCTTCTGAGAAACAGAGGTGAAGCAAAGTCATAGTTAGAGGGACAGGAGAGAATCAGAATGGGTACCTCACCTGTACTGACTCAGGACTGTGGTACCACTGTCCAGCAGGTAGACACAGGGAACCTATGGGGACAGGAGATCCAGGACATCAGCAGATCTGTGGGTCACAAAAAGCTTGGTGTCTCTGCCTTCACCACTGGCAGGTTTGTTCTCTGCATACCAAGAAGCCCTCCTATCACAAACTGCTTCAAGCTCTATCTCAGGGCTTTTCAAGAGGGCTAAACCAGAGATGTTTATGCACACCATTTCTGAGTCTATTGCTGCCAGAAATTTTAGTAGCGAGGGAGCAACAGAGATGCCACCATCTTCCTCAGCTCTAGGCTCATCAGTACTAGACTTTGCTGAACCTTTCACACAGCAGACCCAGTGGCAGCCTCAGCAGAAATTCAGAAGAAGAACTTTCTCTCAAAAACAAAGGTGAGCTGCTAGGCCTGCCATTTGCAATTTCCAAACTATTGCTGCAGAGGAGCACTTTAGGTCTTTCCAGCCTTGTCACAGCCAAAGGGATAGCCTGAGGGTGGCTCAAGGCACAGGGATGGCAACATGTGGTGACAAGGGAGCAGAGACAGGCATCACCTCCCTGGGAAGTGCCTGGTCTCTCATGCAGCACCTGGAATCATGTCAGCTGCCTCACTGAGATCCACACATTTGGTGGATTGCAATGGGGTGAGAGAAAAGCTACTCCTCCAGGCAGTGGCTTAGGCCAATGGTATCTAGAACATACGTGGGGACATGATGAAAAGAAGGCAGGGTTGCCATCTTTGTTGCCTGTGCCAACCTGCAGCCTCATCAGAACCAATCTGAAGGAAATAGAAAGTGAAACCAGTTCAGGAATTGATGGAAAAGGTCCAATGCAATCACAGGGGCTGACAAGAGGACTGCTATGGCAACACTGCAGAGTTGCCAGAGGACGGTATGAAAGACAAATGAACATTGATTTCCTTGGAGGTCTTGTCCACTGCTACAATACAGCAAAAGGTCCCTCTTCTCATATGTCTGTGAAGGTTGCCTAAGCAGGTTAGGATACTACCTGTACTAATGCACGCATATTTTCTTGCATGTAAAATGATGTTATGTTTTATGGAGCAGATCATCTTGAAGTGTTATCCCATGGTACATATCGTAGAATCATAGAATAGTTTGGGTTGGAAGGGGCCTTTAAAGGTCATCTAGTCCAACCTCCTGCAATATGCAGGGACACCTTCAACTACATCAGGTTGCTCAGAGCCCCATCCAACCTGACCTTGAACACCTCCAGGGATGGGGCATCTACCACCTCTCTAGGCAACCTGTTCCGGTGTTTCACCATCCTTATTGTAAAAAATTTCTTCCTTACATCTAGTCTAAATCTTCCCTCTTTTAGTTTAAAGCCATTATTTCTGGTCCTTTCACAACAGGCCCTGCTAAAATGTTTGTCTCCATCTTTCTTATAAGCCCCCTTTAAGTACTGAAAGGCCACAATAAGGTCTCCCTAGAGCCTTCCCTTCTCCAGGCTGAACAAGCTCAAATCTCTCAGCCTGTCTTCTTAGGAGAGGTGTTCCAGCCCTCTATCATTTTTGTGGCCCTCGTCTGGGCCACAAATCTTCAACAGGTCCATGTCCTTCCTATGCTGAGGGCTCCACAGCTGGATGCAGTACTCCATGTGTGGTCACATGAGAACAGAGTAGAGGGGCAGAATCACCTCCCTTGACCTGCTGCCCATGTTTATTTTGATGCAGCCCAGGATACAGTTGGCTTTCTGGGCTGTGAGCACACATTGTCAGCTCATGTCCAGCTTTTCATCCACCAACACCCCCAAGTCCTTCTCCACAGGGCTGCTCTCAGTACAGCCTGTATTGATACCGGGGATTTCCCCCACCCAAGTGCAGGACCTTGCACTTGGCCTTGTTGAACCTCATGAGGTTCACATGGGTCCACTTCTTGAGCCTGTCCAGGTCCCTCTGGATGGCATTGTATCCCTCAGGCATATCAACCACACCACTCAGCTTGGTGTCGTCCATAAACTTGCTGACGGTGCACTCCATTCCACTGTCTATATCATTGGTGAAGATATTGAACAGTACTGGTCCCAGTATGGACCCCTGAGGGACACCACTTGTCACCAGTCTCCATCTGGACATTGAGACATTGACCGCTACCCTCTGGGTGAAACCATCCAGCCAATTCCTCATCCACTTAACAGTCCACCCATTCATCCGTACCTCTCTCCAATTTAGAAAGATGGATGTTGTGGGTTACTGTGTCAGAGGCCTTACAGAAGTCCAGATAGATGACATCCATAGCTCTTCCCTCGTCCACTGATGTAGTCACTCTATCATAGAAGGCCTCCAGCTTGGTCAGGCAGGACTTGCTCTTGGTGAAGCCATGCTGGCTGTCCTGAATCACCTCTCTGTCCTCCATGTGCCTTAGCATAGCTTCTAGGAGGATCTGCTCCATGATCTTCCCAGGCACAGAGGTGAGGCTGACAGGTCAGTAGTTCCCAGGGTCCTCCTTTCTATTCTTTTTCAAAATGGGTGCAATGTTTCCCTTTTTCCAGTCACTGGGGACTTCACCTGACTGCCATGACTTTTCAAATATCATGGAGAGTGGCTTGGCAACTACATCAGCCAATTCCCTCAGGACTCTGGGATGTGTCTTGTCAGGTCCCATAGACTTCTGTATGTTCAGGTTCCCCAGGTGATCATGAACGCGGCCTTCTCTTACCGTGGGAGGGTCTTTTCTCCCCCAGTTCCTGCTTTGTGGTCCATCCACTCGAGAGGTGTGGGGAGAGAGTTCGCCAGTGAAGACTAAGGCAAAAAAGTTGTTGAGTACCTCGGCCCACTTCTTGTCCATTGTTACCAGTTTGCCAGTCTTACTCATCAGGGGGCGTGCTTTCTTTGACCTTCCTTTTCTACCTGACATACCTGTAAAAGTCCTTGTTATTATTATTTGCATCCCTTGCCAAGTTCAGCTCCAGCTGTGACTTGGCCTTCCTGACCCCATCCCTACACAACTGGTCAGCATCCTTATACTCTTCCCAGGATACTTGTCCCTGCTTCCACTTCCTGTGCATCTCTTTCTTGCCGTTTGGTTTGACCAGCAGGTATTGACTCAGCCATGCCAGTCTCTTGCCCCCGCTTTCCTGATTTCTTACATCTGGGGATAGAGAGCTCTTGCACTCTATGGAAAGTGTCCTTAAAGATCTGCCAGCTCTGTTCTGCTCCCTTGTCCCCGAGGGCAGTTTCCCAGGAGATCCTATTGACTAACTCCTTGAAGAGTAACCAGCACGTCACAGAGCAACAGGCTGCAGGCCCTTGCTAGCACCCCATCCTTCTAACCGTTGCCTGTCATCCCATAGCCTGACATGGGCAAGCCCGATATTGCCCCCCTCCCCTGTCAAGTCTAGTTTAAAGCTTTATCAATGAGCTCCACTAGCTTGTGAGCAAAGACAGTCTTGCCCCCTTCAGAAAGGCAAACCCCATTTGATGTTAGCAAGCCTGGTGCCGTGCAGCCCATCCCATTATCAAAAACCCCCAAGTTGTGGGGGTGACACCATCCATGTACAGGACAACCAGGTGATCAGGCCCAGTCAGCATGGGTTTATGAAAGGCAGGTCCTGCTTGACCGACCTGATCTCCTTTTATGACAAAATGACCCACTTAGTGGATGATGAAAAGGCTGTGGATGTTGTCTACCTAGAATGTAGTAAAGCCGTTGACACTGTCTCCCACAACATTCTCCTGGAAAAACTGGCTGCCCATGGCTTGGACGAGTGTACTCTCTGCTGTGTAAAAAACTGGCTGGATGGCCAGGCCCAAAGAGTTGTGGTGATTTGAGTTAAATCCAGTTGGTGGCCAGTCACAAGTGGTGTTGCCCAGGACTCAGTACTGCGGCTATTTCTGTTTAATATATTTATCAATGATATGGATGAAGGGATTGAATGCACCCTCAGTAAGTTTGCGGATGACACCAAGTTGGACTGGAGTGTTGATCTGCTTGAGGGCAGGAGGGGTCTACAGAGGGATCTGGACAGGCTGGATCGATGGACCTGCGCCAGTGGTATGAAGTTCAACAAGGCCAAGTGCCGTGTCCTGCACTTGTGTCACAACAACCCCATGCAGCAGTACAGGCTTGGGGAAGAGTGGCTGGAAAGCTGCCCAGCAGAAAAAGACCTGGGGGTGTTGGCCAACAGCCAGCTGAATATGAGCCAGCAGTGTGCCCAAGTGGCCAAGAAGGCCAGTAGCATCCTGGCTTGTATCAGCCATAGAGAGGCCAGCAGGACTAGGGAAGTGATCATCCCCCTGTACTCGGCACTGGTGAGGCTGCATCTGGAATACTGTGCTCAGTTTTGAGCCCCTCACTACAAGAAAGACATTGAGGTGCTGCAGCACATCCAAGGAAGAGCAATGAAGCTGGTGAAGGGTCTAGAGAACAAGTCTTCCAGTTTCTCCGAACTCAAATTGTTCTTTTTTAAATTATTCTTTTCTGTTGTGTTTTATTTTTTCTTTTCTTGATGGTAGACAGACTATTGAAAAGCAGGTTCCATGTCCGTCTTATGCTTGTTTTCTTAAACAAATAGTGAATCTCATTTAATTCCTTCCTTTCTTAGAAGCAGCTTATCACAGGTCTTTAAACGTATATCTTTTGTCCTAGTTCTTCCAAATCTCCCTTTCTGTTGAAAATACTTGGTTTATTTGAATTAGGGATAAAGAAAGCTATGCTGTGTTTAATATGCTGTCTGTTACTTCCGCTTGAAGCAGAAGGTAGCAAAGGTAGAGGGCATGCTTTAAATATTCAAGAAGCTCTCTATGTTCTCTTTTAGAGAGAACTCTGAATCTTCAGTAGTTCCTTCTACAAAAAGAGCTATGTTTTCCCCTTTCCCTTAAAGCTCCTGTCCTTTTGTTCCCTGCAATTGTCTGGATTGTAACTTTTGTCTATTCCTAATTTCAGATTTTGCCTCTGTTTTCTGGGTCATGTCATACCCCAGTTCTGCTGCAACATTAACCCTTTCAAAACTCTGTTCTACTATGGATTTTAGGACTTGAGTTTTTGAGTTTAACTCAAAAGCTTTTCTGTTATGAGGCTCTGGGCTTTCTTCTTCTTCTCATGAAGAAGACACCCATGTGATACCAACAGCCCTTTGTGTTAGCTCTCAGATTGTTCTTCTGGAGAAATATTTTTAAAAGCAGATCTGTTACAACTCCATATAGAAGAAAAGTACTTTTTGGAAGGTTGAGATAGTCTACTGAAACAAGCATGGTGTTCCCTTAAGACAGTGGGAAGAGTAATTTGGGCTAGTGATGCAAAGTTAGGATGCATCAACAGTACCAAGGAGGAAGGAGATGATAACTTGAGGATGAGGGTAAGATGACTGGATGAAACACATTACTACAGAAAAGGAAGAAAAATGCCTAGATCTTGTCATTCTGTAATCAATGAACAGGAATCATATCATTATAAAAAAAGGCAAATGCAATTTTAGGTTGTATCAGTTGAGAATTTGCAGTACAGATCAGGATTATTAAGATCCCTCTACAGAATGTTTTCTACAGTTAACAATTTTGCTTACATGTAGCAAAATAATGTACTAGGGTTGTAACAATACAAAGAAGCCCTTCAAGGATGATCAAAGGAATACAAAGTCCGTCATACAGTCAAAGGGTGATGAAAAGTCTAACAAAAAATGTTGGTTGAGCAAAACAAATTTCTGCTTCTAAGTATTTTCAGACAGGTTAACACTAACCAGAACAAGAACTGTATAATGTGAAGAAAAGTATAAAGATGCTGTGAAGACAGGTAAGACTGGATGTCACAAGGAGGCTTCTAACAATCAGAAAAATGAGGTCCTGGAATAAGCTTTGAATAAAAATGGTAACAGAAAGAATCTTTTGTAGTAATAACCAAGGTCTTAATCACTGAACGGAATTACTGGGCACATTTCTTAAGGTTAACACAAGCATAGACTTGATGACTGAGGTGGTCACCTTAAATCCCTTGCTCCATAATTCAGGAATTATGACAGTAGACCTTCTGTATAAATTATACTTTTGCTGTAAAAACATAGAGAATACATAGTGCAAGATGTGGTAGAACTACAACCTCCCCTGTATCCTGGAACTATCCAGAGAAGTAAATCTGAATATTATCAAGAACAGATTGCTGTAGAGTAGACAAAAAGACCTTCTTAGAGACCATGTAGCATTTTCACCTGATGACAATGGACTCACCCCTGTGGACATGCAAAATCTTAGATTTCCCTACACCGTGACCAACAAAATACAAGAGAGGCAGGACAGTGAACAGGGAATGAGCAGTATTAATGGAATATTTATTGGTCAAATGAGGTACAGGTGGGACTCATGCAGACAACTACTGAAGAGTCTGTGCTAATCCTGAAGACTCAAGCAAGGACAGCATGGATTCATCAGTAGAACTGTAAATTTTCCTGGTAGGTGTTCAAGTCAGGGGAGAAAAAGTTCACAATCAATGTTTATTAGATGTTGTTTTACTCGTTAAAATGTTAATAGAATCAATCTGTCATTATTAATAGCAGATAACTATTTACCATGTATGCTCAATTATTGCCTCATGCTCAGGCACTCACTGACAGTTACCTGTTTAGAGGAAGAGCAGGGAGGCCCATCCCAGAAGCAACAGGCTGTCATGCCAGGGGCTTCTAAATGACCTCAGAAAGGTCCTTGAGGG
Organism: Anarhynchus alexandrinus; assembly: GCA_008711295.1. Lineage (NCBI taxonomy): Eukaryota > Metazoa > Chordata > Aves > Charadriiformes > Charadriidae > Anarhynchus > Anarhynchus alexandrinus. The sequence continues at coordinate 163,213 of VUYV01000166.1, read as the reverse complement.
CTCATTTTTCAGCAGGTGTGTATATAATTATGTTATCTTTGTACATAGAAGTCACTGCATCCTAGGATGTGATCTTAGTTATCTAAGTTGGTAACACTCTATCTTGAATATTTGTCCTACAGTGCTATTAAATGGATTTAACCAGAATATGAACCTTTTGTACAGAAGGCTGTACACATTTCTAAAAGCTTCCTCCAGGTCTTAAGACCTTCAGTCCCATACGTCTATGAAAATGGGTGAGGAAGATAAACACACACACAAACACACATCTTGTGGTCCAAAGTTAATATAGGCTACTTCAAAACTTGTTTTGGGGCTATGTAAGTATATGTGTCTTTGAACTGTTGTTATCTTGAAATAAAACATAGATGCAGCTAAGAGATGGTGCTAATGCACTTGATGCTAAGGTAAAGATGGGGGTGTCTGAAGGAAAACAAGCAGTTAGGAAGGAAACCACTTTCTTCCTTACTCGGGCTGTGCTGGAGGGATTTTGAGTTTCAGAGAAATGAGATGTATCCTGTGGTTAAGTTAAACCTGAGCTTTTAGAATGACTAATCTCTGTATCTCAAACTGACAATGGTTTAAACAAACATCTCAAATGAAGTCATCTGGAGTGGTATTTACCTTTGTGAATCTTTATGAATGTATTTTTTCCAAAACTTCCAAAAGCTAGTCATACATTTTGTTACTGTCTTGTGGGTCCAAATGCTTTTGGAGAAGTGGCAGTCAGAAACTTTCCAACAAAATTATGACTTGAGAAAACTTACTTTAAAGAAATATATATATTTGACAAAATTTGTTTTTAGGGAGGGCTCACATGCAAGCCAATATGATGTATATTGTAAGAAAAGTTAAGATGTCATTCAGCTTCAGAATAAACTGTATTTTCATCTTATGATCCATTGAATGTCCCTGTCCCCAAGTAAAGTTTTAGTGATGTCTTTGAATTGTGGTCCAAGGCAGATATTTTTGGTGCACTTTGAGACATTTTAATTTATACATGGAAACTTTGGTGGTTTATTTTTGTGGCTATTATTTCTGTACCATTTTTCCTTTAAAAATAATAATCTTTTGATATGATTCTCTGTTACTTTTTTTCCCTCCAGCTTTTATTAATTCCAAGTAGACATGAAATCACTATTTATTCAAGCCATATATGGTAAAATTAACTTGAGGTAACTGTCCAGGATTTCGTGATGATTACATAACCAACTAATGGCAGAACAACTGATCCAATGGCTTCTGAAAAGTTGCATTAATGATTGCATAGCATTATGCTATGACCTCTACTTCAGAGAATTGTGAGGTCACCTCTAGTTTTTAATTAAATGATGGGATCTCAATTCTGAAGATCAAAATGATTCTTCCAAGTTTCAACAAGAAGGAGGTGATGTGTGCATGTCTGTGTTTGTCCCTTTTGGTAAGATAAGGCTTCTAAACTTTTTCTCTAAATATTTAAACCTTTCATCCCTGAATTTGAAGGCACAGATAAAAAACAGTGGATTAGGTCTCACCAGTAGCTGGCCTCTGGACCCTCAGTTTCTCCAGTACCTAGCTCCTAAACTTCTCACTCTGCTCATCAGCAAGTCCAGCTTGAAGTTTGCTGGCAGACCACACACACAAAAGAAATAGAGATCATACTCACATGAAAGCAGTTAGAATTTAATAAAAAGACAGGACAGTCTGTAGTGATCAGACAAGTTTACTGCTTATGTGCAATGACATCTGTTATATTCCCTTTTCCTGATTCCTCCATTTTCCTCCATATCATGGTCCTTCCCATTCCCTGTAAACATCCCTTAATTCACCTTCTACATTCCCAAAATTCTGTTGTTGAATCCCAAAATTCTCCTCTTCCCCCAAGCTCCGCATTTTAACTTCTGTACTCCTTTATGCAGTAGTCTGCCTTTGTTTGCATTGAATTCCAAAGAGAACTGAATCACCATTGAGTGTTTTACAACAGGGGCAATTACTAAATTAGTAATCTTCACTGGTTTTAGAAGTAGCTGATTCAGAGGGATTAGGTTAAGTTCTTGATTTGTCACTGTTTTGATTGCTTTCTGTGTATTTGTATAGCTGTTAGCCAGATATACTTAACAGATTTTTACTTATTAATCTGAAGTGTGCGTATCCTATGAACTTAGTTGTGTCTCAGGATTCTTGATCCTTAAAAGGGTTAAAAAAGTAGTTCTGAGATTTACTACTAACAATATAGAAACTCTGAATGAGCACACACTCTTGAACTTCTAGAACGTTATTGTTAGGAAACACGTCACCAAATACTTGAAAGAAACAATCACTCCTTCAGTAGATCTCAGATTTGACTTATGACCCTACATAAAGAGGCAGAGAGGCTTAAAGGGAGAAAGAAACCATGATCGCCTCTATCTTCATCTAGGTGGTGTCACACTAAAAAATGCCAAATGTGGCTACAAACCACCTCTAAATGTAAGAAAATCAGCAAACGCATAAGAATTCTTGTCAGCCAGCTGCTGAAACCAAAACACTACTGTGGACCTCCTGGGGATGCAGTGGAATCATCTGTGCCCAAAAATGCCAGGGAAGCGGCATCTTCATGGATGCAAACTTCCTTCTGAAGGAACAAGGATACTGGCCCAGGGACAGCTCTGCTCCAAAAAGCCAGTAAGCATGAGGTAGACAGTGGCATTGAACTCTTTTCCTGAGCTACTTGGTTATGGTGGAGGAGCTAGCAGTACCCAAAAGCACCAGGCTGTGGCATAACATAACCCCTAGTGTTGGAAAATTCCAGACAACCGTTGACAACAGGGTTCCAGATCCCTCACTTCTGCCACCCCAAAGCCATTAAGGGTGTCTAAGGTAGGAAGTCCCATCAGATCCCTAAAGTTGTTCAAAGACACGTGAAGGAGTGTGCTGAAGTGGGACGTTGGCATCTCACATGTGAACATCCAGAGTTTGGTTCAGTATAGAGAAGCATTTCCATATGAATGTGAACCTCAGTACAGGCCAACAAGTGAATGAAACTATTGCCCGCTGGTGGGTGGTCCTGAACATCTTTTCTGTGTCTCTTGAAGACCATTGTGGAGATAGCCGTGCCCCAAAACACTCTGAACTCTCTTTCAGGTACTATGGTATATGAATGCCAGAAACCACCAGGAAATTCCCATCAACCACCCCAAATCCCTTGAAGAAGCTTGCCAGACAGCTGTCTTGCTGAATATTGAGCAGAGACAGGAAAGAGCATTAACATGAGCAACCCCTGCCACAGATGCTGGCAATCTTGAATATACTATAAAAGGCAATCTTCCTCAGGATGTACTTCAACAGGTTCATGTCCTTCTTATGTTGCGGGCTCCAGAGCTGGACGCAGTATTCCAGGTGGGGTCTCACCAGAGCAGAGTAGAGGGGCAAAATAACCTACCTTGACCTGCTGGCCACACTTCTTTTGATGCAGCCCAGGATACGGCTGGCCTTCTGGGCTGCAAGTACTCGTTGCTGGCTCATGTTGAACTTCTTGTCCACCAACACCCCCAAGTCCCTCTCCTCAGGGTTGCTCTCGATCCGTTCTCCCCCTAGCCTGTATCTGTGCTTGGGATTGCCCCAACCCACATGCAGGACCTTGCACTTGGCCTTGTTGAACTTCATGAGGTTGGCATGGGCCCACCTCTCAAGCCTGTCCAGCTCCCTCTGGATGGCATCCCTCCCCTTCAGCGTGTTGACTGCTCCACACAGCTTGGTGTCATCAGCAAACTTGTTGAGGGTGCACTCGATCCCAGTATCCGTGTCACCAAGAAAGATGTTAAATATACCGGTCCCAGTACCAGCCCCTGTAGAATGCCACTTGTCACTGGTCTCCACTTGGACATTGAGCCATTGACCACAATTCTTTGATTGCGACCATCCAGCCAATTCCAGCTGGTCATTGACAGAGAGGGTGACTTCTTTATCCCTCTGCCTGTCCTTCCTGAAGAGTCTATATCCATCCATTTCAATACTCCAGTCATAGAAGCCATCCCACCATGTCTCCGTGATGCCAATTAGATCATAGTCTTGCAGGTGTGTGCACATCTCTAACTCCTCTTGTTTGTTCCCCAAGGTATATGTATGTATACATATACATATATATGTATATTTGATGAGACAAAGGATCCTTTTAGGAATTTTCTGAACACCAACCTAAAAGCTACTGTTGCACAGCTGTTGAATAAACAGCTGGGGTTGGTCTCAGCCATTATTCTGACCAGGTTACTATGAGTGAGCATATACGCAGGGGTGTGTGTGGTGTGTATGTGAGACAGAAACAGAGAGAGAGGGGGAACTGTGAAGGAGGAAAGTGTACGTACTGTGTGAATAGCTATCTATCAATGCAAAATGTATTCTAAAAAAATAGCGGCTTAATTCATAAAGACATTAAAGTAAATATTTTTCTCCATGGCATAATCTTCTGTCAAGGGAAGTGGAATTTGCAATTACCCTAATGTCACATGTATTGATATATAGAACAGAAAATCTATTCAAGAGTTTTAAATGCTCCTATTATGTATGTCTGATTGAATCCTTACATTTTCAATTTTGGAGAACAGAAGGATGCCTATATCTTTTCAAGGAAATAATTTCAGCAGTGAAAATTTTGGCATCAAGTATGATTAGTCACTTTTGACTAATCTTTAGAGTTTTTTTTATATTATATACAATACGTATTAGGCATATTTTCAAGACACTGTCTTAAAATTATTTATCACCTTTCACAAGTACCATCTGTGCATGGATACTAATCAAACTAAAATCAGGATGATAGTACTGCTTTTGAGATACATACCCAGATAAAGATGAAGTTGTGGATCTCCAGGAAAGCCTCAAAGATGCAACAGGATTTTCCATTTCTCTTAGCTCAGGAAATAATGCTTTGATTGTAAAAGGCCAATCACAAGAATGCAAACTACAGTGAATGGTTGTTTGCATATCATGTTTGGATCATTTCACTCTCTCTATGTTGAACCTGTATATCGTCTTTCTGTACAATTCCATCTTGTGCCCAGAAAGTACAGGCAATAAAAAAAAAGTAGAAATTCATTGCAAGCTGTGCCAGTTAAACTGCCTCTGCTGCCTGAACAATCTATAAAAGTAAAATTGAGTATCATACACCTAGAATAGAGCTGACCTAGCTAATATCAATAACCAAGGCTCTGGAGGTTGTATGAAATTGATTTGGTAAGGCAAAGTGATAGGAACCCCACAGGGAAATGATAACCCATGTACAAACAAAGAACACCTAGGACTGTTCTACAGAAAAACATAGGCCAAGCATGTGTAGCCCAAACATCAGCATGACATTAGATTACCAGGAAGACACTTCAGCTCCTATGTGTAGGATTTCATCTGATTTTTTTTTCACCCCATCTCTACTGGATTTTTGTCCAACAAACGTTTCTCGTAAATCTTTTAATCCACGCATAGAAAAGGAACTGGAAACAAGGAGTCTGCCTCTTGTGGCAGTCCCTTTCTCTGTTGTGTCCAATTGGTATTACGCTAGGAAGCATCTCCACCAAGCGAGTGGAGAGAACCTCCTACTTGCCCAACCCCGTTCACGCTTACAGCCTAGTAACATCTTGTTGGTATGTTTGTTTGCATGTTATCAGGTTGCACAACACACTCAATCCAGGCTCTCTTCTTTGAAGAAGTATTCTAGACAGTAGGCAAGGAAAGGGAGGAGAACCACATTCCTCTCCAAAAATAAGGCAGCTGTGATAAAGATCTTTGAAGCTGCTCAACTCTATCGATTTATGTGGCATGTAGGCAGGGCAAACATAATGCATGGTGAATGTATCTGCTATTTTACCTGTTCTGTTTTGTTTTGGTTTTTTATTCCACTGGAATTCAAGTCAGAAATAGCATAGATTACTTCTTGGTGCTTGCAGAACTGAAACTCTAGGCACTAATAAACTTCAAAGATAAGTAATGAGAGATTTAGAAAATTTTAGGAGTTTCTTCCAGTGTTTTTTGGACTTCTATTTCAAATCTGGCTTTCTTACAACATCTTATATAAAGGAAATAGTAAGGGTTAAGTCCTCATCTGGCTTGCAGAAATAGCATGGTTGTTGCTCCTAACAGAGTGACAATGACTTATCTTTATATTTGACACTACCATTGTTTAGGATGAATGGTTGCTGGCTAGTCACAAAAACATAAAGAAGTGCAACAATAACCAGAGAAAAGTTACTCCTTAAGAATAGCACACCTGCTTGCGTAATGATGCCCATACATGGGACCGATAATACTGCTTCTCAAGTTGATTCCTAGGAAGAATTTCTTTACTGAAAGGGTCATCAGGCATTGGAACGCGTTGCCCAGGGCAGTGGTGGAGTCCCCATCCCTGGAGGTATTTAAGGGCCGTGTAGATATAGTGCTTAGGGGCATGGTTTAGTGGTGGGCTTGTCAGTGTTAGGTTAATGATTGGACTAGATGATCTTACAGGTCTTTTCAATCTAGGAGATTCTGTGATTCTGTGATTCTGTAAATATGTAGCTCTCTGTAGTACCTGTAGCCCTGGTACCTCTGAGTTCTTACTGTGGTCAGAGAGCAGGTGCATACTACAGTTTGTAAGTGTTTTGATTAACCTGTTAGTAAAGATGAACTACACAGATAACAGCAGTTACAACAGTCCTTACTTTTTGGAGGAACTGATGTTAACAACTCCTGGACTTTCACAAACACATACATACTATCCCAATAAACTGGAATTTCTGTCCATGCTGTATTTTAGATTCATTCAACATACATCTTTGCAATAACCTCAAGATAATAGATAATAAATAGATAATAGATAATAGATAATAGATAATAAATTCTTCATCTCTGAGTTTAGTGTAGCATTCCAGGAGTCAAAAAAGAAAGAAAAGAATTCATTTCATGGGATAGAGGAAAACATTTCAAATGCTAAGTGTAGGTATCATCATTTTAACTCCCCTTCATGCAACAAAAATACTGTTCTAAGAGGTATCACTGCTTAAGTAAAATATAAGAAGGTGGATGCAAAGAGTGCCTGGTGAATTGGCTGAAATAAACAGCAGAATTGGACTTGTGTAAGACTCTTGCAACCTGCCATATCAGATACGCTGTTTTAGGCATGAGTAACAGTTGCATTTACATATGTCCACGAATTAAGGCACATGAAGATGAAAGAAAATGAAGTCTAATGAATAAACTATGCCCATTTAAAAGATGTATGTTTTGATTTAAGTAGCTATCCAGTTTAATGTTTTTATATACACATGCAAAGGTATAAAGAACCATCATACAAGACGCCTAGTTGCCAATATGTACATGTGCATGTGTACGTTGGTGTGTACATGTCGTGTTCATTTCAGGAAGGTTTGTGAGGAATGAGCTGTATCTGTGTGCTGTTGATAGGTTTTCCTGTTTCTTAAAATCATGTTCTGATGGGCATTGAAAATAGAGTCTGTAGCATGTTTTCTAGAATTTCAGTTACGAAAATTCCAGCTGGGCTTACAGGTATGCAAATCAGAGAAAGATCCTGTAGTGATCTGTCAATTACATAGCACACCTTTGCATTTCTTGCCTTGAGCTAGTGACTAGAATCAAATTACTTGTTCATTACTTGGAAAAGAGGCCAGACTGTGGCTTAGAAAACAAATGAAGACTGCTGTCCTTTTTTCTCTGAATCACTCATTGGCTATTTTTAATCATTATGACGGATTTTATGATTTACCAGTCATCTGTAGGCTACTTTAATATAATATATTGATATTATCACAAAACTGTAGTTCTGTGACCCCTTTTCTTAAGCATTTTGTTCAAGGCCTTTTCTGTGTATGGCTTCATCAGTATCTGATAGTCCATAGTCCCATGCAGTATAACAGAACTAATTTTCTGTCTGTCCACTACAAAGGAATCTAAAGGCCATATACTTTGTTAAAATATAGTCATAATGTTGCAATTTTATAATACTTCTCCTTCAGGGAACAGAAATAACATAACATAGATTTTACAAAGAATTTGCTCCTCAGGCAAAAAGAAAGGCTTCTAATTAAACTAGTAAATTACAGAAATCCAGAAAAGTCTCTTTAGTGGAAAAAAGCTTTGTGTCAAATACTGGCATCTTTGTTTTATGCTACGTTTGAGCAGTTTTCTAGAAAATCTTGTATTTTTTTTTCTGGAGCCTCAATGAAAAGAGGTACAAGACAACACGATTTGTATCATTTCATTCTGCTAGCGTTAGAACAGGCTGAGCTTTTAACTTGCTTGTTTCCTGATCCAATTTACTGTACCAGATTTTAAATAGAGCTGCCAGTGCCAGCATTGGTGTGTGTGTAAATAGTTGGAATGTTTTAGAAGGGTCTGATAAGATGAATTTCAAACTTTCTTCAAGTTGCAAACTGGTAAGTTTAAGATGGGGGACTCAAACCAACTTCCAGCTTACAAACAAAACAGAGAAAAGAGAAAAATGCCTACTATCAGATAAGATGCATGATGTCAAAGAATCATAACTCTAGTAACTATTATTTTCCTACTAGTACATGTTGCTTTTTTTTCCCAGAACAAATGTTTATCAATCTTATTTAATAATTTATCAAATAGAACAACAAGGGTTTAATAGACTGTTTATAGATTTTTTAAAAACCCAATTCTGGCACAAATTCAGTTTAAATAGATACATTACTTCAAAGAGATTGACTCTGACAACATCAAAACTGGATATTTTAAATCAGAATGGGCTTAATCAACATAAGGCTCAAGCTGTATTTATTTCAAGTGATGATCACTTTAAAGGAATGTAAACTCCCACTGACACTGAAAAGGATCATAAAGTTCCAGTTCTAATGTAACAATAATGTGCGGAGTTTTGGACTCTGTCAAAATATGTGCTTTGTCGAGGAAACTGTAATTTATTTCCAAAGCTGAAGGAATTCTTGTGTAGAAAAAGTTACAGGACACACCTTGTCAAAATTGAGACACTTCATGGAGATGTGCAATTTCTAGAAACTTTTAAAGAGAATTTCAAGTAATATATTTAAACATTGGTGAACTATTTTCTCAATAATACAAATTAATTAATTTTAATATTTTAGTAATATAAACATATTTGACAATATTTAAATGACACAAATCCATGCTTCTGATTTGAAGAACATATTCTCCTTAACCAAACCTGAAATATTAACCTTGTAATTAATTCTTCATAAAAATCTCTTATTAAAGATATTCTTTTTCCTATTAGATCTAATCACAGCATTTTGGAGAGTCTTCCAACGTATCTTTTTGTTGGGTGCACAGACACTGATTAATAGTTCAGAAATAGCACTAAGCTCAAGAGGCTGTGTCATTCTTTACTGAATCATATTGGATTCATAAAGATGCTTTTATAATCAACAAATATTTTTCAATTTATAGAATCAACAAGCAATTGAAAATGATCAGTAAGAAATTCCCAAATTCTTGGGAATTCCTTAGCATTCTCAGTATGTGCTCGTACTAACCAGAAGCAGCCTTCAAGCCTCGTATTCACATATAAAATTTGAGCATGCCTGTGCTTAAGGAGGTCTGTTCTCTCAGTGTCATGACAGTCTGATTTGTAACTTAAACCTTTCCAAGTGATTACATTATTGTCTGAGCCTTGGCCTTGTTTTTCTGCTGTCTTAGAGAAACAGTGGTGATTTCCAAAGAAAGTACAGTACATATATTCTGCAGGCAATCATCTTTCAAAATAGGAGAGAAATCACAGAATTTTTCATCACAAGGATCACATCCAAGTAAAGCATATTCCCAGCTTCTTCATGGTTCCATATCAGGGCCATAATCCACTCCTTCATGCTTCTACTATTTTATACCTCTGGTGACTTCAATTTAATTAATTTGGACCTAAACTAGAAAGCCCAGGCCACCGCAGCATCTTTTACGTGCATCTAGTTCTGACACGACAGTTTACACGGTGCAAAATCCTAGCTGGCAGCTCTCGAAATTTGGGGTTGCTCCAGATTAAGACCATAGAGTGTCCTGCAGGACAGGCAGACATTACAGCTATACATATGGCTTCCTCAGCGCTTGAAGGCAAAAAAGTGTTGGATAAAATGAGAACCAAAGAAACCAAATATGTAACGTAGAGGATAAGGAAGGAAAAGACTGACTTGATGGCACCAATATGGGCCTCTGAGCTGGGATCCCGGAAGCCAGTCGCATTATTTTTCATCTGCCTGGTGTGTATCCACAGAGACCTAATCAGCAGGATACTCGAAACAACAAACACTGTTAAAGGCAAAGCCATACCAGCGTTACAGAGAAGACCCAATAAAAACAAACTAGCTTTCATCGTGGCTTTCCTTTCTGAAGAGTTTGTCATTGTTAAAGGAGCAGTGAAGTTGTCGTGTACATTGTAGATATCCCAGGCTAAAGGAAGAGAGGTTACCAAGGAGAAAAGAGATGATGTTATCAGCATCCAGGGCATGAGACTGGAAATTCTTTTCTTCAGCCAGATGAACAAAGCCTGAGTAAAACTAGCAACCTTGATACAATAGAAGACACTAAGCCACGCAGCAAACCAGAGGCTGGTGTAGTTCAGAAACATAAAAACTGTCTTGAAGATCACAAACAAATTTTCTTCATAAAAGGAGGTTTCACAAAACAGCATTAGGAAAAAATCCAGCATCAGCCAGAACTGCAAAAAGAATCTGGATAAACTCAGAAAGATCATTATCATATCATATGAGGAGAATATTTTGCTCCTGATGCAGTTAGCTGAACTGACCGCCAAGATAGTTCCATTTCCTAGAAGTCCTGCCATGGATTCAATGATAGCAATTGTTAGAAAAAGGAGAGAAGATAATGTGGACATAGCAACTCAAGAACTCACAATTTTTACTCAGCTTTTCATGGGCTCCTAGAAGCCTTGAATTTCCAGAGCAATGCCAATCCCACTAGTTGTTTTCAGCATATGCTCACCTACTTATCTCAGAGGAAGAAGTATGATAATAAGTAATTTAATATTTAAGTTATTTTGCATTTTGTTGATTATTAATAGTTCAGCTGCTTTCTCAAAGCATGCAAATTGGATAAAGATTCAATTTCAGTCTTTTCAGTTCAGAGAAAGGATTTGCATTTAAAGGGCTCAGATGCATTTTAAAAAGTGTGTTGTCATCCAGTTTTCACAGAACCCTCTGAGTTTATGTATGTGAAAATGGAGAAGAGTTTCAAATGTGTGTATTCTCTCTCATGCTAGGATTGGGCCCCATACCCCTATCTGGGGGGACAGAAAGATAATTTCAACATCAGAAAATACTCAATGAACTAAATTTTGTACCCAAATGCCTAAAGTCTCTTAAAACTGTTTGATGAGCCTGATCTGATTTCCACATCTGGCCATCATGCAGTTAACATTCTTCCTCTTCCCTCATTCCTGTAACTATTTCACAACCATTCTCACTGTGGGTCCTAAGTTTGCAGAAAAAAACATTCACAGCTTGGCTACTGTATGCTTGATTTTTCCTAACAAAACAAAGGACATAGACCTTGGTTCAACTCCACTTATGGACGTGTAATGGAATATTTGGTGTTATCTAAGGAGACCATCCCATCCATCAGGGAATCAGATGCTTTAGTACACTTGCTTTACAGTCTTTTTTTTTTTTTTCCCCCTGAATCTATGGGTTTTTGTTTATGTATTGACTGGCCAGAAGTGCCAGCCCCTAAGCATTAAAGTTCTGCAGCCAGCAGCCTAACTACACCTTTAAGGACCAAACACACCAAAGCCAACTGAAAAGAAAGGTATGGTTTACACTGATTGGCAGCTCATTCCTACCTGCTAGTTGATGAAGCAAGCACACAATTTGCTCTTGCTGATTAACATGTCATGGTGTGGATCTGATCTACTGCCTCGTTTCTTTGCTTTGACTGCTGCCAGCCCACTTCCTGTCCCTGTTTTCATTCACCCCCCATGCTGGAGCATAGTGGTCTGAAGGATAGGTTGCTCACCCCGGTCAGAAGAGAATCTGGCCAAGCCTTCCAACTTTCAGTTAAATGTCCTAACTGCTATGTAGTAGAGCAGAAAGATACAGGGACGCTGCCCCATTTCTTGTGACAAAAAGCCATTATAACTTCAGAAATGATTTGAAGGTGACATTACCAAGAAGAACAGGAATCTCTCTCTACCTTGAAAAGGTGTTTCAAGGTGAATAATACTCTGAATGGGAAAGTATCCACATCTGTTTCCCTCCATTGAGAGAGATTTGGGCATTTTCTTTCCTTTTCTTCCTTTGTGTCTGTTCAATAGTCACTGGGAAAACAGGTGCTTTCCTTAGCACTAGCAGAGGAAGAGGTGACAGACCAGACACATTGACATCCTAATGCGATGAAATACAGACATTTCTGGGGTTATGCAGCAGCTGAACTGTTTTTACAACTACACTTTTGAATGCCGATGTCTGATGTCCCACTTTACACGCCTATATTTGTATTTTGTATCTGATGCCTAAACCTCTCCCTGAATTGCACAATTATCACTTCTGAGTTCATGAGAAATACTTACCATGGCCTATTCTATAATGTGCTTATTGTGTAACCACACACAAAACCAGAAACTAAAAAAGGATTAAAGATGAAATAAACAATATTTTAAAAACAGCTTTTATTTTATTTTATTAATGGCACAACCCCTTTTTTTTTGTTCTCACTAAAAAAAATAATTAATAATTATGTTTAGTGAGAGCAATGTGATTGGATATGCTTCATTATTTTTTAAAATCTTGGTTTAACACTTTTTGATACACTGATTCAAAGTTCTGTTTTCAGTTTATTTTGACACTTGGTCTTAAAGGCTGTCATAGCTGAAAAAGGTATCTCATAAAGACACATAAATCCAAATGGAAGAAGTCTATTGTTGGCTGCCCTTACTAAATCATGATACTCATTCGTCAATTCGATCCACCGCTTATGCAAAGGTTTCTACTGAAATTCAGCTAGCAAATTTCCATCTTCCCTGATGTTAATCAGTTGTTCTTGCAAACTAATCAGTGGTCTTGCATTTTTAACAAATGGGTTCAAAACCCACGGAAAACTCTCCCTTAGGAAGATATTAAAACAAGTTAGAAAGCTGTGTTTTCAAATTTTGTAAGTGTACGTGTATGAGAGTTTTTTGTAGGTGACACACTTACATAATTTTCAGCAAGAAAGTCACAAAATTCTCCACAGCACAAGTTTCTTTTGAAAAGCAGTTACTTTCTCACCCACTGTTAGAATGCCACTTTCCTTGAAGGGATACAGTGAGTGTGTTTATTTTTTTTTTAAATAACTGCTAGGTAGCTTAGTACTGACAGATGCTTGTCATCACAAAAAAGGTCAGCAAGTTCAGAACACTTGTCTTTTTGTAAAAGAAAAAAATGTGTAACTGGTCTTTAAATTCAACAACTCCTTTAAGCCCATTGCCACGAGATAACGAGCAAATGTCTGTGTGATACTGTGTTTGGTTTGTGTGACAAAGTTTTGGTAGTGGGAGGGGCTGAGTGGGTGGCTTCTGTGAGAAGAGACCAAGAGAAGAGACCAACTGCCCCCCAGAGGCAGTTCCAGTCGCCTCCACAATGGACCCACCGCAGGCCAAACCTGAGCCAACCAGTGATGCTGGTGGCGCCTCCGGGATAACATGTTTAAGAAAGGGTTAAAAACCACTGCAGAGCAGCTGTGAGAGAGAGGAGTGAGGAAATGTGAAAAAGCTCTGCAGACAACAAGGTCTGTGGAGAAGGAGGGGAGGAGGTGCTCCAGGCACTCAAGCAGAGATTGCCCGGCAGCCCCTGGAGAAGACCATGGTGACACAGGTTGTCCCCCTACAGCCCATGGAAGACCACACTGGAGGAGATATCCACCCTGCAGCCCATGAAGACCCTGTGCCAGAGCAGGTGGATGTGCCCTGAAGGAAGCTGCAACCTGTGGAGATCCCATAGTGGAGCAGGCTCCTGGCAGGGGCTGCAGCCAGTGGAGAGGAACCCACACTGGAGCATGTTTTCCGGCAGGACCTGTGGCCTGTGGGGGACCCATGCTGAAGCAGTCCATTCCTGGCAGACTGCACCCTGCGGAGAGGACCCATGCTGGAGCAGTTCATGAAGGACGGTAATCTGTGAGAGGGACCCCACATCGGAGCAAGGGAACAGTGTGAGCAGGAAGGAGTGGCCGAGACGAAGTGCTATGACCTGACTGCCATCACCATTACCCAACACCCTGCTCAGGGGCGGGGAGGAGGTAGAAGAGTCATGAATGAAGAGGAGGGGGTGGGGGGAAAACGTTTTTGGTTTTGTTCTTGGTTTCTTTATTTTTTTCTGTTATTGATTGGCAATAAATTAATTTTCCCAATTCGAGTCTCTTTTACCTGTGAAGGTAATTGCTAAGCTATCTCCCTTTTTAACCCCTGAGCTTTTTCATCATGTTTTCTCCTCCCGTCCTGCTGAGAAGGGGGAGTATAGAGTGGCTTGGTGGGCACCTGGCAGCCAGCCAAGGTCAACCCACCACAGGTACAAAAGATTGCCATGGTCACTCCCCATCTCATGATGAAGTATTGTAAAGATTCTACTGTTTCAAAGTCTTGTTTTTATGAAATTAACCACATCAATGACACCTTGTAGCACTTTGTGTGTGTCTGGCTCCCATTTCTTTGCTGCAATAGCTTGCCCATGAAAAATGCAGTGAATGAATTTCAAGTGTGGTGCTAGCTACGTAACCTTACCACACAATCCTTTTCTTAGACAAAGCAGCTGCTTCACCGGTCCTCACACTTGCACAGTTTTTCCATAAAACATTTTTATTAAAGAAGTAATTTGCTGTTGAGAATATAGCTTCTCTGGTAGATCTTTCCTTTAGTGGCTCACAGAAAGTAGTTCTCCGTGTATTTCACTATCAGAACAGGATCTAGCAAATATCATAAGCTGAGACATGTTAGAAACATCTGTACTTTCATCCAGCTGCACAGCAAGCCTCTCACATTGTGAAGTTTGTACTGATACTTGTTTCTTCAAACCTCCAGCAGCAATGTTTTCTGTGCGTCTTCCAACAGTGTTTGCTGACGAAGGAATGCATTTTAGTTTGCCGCTGTATTGCTTTCTGTGTATTATTGCAGCCATTTTTACTGTGGCAGGAAGAACAAGTGTTTCCCCAGTGGTATGTGGCTTTTTGTCTTTTTCTGTGAAGCAAGAAACCTCAAAGGAGGCTTCATTTATTTTTTATCATTTATAATTTTTTTTAACATTATCGTTTATTTTAGTGAAATTTTGTAAAGTATTGTATTGGATATCACATAGTTTGAAACATTGCTAAAAAATTGTAGAGGTTTGTCTTCATGTTCTGGATGCTTATCTTTTAAAGGTCTTGCTAACTCTGATGGCTTCATAGTGTCATTAACTAACTTTTCAAGGCACATTATACAGGGCGAGGTACTTTCTGTGCTGGTCTGTGTGGCCAGCGGTGTGCTGGAGTATTCTGACTGTATGTGCTCATGTGTGTTTCTGTATGTGCTTGAGGAGTATGTGCTCAGTCTCACTACTGGCTCAACCTCAGGAAAACAGAGCCACAACATCTGTGCATTATCAGGATAACGCTCTCATCAACCTGTAGCAGTGCAATCCTTAGATTATAGAATCTAATTAAGAAGGATAGTAAGTATAAAGTGTTTTAAACAAGTATCATAAATACCATCTATGCTGGCAATGTTTCAACGGGATAGATTAGTTCTACATTTAATGAAATTATGTAACAACGTACTAACATCTGTTAGTAGTTATTAACATGCTACAGTACTGTCCTAATGTACAATGTGCAATTAGAGAATTGGACACAGATCATGTCAGCAAATTGCTTACAAAAATTATTAAGATCTTAATAATTCAAAATTATTTAAATTTTAATTTAGTTTTGGTAGATTACTAGTATGTTACAATTCACCCCATATGTAACAATTAAACTACAGGATTTGCAGTTGTTTCATTCAACTTTCTATTGTCCTAGTGACCCATTTCAAGGAATGATCTTTGTTTCCATGGCCAAGAGACCTGGAGTGACTCACATGCATGTACTCATTGCACATCTCTAAAGCCAAGCCAAGCCTACCCTGTCTGGGAACTAATTGACAAGCTGACCGATACTGCTGCCATTCTAGCTGCTGGTTTTGATTCTACTGTTGCAGTATTCTCAATTATGCTCATGCTCAGGAATTATCTAGAACGTACTGGACTAATCTTTTTCTCCAGGAAGGAGCAAAGTGAGCTGTGGAAGGGTAGATAATTTCTTCATGCTGCAGAAAATGACCTTCCAGTTCCTGGGGTCATACTGCATTGTGCACTTTGGTGGACCAGCAGGAAGTGCCAAATTTTGACATAAAGAAGGTCAGCTTCAAGGTTCTATGCAGTGACCTAATGCTAGTCACCAAGTGTCACCATATCACATTCTGGGTGCCAACACCTGTGAAGAAGGTCCTCCATTGCATTGTGTAGCCTTACTATCTCGATGTTGATTGATTCTAATGTAACTGTGAACGCTATGCTTTGATTGCACGGCAGCCAATTTGAAGTCCATAGTGCAGATGGAGATGGAGGTCTCTAAGGCCATCTTCCAGACTGTCTATCCATGAGTCAAAAACAACATCACAGAGATCAGATGGGCGTTAGCTGAACCTGAACTCCCCATCTTCATGGAAACTATTAACAATGTACATATCCCCATACGCTGTTTATAGAGAGGCTGCTATCAGTACATCGATTTCAAAAGCTACTCGACACGTGTGAATGCTCGGTCAGCAGGTTCTCCTTTAACAAATCCAGAGGGAGAATTATGGATGAAGCAGAGATTACAATTGCCATGTGTGTCAAGGAGCAGCAGGAGGAGCTGTTCCATAAGCGAAGGTCAGTCTGGCAGTTCGCACCACCACAAGGCAGGCAGGGACAGTGAGGACACTGTCAGGCGTGCAGTCCCACAGCATATGAGCAAGGACAGCAGATAAGCTCTGCGATGGTAATTAGGGTCAGCCAGCAGTCCAGTGATTGCCAGACAAGTCCATAGTGATAAGACATGTCCAAGATCAAGCCAGGAACTCAAATCCGCAGGTCAGGATCACCATCCGATCAGCATCCAGGTCAGCTAAGCACACGTAAAGGCACAGGCATCGCCGCAGCATAGCTCAGGTAGAGACTGAGTGTGAGCACTCAGCTTAGAAGCAGCTCCTGAAAGTCGGGCGGGGGGCAAGCCCCAATCAAGGCAATTTGATTTAAGGTCAGCCAGCTGCACTCTGAAAGTTCCCTCTGAAGCTAGGCAGCCAAAACCCCAGCAGCAGTGGGGAGGGAATGCAGTCAAGGCCCTGAGCATACGCACTGTGGCAGTAACTGGGAACTTTATCAATGAGTCCATCCCAGTACCATCTTTCTACCACCTGGTGGTAAAATGAATAATATCACTGCTATTCGACACAAGTACATTCCAAGGGTTAGACCAAGAAAACAGTTTGTTTAAAAAGAATTAATTACCACAGTAAATGGTTAGTTAAGTACATAAAGTAGTTCGGTAAATATATAGAGGATAAGTATGCAGTGTACAGTATTCTGGGCTGTTTTAACAGAAGCATAGCCAGTAGATTAAGGGAAGTGATTCTCTCCCTCAGCACTGCATCCAATACTCAGGGGTAATTTTATTTTTCTAGTGACTGGAGACTATTAAGTCTGCAGATAACACCAGGCTTGGAGTGGCTACAAAGTTTTTGGAAGACAGATTCAGAATTCAAAATCATCTTGACAAACTGGACTGAAAAAATATGGACAAATGCTTATAGATGTGAATAAATGTGCATAAATACTGGATGGGGAAGATGCTTTCAGTCAGCAGAACTGCAAAGAAGGATCTGGTGGGTAAAGCAACATTTGTGAAGACAATTGTAAAAAAGACAAATAGCATGCTGGGATATACAAAGAGCAATTTTTGTTTGTTGTACAAATTAAGGCATTGTACTGTTCTATGTAGCTCTTTTAAGGTTGTGTTGTAGAACTGCAAAAATTTAAAAAAGATGTAAAAATTGAAAGCTCCAGCCTTGTTTAGTTTAGAGAGAAGAAATCTGCAAAAGGGCTTACATATGCAAAAAATAACTTTGAAGATACAGGAATAAGCTTTTCTCCATGTATGTTATGGGGAGGGCAAGGAGTGGCAGGCTTCATAACTATAAAGTCAGATCCTTTCTACTATTAGAGTGTTAAAACTTAGAGGAAAAAAAAGGTAACTTATATTCTCATTGCAAACTTTTTAGCAGGGTTTGAGCAAGCAGCTGCAGGAATGTCACAGGGAAAGTTGATCCTGCCTTTGCAAAAAGAAGTAAATGAAAGCATAGCTTACTCATTTAACTTCATAGAAGTCTACTAAAAATGCATTTGTTTCCATTTCATCAGTCTAGGAGAAAATCTTTCCCTGCTAATTAGGCTGTTCAGTTTGTCTTTTGACTTTGTGTACTGGAGTCTTTTGTACTCAATAATACCTCATAGTCACACAGGAAATTATTTAGTAAATTTCAAAACATGCCATGTTGCTGGGCAGATGCAAACAACTTTTTTTACAGATGCACTGATCAGTTAGCAGATGACTCAAAACCACATATTATATCAGGATCAGAGATAGGAGTGGAACTTGAAATCTCCAGAATCCTGAGTTTAGGCCTTAACTATGAAACAAAGTGCAATAGCTAGACAAACCGAACAGGATGAAAAGGGTAAGAAGAGAAGACATAAAATGAAAACTTGGTGGAAAGACAGAGCAAGAAAATTGAGAGTTCTGCTCAGGAGAGATGAGGCTGCTTTTCATTTTTGAAAAAATATGTCAGTCCTCTTTGCATTTCACAAGCATTATTTATAATAGTGCAAAGTATATGAAGAGCTTTAGTATCAATACGATCTAAAACACAAATGGGAACAGCAGATTTGGGGAATGAACAGAAGAGAAGAGTTTTGACGAGGGGTAGTGGTTTCAGACTGAAAGAGGGTAGATTTAGATTAAATATTAGAAAGAAAGTCTTTACTCTGAAGCTGATGAGACACTGGAACATGTTGCCCATGGAAGTTGTGTCTGCCCCATCCCTTGAAGTGTTCAAGGCCAGGTTGGATGGGGCTTTGAGCAACCTGGTCTAGTGGGAGGTGTCCCTGCCCATGGCGGGGGGGTTGGAACTAGATGATCTTTAAGGTCCCTTCTAACCCAAACCATTCTATGATTCTGTGATTCTATGATTGCTATGACTGATGAATCTTCGATATCTGGTCCAGAGCTGTAACTGATAGTAAACAATATGGACATACTTCCATCCAAAAAAATATTGAAAAGCAGTGTTCTTGCTGACACCTTTTGAAGCATTGCCAATAGCCATGGGATTCCTATCATTTCTAATTTAACTGTGAACACAATGCTTCCACATAATTTCTTGTTGGAACATTACAATTAAAATATATATGTTGAGACACAAGTCTCTGAGTTTTGGTCAAGTGACTATTGCATTTTATCAGTCATGACTCAAGTGATTCTGCATCAGAAGAACTTAATCTACATCTGAAATATAATTGATTATGTTTGTTAGCCCCATAATTTCTGAAATTCAAGGCCCTTTTCGCCTCACACGTTAGTACCTATTGTTTAGATTATATGGCTTAGTTCTATTTTACTATCACCAAGCACAGAACTTAGCCTGAGTTTGCCATATGTAGATATTAGTGAGCAACAACACATCTCCATTGGATCTGTAGGGCTAACGCAGTAAAACACAGGACATATCTTTTGTATTATTAAATTCACCACTTTTGATTATGTTGAATATGAAAAGGGATTTTTTGTTCTACTGATTTTTCAGAATCAGAACTGAGTTTTAGAGCAAATATCCTTTTAAAGCAGCCTGTAATCAATTGTAAAAGACAAAGTAGGTAGCCAGTACTTCAAAGAACTATGGAAAATGGTTTTCTAGGATGTATTTTTGAAAGTGGTGCACTGTGAAGAAGCAAGAACAGAGTTGGTACACACTCAATTCTAACAGTGTCCTTCTGGCAGTCTGCTGGGCTCAGACATGTCATTTCCCTATTTCTTCATTTAGTTTCTCTGTCTATAGCTTGAACCACAATATTTTTTATTTTTATCTATGCATTTTCAGCTTTCTAAAAATTTTATGGGAGCAAGCATCTATTTTGTCCTTTGAGCAGCCACACACAGCCTGCTATTGAGGAGGCATGCTAAGTGTGTCTGCTTATTCAGGGATTATGTTTTTATTCTTTCTTGCCTTCCTTCATTTTAAATAAAAGTTTCAGAGACCAGGGCTTGCTTTTCTGAATGGAAAACAATGCCTCTTGGGTGTTTTGGGTGGGTTTCACAGTTAATGTCTGAATGTGTAAAAAGATACACAGATAAAAATAATCTTTTTTAATATAAATCTTTACCTTGTTGCATAGAAAACAAAAATCAAGTTCTCACTAGTACAGTAACTGCAACAAACTACAAAATCATTAACAATAGCCTGAAGTGATATTATAATTAAGCCTATTTATTCTTAGAGATTGTGCCCAGTGAAGCAATAAAATGAGATATTAAAGTAACATAGGAAATAATACAAGACATTCATGTAAGGCAGGATTATACCCAGGGAAACTGAAGCAAATAAGGTGGGTGTTTTATAGTTTCAGCTTCAATGTCTTCTCCTGCCATTCTTTCACTTCTTTCCCCTTTTCCTGGCTTTCTTGCCTAATCTTCTCTACCCTCCTATCTTCATTCTCAGACTTCCCTTCTCTAGTACCTGAAACCAACCCCTTTTCTCTCTGTCATCAAGGCTATCCTTCATGTCTACTTCCTGATTGACATACCTTGCATCCATTGTATCCACTTGGCTCTTCCTTTTGGGTGGATTGGTGAATCAATTTGAAAGACCCACACAGGTCAGGCTATCCTACCTTTTTCCTCATAATCTTTAACAGATTCAACCAGGTAACTGAACTACCACACATTGAGCTAGTTTGTGGTTACAACCTTTGGTCTTTGCCTTCTTCCTCCCTCCCCTGAACCAAAAGTCTTTTGACTGACGTTAGTAGTTGGAAGCATCAGCGACTTTTCTGTCTTTTTACCTGAATAAAGATACTGAACAAGTGGCTCAGAGAAGTTGGAAGAACAAGTTGCACAGGGAAGTTGTACATGCCCCATCATTGGAAGTGCTCAAGGTCAGGCTGGACGGGGCTTTAAGCAATCTGATCTAGTGAAAAATGCCCCTGACAATGGCAGGGGGTTTAACTAGATGATCTTTAAAAGGGCCCTTCCAACCCAAACCATTCTATGATTCTATGTACTTGATGAACTAAAGGTAAATGAGAGAGCAACTATTTGATGGAAAAAAAGGTAGTGAAAAGTTCCCATCTACATATGTGACTAAGACTCTCTGAGAGCATTTTTGCCTCAGAAGGGATCTCTCTGCATCACCCGTGGGCCAGTTAGAACAATCTGCTAGATGCCTGGCTGGCAGCTTCCATTCTGGGCTGTTTAAAATGAATTTATCCTGCTGTCGGTCCTCCCATCCACAGTGGAAAACATTATGGCTCTCAGGTTATCCTGCCTCCAGTTTTCTGAACTTCTCTGGTGAAACAATGAGCTCTTGCAGTGTTACAGTGTTCTGATATTTAAAAAAAAAATTGTGGTTTTGATGGTTGCCGAAACTATTACTAACATTTGGCAAACAGTCTGTCATGTTGCTTTAATTCACAAATCACACTGGTCACTGGTAGTACCATCTGTGACCATTTGAGGTAGAAAAGCTTGAGTTAGACAAGTTTATTTTTAAAACTAAGTACAGTTTCTTTTTAGGTGATAACCTTTCCACATGAGTTTTCAAGATGGCTGGTAAAATTAACATTGCTATATCATGTTTTTCTAGTGCTCTTTTTTTTTTTTATTTAATTACATAAAGCTGGCATTTTTTTTGTGCAGTCTATGACACGTACATATTTTTGGAAGGTTGAAGCTGGAATATCTATCTATGAAGAAAAACTTCACTGTACCAAACTGTTGCAGTGGAATTTACTATTCACCCAGTGTAGAAGATCAAAGTCCCCATTCAATTTCACTTCAGGACAGATATTAAGAAAATAATTTTCTGAAATCTGCCTAGATTCCTAACCATCTTGAATGTATAAGAAATGCTTGCAACAACATCTGTCAAATACACATCAATGCACTCAATAATTCCACATTTCTTTGAATCACACATCTATTTAAATCTAAGAGGTAGCTAAAAGATAATTGCCATTAAACATTTTATGTGTGACAGCTGGAAGGCATGTCCAGCACTGTATTCTTTCAAATGTGCTGATCAGTGTTACATTTGGAAAAGCTAATGCACTGTATAGAGAAGAGAAAGAGTCTGTCACAGAGAAAAAACCCAGAGGTCCTCTCACTAATTTGTCGACTCGAGAGCAGAGCTGTCATCTGTGCCTTGAAGATAAGGAGGGAATCAGTTGATAAGGATTATTTGTGACGTCTCCCCCTCACACCCCCCCCAACCCCTCTTCCTGCTTCTGTACTTAGAAAAAGTTTACAGGGAAACTTTTTGTCTTCACTTTAGGTAGTTGATAAAGGTGTCTTCAAAGAAACTTACCTGCTAGCAGGAAAAAACAACTGCACATATACAGCACATATTCTTGTATATGTGAATACTTAATATATTCAGCTCACAAGATCCCCAAAGCTCTACAGGCTGTATACTCAATAAAGATGTCGGACTGTACACTGCCATCATGCAATCCCCTCTTAGGCAGACATTTTTCAAGGCTTAAATGCATACACAGACATCACACTGTTCTGTGGCACCCAACCTGAAGAACACTTCCATATCCAATTGGTAGTGTGGAAAATGTAAGATATGCTTCCCCAACTTATTGCTGGCCAGATGCATATGTGCTCTGTCCTTACTCTGATAGATGCAAGAAACTCTGCTTGGAAAGGTACATTACTACAGTGTCTGAATTACTCAGTTTCAGCTAGTGACCACAGTCAAACAGATTTTTCTGAAGTATGGGTCATGTAATTTCGGATAAAATACTTCTTATGTATGGATAAGAAGAGTACAAGCACAAGCACAGAGTGAGCATCTGTGTGAAATAAATCCACATTATCTCCAAAGAAAGACATTAATTTTGGAATAAATAAAAGTTTTAACAGCTTGATTCTCTCCATAACAGTTCAACTTTCCTATTGAATTATTTAACAGACTCTGTTGCAGCAGAATGCTACTCAGGAGCATATTCTTCCGATGGAAACCAGCAGTAGCAACTGTTCGATCCAGTATATAATGTTGTTATGGTCTGTGATGACTTAGGAGAGGGAACGCCACCTCCATGCCAGATCTTGCAAGACAGTTTTCTCAGCATCACAGCACTACTGAAACGTGTACTAATTCAAAGATCCATTCTCTTTACTGAGAAAGTGATGTGCATTTCATTTCCTGAAACATCCTATGCTCTCTTGTAATGAGGTTGTCACCTAACTACTTTTCGTGATGTGTCCTGGTTGGTTTACAAGGTCTGGAAAAAATCATCCATATATACACATTCAAAGCATTCTAAATAGTGTGTGTAAGACAATCTATATGGTGTGGCAATATCAATGCAACATTTTCTCAAATTATGTGGTAAAATTACATTTAATCAAGAGGAGGTAGAGGACCTGTTTAAAATATATTGGCTCATGAAACCGTGTTAACTCTAATCATATCCCATCAGCACATTGACCAAAAGGCTTTTTTGGTCTTCTCAAGTTTTATTTTAAAACTGAATACTTCAGCCAAGGTTTTACTACTTGCTTTAATTTAAATCACATTGTGTTTAAAACGATCATAGCCATTTTATAATCAAAAAGGCAATAAATTCCTTGCCCAAAGAAATTTTAAAGCCTAGATAGTGTTCATTGGAGAAAATAGGAGTAAAATTAACTTCATTACTTAAAGCTTGGGAGCTGTTAGATGCTATAATTATGAAGATAGAAGAGTTCAGACACATAGATAAGACAAATAAATAAACTGCGTATTGTCATGAACAGATTTGTTCATTCAGGTTACAAAGATATCTCCACTGTAAGATCACTTATAGTTAAACCTAGTCAGGTCGCTACATGCATTTGCATACCATTTCTTTGCCTATACTACCAATGCAACTACTGAAAACTGTTTGTGAGAGAGTACTAGAACTGTTGCTGTTGTGAGAAAAGATGTAAAGTAGGGAAGAGTGGAAAAGGCTCAAGGGTATATGTGGCAGAAACACATGGAAGACTTAAAGCTATGTTGAAACAAAGGATTATAAGGGCTGAATTTTGTTACATATTCCCATTTCTCAGCTTGTACAAACATTTGGGATTTGTCTAGCTGTAGATTAATTTGGGCCAGAGTGAACAAAGCATCTATATATCTGTTGGACAGTACGCATCACAGTAATGCTCCTCGCAGTGACACAAGAGCTGTGACTACCAAAATAATGTCTTGTTACTTCCACCAAGTTGAATCTCAATCATTTATGCAAGAAGTATTTGCAAATTGGATTCTGATGTTAAGCTGAAGGAAAGTGACCTATTGCAAGGAAAGGTGGGTCAGCAAGGACCTGTTTTTTGCAGTACGCATGGAACTTTTTTACAGTATTTAGAGCTGTTTGGTAAATGTAGAAATATATAGCTACCAGTGACCCGAGAGGTAGAAAAAACTGGGAGGAAGTAACTGGTTTAAGCTATAGAAGTCTGTTGTCACAGTATAATCAAAGATGTTAAGAAATTGTGCAAGTACTACAGGAATAGGGAAAAAATCATATTGGTGAAGGTAGAAAGAAGATTTGGACATTAGGAGAGAGACCAAAGATTTGGGAAGCTCTGAACAACTGAACAGATATCTAGTTATCTTCAGACTAGTGAACCAAGACATCATATTCCCATGAGACTAGCAAGGTGGGGAGGTAAACAGTTCTGTCCTGGTATTCTGTTTGTTTCAGTCATTTTGGAAGCTGACACCAAACTGGTCCCCACCATCTCTCCGAGCTCCCAGTTGCCACTTGAGAAGGTCTCAACTCCCAACATCCACTGCTCAGTTTTTAATGTCTCAGGGAAGTGATCCTCGTTCCCAGTCCTCAAAGCAGAGAAACTTCCCTCCTAAATCTTTCCAATATGCATCCTTAAGGAAGCAAAGACACACAGGCTGGCCACCACCTGAGAAGCAATGAACAGCTGTAAGTAGGATCAGTAATGAATGATTTATATTACGCCTCATTGCCAAAGAAGAAGAATCAGAAGTGGATTTGTGATCACCTCTTGAATGGACTTTTGGATGCAGATCACAGAATCACAGAATCTCCTAGACTGGAAAAGACCTGTAAGATCATCTAATCGAATCATTAACCTAACACTGACAAGCCCACCACTAAACCATGCCCCTAAGCACTATATCTACACGACCCTGAAATACCTCCAGGGACGGGGACTCCACCACTGCCCTGGGTAACGCGTTCCAATGCCTGGTGACCCTTTCAGTAAAGAAATTCTTCCTAATAGCCAATCTAAAGAAAGTGAGCACACTGGCCTTTCTTTTGCGGGAGGAGCGCTAGGATCCATAACCCATGCTATCTTGCAATAGGCAGAGGCCTCTAGGCCCCAGAGCAGCAGGTTGAAACAGGCTAGTAGCAGTGAGAATATCAGACCGAAACAGGCTTGTTTGGTGGGCAGGATAGTAAGGCTGTTGGAGAGAAAAGAAGCAGCAGACAGTTGAGAAGAGGCTGGGGGGGATAGAGAATCACATACTTCTGTTCAAGAAGTTTTCAGTGCAGCTCCACCAGACAGAAAGACGCATGGGTCACAGGGAGAGGCAGAAGGGAACAAAAAATATAGTTTTATGAGAAGTGGAGGTGTTAGGAAGAGAAGGTGGGTGGAGAGTTGCAGAAATGTATTCATTTCCCTCCCTCTCATTTTCTTTAAGGGTGTTTTTCTCAGAGTTTTTCCTCTCTTTTCTCCTCCCCACAGCAATCAGCCAAGCTGGGAAGAAGAGATTGTCTCTGAACTTAGTAGGGTGTCTTGACACAGAAGAGTGATAGTAAACAAGTAAACAGAACTGACAACTGTGGTAACCACAGGAGCAAAGCCCGCTCAGTGACAAGGATGAGCACTCTTCCAGAGGTAAGGAAATGTGTCTATCTTGCAGTCTGCTGAGGTAGCTTCATTGCACCCCTCTCATTTTCTTCCCCTGTCACCACTATACTGCTTATTGCCCTAGGGAGCTGCAACAGTTGAGTTTTTGACAGTCTGCATCCAGACAGGGCTTGTCCAGGTCTCAGAATTAATGATGTGGGATGTGGTGTGAGGATTTAGGGGTTCTTGCCCTTCCTCTTAGTCATCGTAATGGCCATTCTGAGGCTGTATTCAGATTTGTTTGAAGCACTGACCAATAAGAAGAAGTAGTAGTAGTAGTAGTAGTAGTAGTAGTAGTAGTAGTAGTAGTAGTAGTAGTAGTAATAAAATCTGATTATTTGCATCATTTATTGTATCCTCATTTTTTCAACAAATTATTTAAGAAACTATTTATGCAGGAACATGCAAATTTTTTCCCCACAAATAATTGTGTGTAAACATGGCATAATTTTCTGAATATGAGAATGGCACAGTAAGCCTAAGTGCTCCCCATGTAGTGCAGTTTCCTTTTCCTGATTTGATGTCTTATATAAATAATAAGTAAAATGTTAATTGCATATTTACAGACAAATCACACTGAACTGAACTGTTAGCTCAGGGTTGCTGAGACAATAGAGGACAATAGAGATAAGTAAAGCTTTCTATGTAACTAAATAATATAGAAAAAGAAATGTGTGTGTTTTCTTATGTTGACAGCTG
The DNA here is from genome assembly GCA_008711295.1 of Anarhynchus alexandrinus. Classification (NCBI taxonomy): domain Eukaryota; kingdom Metazoa; phylum Chordata; class Aves; order Charadriiformes; family Charadriidae; genus Anarhynchus; species Anarhynchus alexandrinus. The sequence goes on along the minus strand of VUYV01000166.1, from coordinate 136,342 downwards.
TTCACTGTTGCAAGAGCTGTGGCTGTAATGCGAACAGTCGCTTTATATTTATCTTTGCATTTTTCTGGCTGGAGAATTTGCAAAAATGTTTGGTTTCTATATACATTCTCATATTTCTGTGTGATAAAGATCAGACAGCAATCAATTTTAAATAGTTATTTGCCATGGTTACACTTCAAATATTTAGTAGTCCAGAAAATTAATAATTCAGCAAACTTTCTGGTTAGTTTCTCATGTTAGCACATACTATATATTGAACACAGGCTAAAATATTATTTCTCAAATGGCATTTGATGTGCTCAGTTTATGTCCTTAAGTGATTTGCTGACAAAAGACAAATTTAAAGAAAATGTTGATGTTTTTCTGATTATTGGGGCATTAGTCTGAAAACATGTCATCCACATGACTAATGTGATAAACACAATTTGGGAAACAGCCAAAGTCAGTAATTCATGAATAATCTACAGACTGAAAAATAATACCCCTAAATTGTCTGGTAAAGAGTTATAAAAAATAACTCAAATTCTCCCTGCCTTTGATCTCTTTATTTTAATTTACTTTATTTTCATAAAGCTTAGATGTTTCTTTTTCTGCAACAGCACTTAACACTGAGAAAATTCAAGGTGAGGAAGAATTAGGCAGAGGAACTTCAACCTCCCTGCAGAATTCAGGAATGGCTCACAAACACCTTAGTCCCCCCCTTAGTCCATTTGTGGCGTACAAGTGAAGTTCATACTAGATACAGAATCCGACAGGGATATTGCCCAGGTCAGTATCTTTATAAGAATACTGAAAGAGTGGGTATTTTTCTGTCTAGATTTCTTCACGGTGTTGTCATGAAAAAGATAAAAGGGACAACTAAGAATGACTGCCCTCCTCTTTTTTTTGTTTATGTAGGTCCACAAGTTCTCTCAAATCCAGCCCCAGTAAGAGTCAAGATTAGAAAGACATTCCTTATGGAAGGTGAAGTGTTTGCAGAACACTTTTTAACCTTATGACTCACATAACACAGACCTTAATCCACTTTCTAAGCAGAGGTACACAACCAATTTCCACTCCCCTGTCTCTTGTTTTGGGATATGCTATTCTTTTGTGGTATGCTGTTCTCAGCCAGGTACTTCTCTAGTTGTTTCACATTGGAGTCTCGAAGGGGACAGTGTAGTTCTCTTACAGATTTTAAAAAATATATTATTTGATGCATTTTCCATTTCAAAAGGAACATAATGTATAGGCCCAATACAGATGTACTGTTAACCAGAAGTTCAGCAGAAATTGCAGTGACAGTCTTGAAATACCAATTTCTTGTTAGTATCTCCACAGCCATGCCATTTAGTACTTGAAAGAGAGAAACAGGCATCCTCTGATAACATGAGACCAAAGAACTGCAAAATTTGAAGTATTTCATATTCGGAATAGGCTAGATTTTCAATGTGGAAAACAAGTAGTCTATTGCAACCGAGAAGTCAGGAGCATTGTGAATAATTTTTCTTCTTCCTTTTCAGCCGAGCAAATTTTCTTTTGCTCACTTCCCTGCCGTACTGTTAGGTTGTGACATTTACTCTCTGCTTGAGGAGTAAAAGCTAAAGTGTTTTACTACTGGGGTATACGAAAGGAATTTGGATTTCCTCCTTTATATTTCCTACACTGAATGTTGCCAGTATGATCATGTTCTGTAACTAGCACCTTTTAACGCCAGGATTCACTTGTATGTACTTGCTCTCCATTTAGTTATTCTGTATCCTGCCTAAAGAAGTCAGGAGAATGGGATTTTAAAGGGAGAAAAGCAGGTAGGTATTTAACCCTTGTTAGCAGTTTTCATGAGTCAAGTAAGCTGACATATGCTTTTGGGAGGCTTCTGTTAATGATTGAATAAAATGAACATTTGAAAGGTATAAAATGATGAGATCCGATTTTCTATTTCTTTCTGTGTTTTCTGTTTTGTTAATGTTTTTGTACAGGAATTGTACATAGTATATTAGACAAGATGATTAACAGCAGACTCATTCATTTCCTTAGCCTTTCCTCAGGTGAAGGGGTATATGCTGTCAGGTACTTAATTCTCATTGGATTTTGCTTAATTTCTTCTTGTGATTTTTGTAAAGATCTATGTTTTCTGGGTTTGTGACAAGGAAGATAGATACTGAGCATAGGGACAAATGCAGTTTAGCTGCTGCATGTAAGGGAGCAGCAAGGGCACACAGGGGAAGACAATCTAGAACCTGAGAGTCATGACAAGGCAGGCAAAAAGTAATGACTTTACCAGCAAGGGATGTGCCCCCGCAGTACGGGAATGAGGGGGGTATGGCAGGTCTGGTGACAGTAGCCAGGGTCAATCAAGAGTGTAGGTTGCCAGGCAAGTGCATTGTGAGGAGGCAGGTCCAAGGTCCAACCTGCAGAATCAAGTCTGTAGGTTAAAGTTAGGATCCAGATCAATGGGGTACTTGGCCAGGCGTAGGCATGGCTGCTGCTGCAGCATAGCTCAGATGGAGATCATGCATGAGAGCTGCAAAAAGCAGCTCCCAAGCGAAGAAGTGGGCACCTCCGCCGAGGCTGCTTCTAGCTTTTTCTCAAAGAGCTCCAAGGCCTGTCAAGGTTTCTCAAACAGCTTTCAGAGAACCAGGCTTGAGCACAGGAAGCTAAACTTGAGGCTGTGGGGACAATACAGGCCAGGCCCTGACACTGGCATGTATGACTCTCAAAGTAGCACTTCCATAAACTTTCATACCTACAAGATTTACTCCTTACTTGCTGTACTATGTTTTCTTTATCCCTCTTCCTCCCAGGTTTTCCATTATCTTGTGGTTTGTTTTTTTTTTCCCTTCTGCCTCCTTTTTCTCACTGTATATTCTGATTCAGTTATTCTACTTCATTATTTTTCAGTTCTTTCCCTTTCCTTGTATCACCAGCATCCATTCCCATGTCTGTTCTCTTGTAATCTGCTGTTCTCCAGTCTTATGTACATCAAAGTAGGTAGAAACAGTGGGCGCATACAGTAAATGTCATTTTATCTAACTTTATCCAGGTAGATGTTAGGGGTGTATTCTAACATAGCCATCTATCTTCCTTTGTAGTCAATGGAGAAAAAGGCAGGTAACTCTGGAGGATGCTTCAGCTCATCCTGAGACAGATGTCTAAAATAGAAACTGTACTCATAAGGTGCCTAGCCTTCTCCACTGACTGAGAAGACACACCTAGTTTATGAACACAACTAAATTCAAGTGAGATAAAACCTGTCTGTATACAAGGTCTTCTCCATGTCTTACAGCTTACTGCAGGTTTTAGTATAGGGCAAGCCTTTTCCCCCACTTCAACTGGAGTAGAGGGCTTAGGATGCAGGAATTATTTATTGAGGAGAGATCTGAAATTAGTGCTTGGGTTGCCAGACTGTAAAAGAATAAAGAACCACCAGTTCTAGCCATCCTGTTATTAGCTTTATGGGTTCAAAAAGACTTTCATATCTTCAGGAGGTATATAGAAACTGATTCCATAAACCAGAAGGAATGATGGAGGCACAGGCCCCCTCATGGCAAGCTGGCCTTTTGACGCATAATTCACAACACTGTGCAACAGCTGTAGCTGGAAAAGACAAGGAAACAAAGGAGGTGAGAAAGCCCTCGGGATTACAGTCGCCTAGATGACTTGGATGACTGTTGGTATTCTGGCACTACTCCTGTGAGTGATTTTCTTGTAGAGTAGGTGGGAGATGGAGTATATGACCAGTGCTAATTTTAATATGAATTTTTCTTTCTTCATTTTTTCTTTTTGTCTCATTTTTCTCTCTTCAGACCTGTGACCAGGAGCTGAGAATAGGTGCAAAGAAAGAACGATGCCTTCAGGGGAAAAACCTACTTCTGTGTACACTTCTTCTCAGTACTCTCCTTGGCTTTACACTGCTTATCACCTACATCATGATGACTTGTGGTCTAGGTATAACATGGGATAAACTTTTTCCTGCTTCCTCATCCACCTCATTTGTAAGACCCCTTTCTCTCCTATCTGCCTCCATTATGTGTTAGGCTTAGCATCTGTGTTAAGAATCAGACTTTCAGAATCTCAAAGAATTGTAACACCAGTTGTAAAAAAGGTACCCTCTTCCTTGGGTCTTAGTGGGGAGAGATCCCCACACCTGTCCTCCTCCTCTGCCTGCCTTTTAATATGCCTGGGCCCACTTTTGAGGGAGAGCATCATTATATTGTCTCATCATCGTGTCATGCTGTCTGTAGTCACCTCCAGGAAACTGGACTGAATGTGAGATTTGGAGCTCCTCCTCCACCTTTCCATCTCTAACTTAATCAGTCTAGTCCTAGTTTTCTAGCACAGACCAGTGCAGTCATAGTGTAGAAAGAAAAGTCATAGTCTCTTGCTAATGGGGGAGCTGTGAGCAGAGACCAAAAATTTGCCTTTCAAATTCGCTAAACAACTACCTGCAGAATGGTCCATGTAAATGTTTATGCATATAGAATACTCAGTACTGAAGGTGTATTTATATTGGTGGATACAGATATTCCCTGCTCCAAAATAAACACTATTAACTCTTCACCTAGCATTTTTCTTTAGCACCTGTTATGTGTTGGAGACCATTCACTACAGAGACCAAGGAAAAACTGTGGTTTAGATTTCCTCTCTGCCTGCCTCCTCCCATGTCAACTGTTTAAACCATAGTGTGGAAAGTCTTACTTTGATTTACAAGTGGCTTATTTCAGTAAATAATTCATCTGATCTGATGTTGATACAAGACACCGAACCAAAATGAGAACACATACCCAGTGATTCGCAGCAGTTTAGATAAAGGGAGTTTTAGATCAAAGCAAGATGTACTAGAAAGTCTTGGTCCTGTTTTAATAAGTGTCGTTGCTGAGAAATGTTTCCCGTGCTTGAACATCCCCCTCCATGTTTTAAACTTACGTCCTTACTTTCTCTGTGCTATGTCCTTCTTCTGCTTCATATGTTGACACCATCAGTTGCTTCTTGTTTATCATTTGGCCAAATTTGGCCAATTCAGAGAAAATACACTGAGAAGGCAGAATAATCATGACTGCCTAGATAGTATGAACAGAAGACATCACCTCTGGACTGATAATCTGTCCTTTATTTAAAGAATCTCCCTTATACAGTGCAAAGGCAATCTTCCTGTGAAGTGAAAGAAAACACTTTGTTCCATATTCAGCAAAAAATAACAAGGAATTCAACACTCTGCATGCAAAGGTGTTTGTACCAAAAATAATTTTTTGGGGGGAAATGTCCCACAGATAACTTCTAATTTTTTGTGTGTTTTGTTTTGAGTTGTTCTCACTCCCCACTGTCACTGCTCAGTTCTCTCCTGTTTACTTCCTGCCCAGGATCCTGTGATGCTGAGCTGGGTCTAACGCTGTTGGCCAGACTCCTGAATTCTAGGAATGACACTGTAGACCCCTGTGAGGATTTCTACAAATATGCCTGTGGCAGCTGGGAAGGCGAACACTCAAGCAGAACCACAGAAGAATCACTAAATGTATTTGATGTATTGTTGGAAGAAAACCAGCTGATCCTGAAAAGGCTTTTAGGTAGGGACAGATGATCGGTGTGTTATCTTTAGCATCTTCCTCAATCAGAGCTGAGAGTACTAATAACTGAGAGCACAATCATTCCGAACAGAGACTGAATTCAGTCTCTTTGTTCTTCTATCATTACAGGTACAGACTTATTTTGAGCATGTCATATTACAATAGCTGCATTTTAAACATTTTAGTTCCCCTTGCCAAATGTAACAGGCAAAAGTCACACTTGAAAATCCTGATGATAGCAATCCAAACCATTTTCCTGTTGCCTTGTAAAAGCAGACCCTTTTTGCTGTGCTTATCTGAATGTGCACTCTGGTCATGTGTCCTGATGCCATGTGGGACTGAAGCCTAGATATGCACCACCTTCCTGTTATGCTCCTGTTTCCATGCAAAGAAGATCACATATTTGACCTCAGGAAGAGTCATGGCACTAGAATGTCTCTTACTTTGAGTGACTGTGGGAAGTGTGGATGTATTTACTAAATTGTTCTGAATCAAAGTGCAGTGTAATATTTTCTCACAACCTTTCTCTGCTCTAATACTTCCCCAATTTTATTTTTTTTACCATTTTTTCCTCTATTTTTTTTCCCCTCAGAGAGCCCACAGTTTGGAGTAAGAGGCTCAGCTATGGAAAAAGCAATCCAGTTCTATCGCTCCTGCATGGATACCCAGCGGATAGAATCCCAAGGAACTCAACCATTGAAGGACCTCCTAAATCAGGTGAATATTTGTGCTATTTCCTCTCCCTCCAGAAGATAATTCCTGCAGGGAAAAGGAAAGTGTGAAGTTAGGGTCATATGGTTCTACATGATGGAATTTTGTTAGCATCTGGCCCTGAAATAAGCTCATGGTTCACAGCACAACTTCTAAGTGATAAATCTAGCTTTAAATGCTGTTTCAAAATTTGATTTTCTGACATCAGGTACCTGACTCTTTCCTCATGATCTTACATATTACTTTAGGACTGTACAGCAACCAAGACTACGAAGAGGGATCACTTTTAATCTCAGCTCAGTTCAATAGGATCCAATTTATAGATCAGGGAACATCTTGCAAAATGAATGAAATTTTTGTGTCTAAGATTTGATGGCGATCCACTACTCCAGGCTTCAGGGGAACTTGTTTAAAGAGGAAAATGCTTCTCTTTCCATTCTGGGAGACTCCTCTCAGTGCCAGGGAGGGCTGTACATCTTCCTGCTGGCAAAAGGCATTTATGCCCTGTCTCCAGGGAGGATACAGAACCTTCCAGCAGAAGGAATAGTGATTGCAGGCCCACCTGTGAATCTGCTTGTCAGGGAGGTGGGACCTGTAATCCCTGATCTCTGGTTGTCCTTCCAGATGGCTCTAGAAAAATGAGACCTCTTTCCTCTCTCTTCTTCTTGTGCCTTTTTGCTGTACACCATGTTCTGTTGGTAATTATCATTCCTTTTCCCTGTGTCATTTTGCAGTTCATTGCTTTCCTTAAGTGAAAGTTACAGGTCATTTTAAAGCCAACAGGGTATGTAGAAATCTTCATGAGTTTCCCCTGTTGCTATTTGCTTTGTTGCTTCTCAGTTGTCATAATGACTGAGCTCATAGGAGTGAAAAAAAAGATTCTGTAAATATAGATCAAACAATTGTTTTTCTCAGCTGCTGTCATGCTGTTTCTCTCCTTCTCTAGGTTGGTGGATGGAATATCACAGGTGTGGGGAAAGCAAAAGATTTTAATGAAACTCTTCAGACACTCATGGGCAGATACAGCACCTTTCCCTTTTTCAGAGTGCTTGTGGGACCTAGTCCTTTTGACCTCAAGGCCAATATTATTCAGGTGAGTGGACTAAAGAAGGAAAATATCAGCAAGGACTGTGAATAAAGAGCCGGTTACACAGCCCATGAGACCCAGGCTTGCTTAAGTTAAGCCTATGTTCTTGTCTGAAGAAAGTTTTCCTAAATTTCAGTAAACTACTTGATTTTATTACATAAAAAGCACTTATTTCTGGAAAATGAGGAGATGAGGAAGAATAAATTGCTTACTTTCTCTCATCTCTTCTGCCTGATAGTGTAGATTGTACTTTGTTGTGGAAGGGTCTGGTTGTTCTTATGTTCATGGGTATGACTAGTACAATAATGGACTCTAAGTGCTAAGTGTCTAATACACATAGCGTACTATGAACTTTGCAGCCCACTGTTGTGGTTTAAACCTGGTAGGTAGCTAAGCAACACACAGCTGCTCATTCACTCCTCCACCCAATGGGATGGGGAAGAAAATCAGAAGGGTAAAAGTATAAAAACTCGTGAGTTAAGAAAAAGACAGCTTAATAATTAAAAAAAAGAAAGAAAGAAAGAAAGAAAAAAAAGAAGTGATGCAAAAAAACCCCAATTGCTCACCACCAACTGACAACTGCCCAGCCAGTTCCCAATCAATAGCAGCCCTGGCCAGCCTCCTTCACCCCCACTCTTATTGCTGAGTATGATGTCATATGGTATGGAATATCCCTTTGGTCAGTTGGGGTCAGCTGTTCCAGCTGTGTCCCTTCCAACTTCTTATGCACCCCCCCAGCCTACTCACCTGCAGCATGGTGTGAGGAGCAGAAAAGTCCTTGATGTTGTGTAGCCACTGCTCAGCAATAACTAAAACATCCCTTTGTTATCAACACTTTTTTTCATGACAAATGCAAAACATAGACCCATACAAGCTACTATGAAGAAATTTAACTCCAGCCCAGCCAAAACCAGTGCACGATGTAGAAAAGCTTAACAATGTGGTTTATATTTGAATATCAGTCACCACATATTGTTAATGAGCTTGTAAATGAGATGCAGAATATGATAGATCAAAAAAAAATACTTAGCAAATATTTTTGAAAAGTGAAGGCAATTGATGAACATCTCAAATTCTGTGACAAAGAAATTAACAAAGCTGGTTGAGCATATCCTCACACTTTGAGTCTCTCTGGGAATAGCGATATGTTTTTTCTTTACTCCTTTTTGCAGATTGACCATCCTGAGTTTGAGATGCCACTTGAGAGTAAATTCAAAGAGAAAAATTATCTTGAGGTAACATATCAAAGGCTGAAGAAAGGTAAAAATAGCTATTTGGTGTAGGGATCTCCTTGAATTGCCTCCTGGTTCAAAGTGGTCTGTTTCCGTGGGTTACGGTCAGTGATTTCTGAAAATGTCTACAGAAGGAACTCTTTACAAAAGTCTCTACTTTTCCAAAAAGATAGGTTGTAAAATGTAACCCATTTTTAGATTCCAGGTTTAAAACTTCTAGTGTAGAAACAGAATGCTATAGTTTTAATATGTATTTGCTAAGTAATATGAACCTGGGCTTCCCCCTAGGTTTCACCTTGAATGAATGTTTAAAAAAAATGTTCTTGTCCAAAGTAAGGCTTTATAACTTAAAATCTGTGTATTGGAGGAGGGGTAGCTAGCGTTTTTAAAGTTATTTTAAAATGTTTTAACCTAAGTTGGGGAAACAAATTCTTTGACCATGAGAGTTATTGCAACAAAGTTAATTTCATCACAGCTCTGTAATTTTTCTGAACTGATAAAAATTGAGTTGATTTCAGTTTCTCAGTCTGACTCTTTCAGAAGAGTCCTCAAAAAAATAAGCCTGTCTACCCATCACAAGCATTCTTTTGATACCTCATGAATACAGAAGCAAGAAGCTGGCTTTTTCTCTCCATCAAAAATACTGGCTCATTATATCACTACATGTCCCTCCTTTGACTCCAGAGGCAGGCCTACATATTTAAAATAATTCCGGTACTTAATGTAATTGTAAGCTGGGACAAAAATAACCTTTTGGGAATTCAGTTTTCTTCATTGAGAGAGGAGCTGTTCTTGGCAACTGTATTCCACATGAAGAATTATGTAAGGATGTTGCAGTGAAGAAAACAGTTTTAGGGACAGGGCTGCAGTGGTTTTGAAAGACTGAAGCTTATGTAGTCGGATGGATGGATGCATGGGATGACTAATTTTCAGTCATGTTTCTCCAACTGGTCATATGCTCTGTATTGCAGGTTCTCCGTGTGTATCTCTCATATTTGAAGAAACTGGGGGACCTACTTGGAGGGCCACAAGATGGTTCCCCTGATTCCTTTTCCCTTACCTTGTCCTTCATCTCTAACCTCCAGCGAGTTGTCACCCCACTGCAGGAAAGACGGCAGAGGGGGATGCTGTTCTTTCGCACTACCATTAGGGAGCTACAGGTATCTATCTATGCCTTAGAACTTGGGCAACACAGTTACATGTGACATTCACATTGTGAAGATCTGGATCAAAAGAGATATGAGGCACTCTCTTTAGATGCCATTCCCTTGCAGCTTGCACTTGGAGTCTATTGAGCTTTAAATACCCTATTATCTTATGGTCTTTTATTGAAAACAGTTGGATTTTTCAGGCCCACAACTCTCCCCTCCCCAGTCCTAATTCAATAAAAAAACATAAATTCTCCTTTTCTACTATAATTAATACCCACATCATAAAACCAGTTTAACTTGTTGAAAGTATGTCTTAACAGCATTAGAGATACTATCCCAGTTTCCCTATTATTTCTTGTCAGTCAATTTAGATTCAAAGTTCAGCATGTAAGCTTTGTTTTACTTCTAGGAAAAGGCACCTGCTATTGACTGGCTGTCATGTCTCCAGGCTGTTTTCCATCCTATGCCAATGAACCTCTCTCAGCCAATTGCAGTGCATGACATGGATTATTTAAAAGGCATGTCACAGCTCATCGAACAATGGCACAAGGGAAGGTAGGACTCAATATCTATGGTTCCGGTTGTTCATGCCTCAAGAAATATTAACTTGAGATACCATAAATTAAAGAGGTCTGTGTTAGAAGCTGCTGAATCCAGTAGCCTAACAATTGCAAGGCTGCTGTGAATCGATATCGCCAGGTTTAGCCAGTACTAAGGCTTAGCATATATTCCCAAGAGGCTTGCACACGCATGCACCGTATACGTACACACATATAAAATATATATATGTATATGTGTGTCACACAGATCAACAGAGATGGAACACAGTGCCTTTACTGGCACCCACCCACCCATAGGACCCATACAAACATGAACAGCTCAGACAGTCTGATCCTATTCCTCCTCTCTAGCTGATTAGGTTTGGTCTATTCTGGTGAAATACATATACGTGGTACACACACAATATGGATCAGTCCAATAGCTGGTCTTAGATATTCAGTCTGTTCAGAAGCTGGCCCCAGATCCCCTGGTGTCCACAGCTGCTGGCACCTGGGTATATGGGTCGCTGAGTCTTGCAGCCCTACTTTGGTTGCTGGTACTCTGATCTGTTCCTGTTACACACACACATAGACAAGCAGATCTCTCCAGTAGCTGGTCCAAACCACTGGTATCTCCAATAGCCAGCTCTCAGATCCCTGCTTACTCTCTCCAGCAGCTAGCCTGAACCAAAGTCTCTCCAGTAGTCAACTCTCAGACTCCTCATCTCTCCAGTATCCAATCCCATCCCCATCCCCCACGTCCATCTCCCCGCCCCCCGAGAGTAGAATGTTTTTTAAGAGTAGCATTTAATAAGATAGGACACATTCTGGTGACCACGTGCAGGGCTCAATCAGACAGACATCCTGGTGAGCCACAAGCTTATGCTCAACCATTCCCTCTTACCACCTTTCCTCTCCATTTTCCCACACGTGTTCCCTCCAATCCACCACGATCCTTCCCTTTCCCTGCCTTTGGTCCTTCCCATAAACATCCCATAATAAGTATCACAGAATCCCACAGACCCCTCAAAATATTCTATAGTATATTTCACCCATTCCTAAAAATGCTCTTTCTCCTGCTTCCCATAAAGAATCCCATGCCCCAGCAGGCACCCCGTGAGTCGTCACAGTGTTCTGGGGAGAGAGTTTCTTTGGTTCATTCATGTCAAATCATCCTCCTTTGATAGCCCCAGGTGTAGCCCATTCAGAGTACTTTGTTGCCTTTGTTCAGGTTGCAAATTATTCCTGTGACATTTGCTGTTCCTCTATGTTTATAGTGACCTGCCTTCAATCTTCAGTCTATTTAAATGTCATTTTCCTACAGGGTCCTTCATATTTATATGATTGTTTGTCTGGTTGGGAATCTCTCCCCAGCCCTTGACAGTCGATTCCAAGATGCACGCCTAGAGCTATCTAAGATTCTTTATGGAAAAAAGGAATCTAGAATGGTGAGTTAGCCTTTAACCATCTTCTTCAGCTTCCCCAGCAGCTGAACACCCTAGGCACCTTCTGGGTGTTCTCTTGATGCCTGGTCTGGATGGAGTGTCTTAGATTTGAGGAGGAAAACTACTCTCACCAGGCCACTAAATACTTCCTTTTTCTCAAAGAAATGTGGGAGTAGACTGATACACAAAACTTTAGAGAGCTAAGTGCACTGCATCATGGGGTAGGGAACAATATATAGATGGTCACCTTTCTTCTGTTTATTTGTCTCAGCTAGCATATGAATCTTCGTCTTGTGTGGAAGTGGAGTAAATCATAAGGAAATCAATGTTTTACCTAAATAAATTTTTCTGATGTAGCTTAAATGGAACTACGTTACTTATTCACTGCTGTCATTTTTAGACAACAGCTTATATGCTACTGACTGAACATTTACATATCTTTTTACTGTCTTCCTATCTCTTTGTCCTCACTCTCACATGTCTCTCTTTCTTTCTCTGTTCTTACAGATCCCAGCTGAGCGCTGGAGGAAGTGCTTGACTGATACCAGCTCTTTCTTTGAACCAGTTCTAGGGCAGATGATTGTGCAAGAAATTTTCCCTCAGCAGACCAAGACACTTGTAGGTATTCATCCTCTTAACTCCCAAGTAAAGCTCAGCTTCTCAGCTTCATTTCTTTTTTTTTTTTTTTGATATGCCAACTTAAGACCACATCAAGGCAGCAAAATCGTGTGTAGGTTTTATACCTTTTTAGATATTCCTGTAGTTTTGCATTTCCCCTTTTTTTGGGGAATGAAAGGTGTCAGAATATGACATTGCTGTCATTGCTAGAAAAATCAGTGCTAAAATACCAGTTATTATCTTTATCTCAACTGTTAGCAAAGTCATGCGTGCAGCACCAATACCTATGACAGCCCTACAAATGCATGCAATTGCAGTGTGCTTCCTGGAATGACAGTCAGTCACCAGTCTGACATATTTAAATAAGATTTTTGATTGCAAAGCCATTAAGCCATCATATGACCATGTTGTACAGAAACAAATCAATGCCAAAAATATTCTGAGTGGATCCATAGTAAAAGGAACACCTGCCTGCAGTGTGGAAAAGATTTCTCTTTTTTCCTTTGATGATCAGAGTTCCTTTTTCTTTTGAGGGAAGTCAGTGTAGGCACCAGGTTTTATAAGAGTTTGCAGCGTATAAAGTGACAAGAGTAAATAACCCCAAGAAAAGTTAATGGGAAAACTAAGACTACACGTAGTGAAGCATAAAGCTGAATGAACAAAACACAGTTTTGTGAAGGAGAGACTCAGATTGCCATAACTTCAGAAAGGGAGACACCAGCATGAAATACTCGTGGATACTGTATTTTCATTTCACTCAAGAAGTGGGGCAATCATTTGGTCCATTCCTATCGCAAGAGGGATTGAATGAAAAAGAATTATGTTTCTCTCTTAGTTACTGTGAGAGGCAAGATGAAAAGGTGTGTGGGAGAGAACGGTGAGCGCTGTGAGGAACCACTGGGTGCCAAATAACTTAAGCCGAAATAATTGTAGAAACTGAAATCTCCTCTTTCATCACAAGAAGAGGAATTTTCCCCCAGTAATTCTGCAGTTGAATTGCTGGAATGTGGGAAGATGGTAGCTAAGCCTGAACAATGTTTTTCTGCAGTTCTGACCTTGCTTTCTTTTCTCCATGGCAGGCTGAGCAGATGTTCTCTGAGATCCAAGATGCCCTCTATGGCCAACTGGATCAGTTGGAGTGGATGGATGAACAGACTCGCCAAGAGGCTAAAGTCTTGGTGCGTGCAGAAGGCAGAAGTTACTGAGGCCTTCCTTTCCCTGAAGCCTTTGGAGAAGGAATGGAAGGGGCCAGCACCTTCACATATTCCTACCTGCTTCTAAAGGCACACAATCTTAAATAGATGTCTTATACACATGGAAAATTGTAGGTGGTTTTATAAGTGCCATCACACACATGTGATCATACATTGATGTGTAGGCATAGAGAGGTTCAGTGTTTATCCATAGATACTCCGAATAAATTATATTGAGATACAATTCAGTTTTATACACATAGAGAGGTTAAAAACTATAAAGCTGAATGACAGAAAACAATTCTATAAAGAAAAAGAAGAGTAGAACAACATTAGGCCTCAGGTAATTTACTTAAGTAGTAAGTTGAGTAACAAAAGAAGATGTATTGTTGAAACAGAGTAGCTGTCATTTTGAAGGGCTAATTAGAGGGTTGTTTAGAAATAGAATTGAAAAAGGACTTCTAGAGTGTAAAGCCTCCTATTGGTCACGTTTGTTTTTGTTTGTCTATTTATTATGATTTTAGGTTTCCAAACTACAAGTGGAGATTGGCTATCCAGCTCACATACTCCAGACTGCCAAAGTGAACCTGGAATACCAGAATGTGAGCTATATAATGTAAACATGCCTGCCTCATTATTGGCAGTTTACCTGTACCAACTGTTGTCTTGTCTGCTGCTAAAAGAGGCAATGACCTCTGGAGCAATGCAGATTTCCTACTGTCCATTTTCTGAGAACATATGTGCCCAGAGAACCTTTATCTATTGCTTCTATATTGTTGCCTATGCTGTCTCCTATTTAGAGTGGCTGGCCTGACAGAGGTTTGCTGTGACCTGCTTGCACGTTCTGTTTGGCTTGCAGATAACATTCCTGTCATATCTTAAATTGAAGGTCTTTAGAACTGGGAGAAAAAAACACAAGTATTCCATTGGTTTGTCTTTTGATGAACCCTTTTTTGACCCATGAGACTTTTCTCTTTCTCATACTGTCCAATTCGTTCCTCGCTCATGCCCTATGACAGTCGCATTACCTGTCTCTTCCCTCAGTTGGAGATAAATGAAGACACTTTTTTCCTCAATGTGGTGGCTTGCTTGAAAGTACTGAGGGAAAATTCCTACTTGAAACTCCTTCAGCATCACTCACAGGATAAGTAAGTGTCAGATACTGATCTGAAAAATATAACAGAATCACACACTCGTGGACTAACTGAGGTTGAAAGGGACCTGTGGAGAACACCTTGTCCAACCCTACTGCTCAAAGCAGGATAAGCTACAGCAGGTCACTCAGGACCTGTCCAATTGTATGTCTATATCTCTCTTTTATTGGGGAAGGAAGGGGAGGGCGGGTGGGGAGTGGGGGGGACAGAACTAGACACAGTACTTCCAGATGTGGTTTCACCAGTCCTGACTAGGGGGGCACAATCACCTCTCTTGACCTGCTGGCAACACTTATCCTAATGCAAGACAAGATGCTGTTGTCCTTTGCTGCAAGGCTGCATTGCTGCATCCTGCTTAAAAAAGGCTTGAATATGGCAGCCTGTCTTGTATTCAGCCTGAGCTCACGCTACTAAAAACACCCCCCATTGTGGAGGGAGCCCCAGACCCCTGAAAAAAGAATGTTTTTTCCTCATGAACCCTTGAGTAATAGGTTAGCAGGTTCTCCTGGACTTAGCAGCAAAAAATCAGCAAAGCACCGTGATGACAGGAATGCTGGCAGGGTCACCTCGAAGGCAGGACACAGGATGCTTCAGAAGGCAGTCATCATTGACAGGCATGCTTGGGACCTTACACCGCCTGGAGAGTATTCTGTGCAGGATTTCACAGGAGGTTACTAATCCTGACTTACTTGACAGGGAAGTTGTGAGGGTGAATCCCTTAATGTCTATGAAAGCTAAGCTACTAGCTCTGATCATCTGTTAACAAGTGAAGGTTTATTTCAAATGCCTTTAACTCTAGACAATGTGAATTTCATCATTTGCTGCTGCTCTATGAACAGTTGGACTGAGCAGACCATTTTTGCAAGCCCAGTGGAGGAAAGGAGCAAGGTATGAAATAAGGAGTTAACGCATTCTCTCATTTCTCTTTTTCTGCTTCTAGCTGGCATGTGTCCCCCTGGGCTGTGCATTCATACTACTCAATGAGGCACCACATGGTGGTCTTTCCTGCTGGAATGTTCCGCAGCCCTTTTTTCCACATGGAGTTTCCCAGGTATGGAGGGGCTGCAAAGGTGGAAACTGAATGTAGTCCCTTGGCTGCATCTTAATGGGTCTGTCTTTAACCTCTTTCTTACATCTGCATCCCAGAAAGACAGTAAAGAGTGGGAAAAATAGCTTTTTCTAAAGCCAGATGGATACTGCCTTGTGGATTCTGAAAGAGTGTGGCCATTGACTCTGCTGGAGCAAAATCAGAATCCAGGTGAAACTACACTAAGCTAAATATATTACTCCAGAGCAAAGAGGCAGAAGTCTTATGTAGGTTAGCTGCAAAGTAGACATTTCACTTTTGCTTCTCATTTTCTAAATTCCATTAATTCCTGAAATATAACCCACAGAGATCTAACCCAGAGAAAATAGGAGCCTCACAGACCAACGTCTTGTCAGAAATCTTTTTCAAATGGATCAAACACAGTTCTCTTCCTTTTTTTACTGAAACCTTCTCTAATAAGCAAATATATTTTTAATTCTGAGTCTTCCCCTGCAACAACGACAATTCTGTAGACCATACTCTTATAGGTGGGTTCTTTCACACATGGAACAGAACTGTTAAGCAATATTTTTCTGATATTGAAAGCACTTAAAAGTCAATCGTAAAAATATTATTTGATGTCCTTTTTTTCATGATAATGGATAGATACTTCTCCTAATCCCATGGTACTGAAAAATAAACTCACACTGTGGCAAGAGGCTGAAGTTTGAAAGAAACATATCTCAGTTAAAAGTAATTATTTTCTCCATGGTAATCTTCTACCACTAGTTGCATGACATCTTCTGGTGCTTGCAGTATTTCATGAATTCATTGTAGTATGAAGAACAGGACACCTCAAAAGAATAATGGAATTTTATTTGTTTTTTTCCAGTGCTATGGGCTGTTACCATAAACTTCTCTCTGAAAAAGTGTCTAGAGCTTCATATTCCTTTTGTATTCAGTGTTAGTAAAATATAGTTTTCTCACTGTCATTCCAGTTGAGTAGACTGATAAGCTTGATCAGCTTTTGGTGAGTTGGCACAATAGCATTTTCTCAGATGATGTTCCAAAGTTTAACGTTTACTTAAAAAGGCCAATTCAGATGACTGTGAGGATAATTTTTAAAATATGAAGTCAGCAAAGCCGTACAATTGTTATAGAATTGTAGAATCATAGAATGGTTTCTAAGATTAATTAAGATATCTAGTTCAACTGCCCTGCTATAGGCAGGGACATCTTTCACTAGATCAGGTTACTTAAAACCCCGTCCAACCTGACCTTGAACACTTCCAATGATCAGGCACCCACAACGTCTCTGAGCAACAATTTTGTTATCAGCTATAGAGCTTCTGAAAGAGCACTTCTAAGAGAAGATGAGTTGTTCTGTTCTTGTAATTTCCTACTGAGTTCCCAGTGATGTAATAATGATCTACTACAATCATTTCATGCTTCAGCAGTGTTAATCAGTGCATGTAAAGAAAGAATGAGCCCATCATTTCATATTATGGAAATGCCTTTTGAGTGTACTCTGACTTGTGTGACTATTTGTAAATTCATTGCATAGAATCACAGAAATTCTGATTGGAAAGAACTGCTGGAGGTCTCTAGTACAATCTCTTACTTGTAGTGAGGTCATCAATGCTACACCAGAGTAATTGTAGTCAAACCTTCATGATTTTAATTTGTCTTGCCAGTTTTATGTATCATTTTTCACTGGACAACTGTTGCAAGATTGCTTCTCCAACCATCCTGCTTTTGTAGGATTACCATTGCAGTAACTGTTTGTGTAGCAGTTCAGCCAGTAATGGGTAAATAAGAACATATCTCAACAACAATACATGTTAACAAAGGCAGAATCTCATTCACAGACTCTTCATTATTATGATGGCTTGTTAGCTACAAATACATTAATGAAGACCATAGTACAATTTTAAACATTGGTAGAGTAACTTACACTTGTATTTGCATTTTTACAGGGTGTACCACAACTAAGAGGCAATAAATAGAAAGTGCTTCTGTGTGCTTTCAGTACAATGCTCCTGTGCAGCCCACAGTTGTGCTCAGTGGCTATAAAGAGTGCTCACCTGTCCTCTTTTTCTTTTCAAAAGCACTCTTTTCATGTTTATTTTTCAGTGCTGTGAACTTCGGAGCCATCGGCGTCTTCATGGCACATGAACTTCTTCACACGTTCTATGGTTATGGTAGGTACCGGCTGTGGTGTCTTTGTTTGCTCTTCTAGGTGCTCACTCACTTTCCCTCAGTGGATCTTAACTCCTGCTCCCTACATAAATGTTATTATTAAGGTAGATGAAGCTAAAGAAAACCCATTTCAGGCCACGCTGACTACTAAGAAGACTCAGTGATTAATGTGAGAAATACAGGTGTATGCCAGAAATACCTTTACTTTCTAGGATATTTTTTCTTCCCACAGTGCTACCTGGGGGCTGTCCTTCATGCAACAGGAGTGCACTACAGAAATCTATAGACTGCTTGGTTGAACACTATGAAAGCTACGACTTTAAGGTCAATGGTACTTTTACACTGTTGGAGAATACAGCTGACACTGGAGGGCTCGCCATCGCTTACCAGGTATTGTAGTCTACTTACTTCTCTAATCTCACAGTCTCACCACACAACTCAGCTGCCATGTTACAAGACTGCGCTGCTGCATTCCTCTCCTATGTGCTCCTCCAGTTCCAGATTTCTTGCTTGCCTGTGCCAGTGCAGCATGTGCCCTGCATGTCCTCTGCTATTCCAGACATAGGTTCCTCACAAAGCTTCGCTCATAACCTCACTACTTCCATGTAAAACCACTTCTCACCAATTCTGGGGTGGGCTATACATGTTATTATTAAATGTTTATGTTATACCTGAGGAACTAAGCTGAGACATGAACCAGAATTCTGTGTGGTGGTGAAATGACTCCATAATGATGTTTTCAGCAATACCTTAGTCTAGAGAGAATTTTTTATTTCCTCATGCAGTAGTTCAGCAGTTTAATTAATTACTGAGTGCAGCGTGATCTGAGATCTCTAGGTCTCAGATGGTACTTGTTACATTCATGCACCAAGAATGGTGGGAGGTAGAAAGTATTTTAACTTTTTTTAAAATATTTATGACTTTCTTTGAAAGTATTTCTCATTCTTTCATAGTTCAGTCACCACATCTTCTCTTAATGACGATGTGTGCATGGTAGTGTCTGAAATGGGAAGCAAAGGAGTTATTTTGTTATTCTCCCATCTTAGAGTTATTAGGGGCATGGCCAGCATCAGGGAGCCTCAGAATGAGGACAGAAAGATACAAACTTGCTAATTTATTAAATATATGTTAGACTGATATATTTCATTGACAGAAGACATGGTTTTGGGACACTGTCTGAAGGGGGATTTATTATTAATTTTCTCTCTCCACAGGCCTATAAGAATTGGCTGAAAAAGCACAAAGAGAAGGATTTACCTAAGACTGGACTTTCACACGACCAGCTTTTCTACCTCAGTTTTGCTCATGTAATTAATTCTGGCCTATTCGGGTGTCTTTCTCACTCTCCATTGTCTTCCACATTATTACAATTTGTCTTGGTCAATATTCAATTGCTTTTCTCCATCTTCACAGAACTGGGAATGACCAATGTTTCTGGGAGATCCAGAATCTTATTTAGAATGCTAAAATTCACATATAGGGCCCCTAACATGTTATGGATCTCAAAGCTAACAATAGGCCTGTCTGCAAATAAATCTTTTACAAAGCTCTGAAATCTACCAGAGTTAAGTTGTAGCAGACAAGTTGTGTCAGGGAAAGCATGCTTCATTGCCAGCTTCTGAGTACTTTTTTGCTGGTGTGAGCAATCCAACACATGGAAAGTGGAATTTTACTGGAAAAGGCGTGTATCTCTCCATCCCTTCCTTCATCTGCCTCTCTGTCATGGTGAATAACTAGATGTCACATGATTCTGAGCAACTTACAGTGAAAAAAAGAGTTTAGAATGTTATTTAGAGGTAAAGAACTAGAAGTTCTTTCATGCACACATATTTCAAGATTTCTGTGGGAACCTTGTTTAAGGATTTGTGAAAAGTTGTGCAGTTGTGCATAGTTCCTCATTCCTGTGCTCAGAAAAGTCACACCCTTATAAGTCACTGTGATTGTGCAAAGGGAAAAATTTTGCGCATGTATTGACATTAGGTCAGAGCACTGTGTAGAAAAGCAGTTCTGAAACCACAGATTATTGGGTCTTGGCAGCAAGGTTTGCATTTCAGAGACTATCTGAGAGCTACTGCATTACTTGTCAATGAATAAAGATTGAAATCCCAAGAGTGAAGATTTGAATTGCCAATTTAACACCAGTAAAGTCACATAACCTTCCCCCCAGTGTCTTGAGTAGTAATGGGATGTTGTGCAAGTGCTCTCCTTTCTTGATAAGCACTTATCGCTTTTGCTTAAGAAGCTGAATCTAGACACTAAGACTACATCTGTACCATTAATTTAGATGGAGGACAAGGTTCCTTGAGCCTAGACTCCAAGGTGGTCTAAATTCCCTGTGTTCTGGACTACACAGTATAGAAAAAAGAGCAGATGGCTTGTCAGATAGGGAAATTGGGACAGAGAAGTGTAGGGAAATGGAAAACAGTCAGAAATTGTGGTGGTGAAGGGAAAGAAATGAACATTGTTGGCACTCATGTAAGTGTGTTTCCTTGTTTACTCAGCAGCCTCAGTCATGTGTGCAGAGGCATGAGGATCATTAAGCCTTGTTCACATGAGGACTTTCGGCCAAACTGACTTTTCTGTTTTGCCTCCTTTCAGGCAATGTGTGGACATGAGGATCCTGAGAAACTACAGTCTTCCCTGAACACGGATCCACACAGTCCCTTGCCACTTCGTGTCTCTGGGCCTGTCAGCAATAGCCAGGACTTTGCCAAGCACTTCCACTGTTCCAGTGGATCCCCAATGAACCCAGACAACAAGTGCCACATTTGGTAATCTGCATGGAAAAGGAGGAAGAGAGATATGACCCCAGGGAGAGGAAGGCCTGATCCATGAAAGTATGACCATCTTCTCAGGGCCCTCAGGGTGACATGGTGCTCTTATTCACTCCTCTTACCTTCCTTTTCCTATTATCCTTTCCTTGTTATCCTTTCCTCAGCAGTTGATGGTAGAAAAATTGTGAAACTGAGCTCATAAGGGAGGAGTGTCTCCTCGTACTGCTCTCAGCACTCTGTCCTAGATGTGGTAACTCTGGGATTTGGCAAGTCCCAAGGTAGCAAGATGACTAGCCAGTCTCTAGTAGGCAACAGCTTCTGAGGAGTTGTAAACAGGACTGTTACATTGTTAGTCCCTCTGTTCAGTGCATTTTCCTGTCTGCTCCAGCAGACTCACAGTCACACTGAATGGACAGGGCAATGAGCTGGAGCTCTAAGACTTGTTCGTGTAAGATTGGCTCTTAAGGAAATCTTATGGGTTACTATGCAAACCACACATGTAAGTTACCAGAGAGGAAAGAATCCTCTTGTTCTGACAATAAATGGAGATAGGTAGTAGGAAAGACTCAGTGGCTCCAGCTTCTAGGCTGAAAGTCACTTAATAATGAAGGTTACTGAAGGCCTTCCCTGTTCTCTATTTGTTTCATCAGCAAAACTCCCAAGAGATGAAAGAGGAAAGAGGAGAGCATCCCCACTGGTGGGAGGGGGATTGGGAGCTGAGAACAAATTATCTTTCATCTTTCTTTCTTTCTTTTCCAATAAGATTTTCATTTTTTAGTCCCTATTTAGGGTTGAGGATATGGTTGAGGGTGGAGTATAGGACAGTCAAAAGTGTTTCTAGAAGTCTGAAGACTGAACTATTAGAATTCCAAGAATTTCCCTGACATTCCCCTACATTTGTAAATATTTACCATCCAAACAGAGGAGTAGAGCTGCTGTAGGCTTTTTTTTTTTTTTCTACTTGAAATTGAATTTTAGGTATTAATTTATTTTAAAAGAAAAAGAGAGTAAAAAGTAATATATTTTAGGGTAGCAGGAGAAGTGCTTAGAGCACATTCTCAAGAGCAACCTAACAATTACATCAATTTCAGGTTCTGATAATTAGAAAATTTATACCAATATTCTGAAATTTACCAAAGTTCATAAGTATACAACATACTCCTACCTTTTGCATACTCTTCAAACTGATTATGGGAGCATTTTTATTTTCCTTATTATATCGGCTGCCTGGGGATTGTTTGTGGGTGGCAAGTGGAAACATCCCTTATCAATGTAAGCGTTGTAACAATTGTGAAAGTCCTAATAACTGTGTTAAACCTTTCCAAGTACTGACCAATGCAGCAAAATATTTTCCAAGAACAGACTGTTCAGATATTTTATTTTCATTAATTAACTAAAATATTAATAAAGTGTTTGCTTCAGAGAAAAAAATTACTTTAATTGCAAACTCTTTATGACCAGGCCTGTTTCTTTGTTCTGTATTTGTACTGTTCCCAGCATGGCTAGTGTTCTTAGCTGAACTTCACAAGTAATAAATAATAATACCTTGAAATAATTTGATTTACCCATCATAAAAAATAACAAAACTGGGCTTGTGCTTATCTTTACCATTTAAACAGTTCCTCCACTGTTTAATCAATTTAACCAAATTTGTCCTAGCAGCATGTCCAGACTGTCTTTCTTTTAGATGCTAATAGCAATTAGCATTGTACCAGACCTTTTGTGTAATATAGAAGTTATTTCAGTGTACTGAGACTACTTGGCTTCTTTGTTTATAATATATATAAAAAGCAAAAGCTATTGACAGTCTGCATTTTGAGGAATCTTGTATCTGTCTTGTTAAGTGTATGAGGGGGACAGTTCCCTGGAATATGCAATTTTTTTTTGTTCTTTCAATGTATGACAAATGTATGAATATTCTGTTTAAAGACAGGGTAACCCTTGAAGTTGGTGAGTTGAATCAATTCTTGTTTATTACTAACTATGATGATTTTACACAAAGAACATACGGGAAGTGCAAGAAGGGAGGTCTGGCTTAGAAAAACATTGCATGAGTCTTGGACTGAGAATTTATTGTGTTCTCAAGGAGAGAAGGAAACATTTTCAATATGTGCACAAGGTCTCTGCCCTTGTCCTCAGTGTTGCAAGTTCCCTGGGATGTGGTTGGAGAAGAGAAGCCATACTGCCTAGTAGGTGGTCATGAAACACACATAGATGTTCAAATTGTAATCATCTATGACCGTACAAATTATTTCATGCTTTATATCACACATAAAAAAACCCACACAATGCTGCCAGTGTTCAGGGAAAGAGCCAGATCCAACAGCAGATCCTTCGCTGCTGAATTCCTCAGTCTCTGTGTGTCCTCGTGCACCATGTTGATCAGCTTCATTCCTTCGCCCATTGACGAGGCCACAAATGTTTCCTCCATTTGGTCCCAACCTGTAACTGGGGGTGGGTGGGGACAACATAAGCTTTCTCCTTGTTCTCTTCTTTCATATTTGGAACCTTTTCACCTCCGCTTCCCTCCCTCTTTTCTCTCCCTGCTTTCTCAACTTTCAACTCCATTTCACCCTTACTGTGTGTCCATTTTTGCCTTCATACTAAGCAGCTTTTGATTCACACCCCTTCTCACTCTCTGCTTCCCTTGTCCTTTTCTTGTTTCTATTCTTCCTCATTCAATATATATTCCTCTATGCTCACCCTCCCCATAGGATCCTCGTTATTCCCAAGTGTGGTTTCTTGATGTGTATGGATGTGAGTGTGCAAACCTGCCCTAAACTTTTCTCCCTTTGCCCTACTAAGTGCATGCAATTGGAGCAGGGTAGTAAGTGGTTGTCCATGAAGGGGAGAGCATCATTATTGCTATTTTACAAGGGGAACTGAGGTACAGAGAAGCAAGCCATTGGAAGAAGTGGGGACTGGAATCTGGACTCCTGTGGTTTGACTCCTGCAGGATTTTTTTCTTTTCCCTTCTTTTGTCAACACAGCCTTTCCCATCCTCTTGTTACAAGTGTTTCTTCCACTGATTTTCTCTTCCCTCATTTTCTCACTCATGCGTTTGGCCAATTTCCTCACTTTCCAACACACTCCCTCCGTGACTGCTGCCTATCTTGCTTTCTCTTTTCCCATGCTGGCTCTACTTCTCAGATTTGTTCTCCCTCAATTGCTGCACTTTGGTTGTTTCTTGGGTATGCTGTGTGCTGTGACAATGTCTCATTTTTCTTCCTCAATTTCATTGTTGCATGACAGACAGGAGAAGTGTCCAGTAAAGAGACAGAGGAAGGAAAGAGGAAAGAGAAGCATGCCTCAGACAATCCCCAGGAAACAGTATTTGAATGGCCAGCATTTCACAAGCTCTAATTTTTATTTTTTTTTAAGAGGGACCTATTGTCAGATTGAGAGAAACTGATCACTTCAGAAAAGGTGCCAGATCTTAAAGTGAGCCACAGCTCCAAATATAGCAGATCAGGGTCAGGAGCAATTGCCTTTTCCAGTGCACAGCCAGTCAGTTTTTTTCAGAAATTAGGGGCAGTAATTACTGACTTGCTACAGGGAAATTTAAGTTGTTTTAGATACCGCTCACTCAAGCAGTAGTCTGATTTTTAGAGGGACTTATGTGTAAGGAACACTTGCTTCTTATTGCAAGTAGGGTCTTCCAAGAATTTATCTTTTCCTTGGAAAGTTTTAACTCTTTCCTCTAAGATTCTTACAGGACTTCTGGCTTCTGAGTTCCCCCATGCTCTGAGATAGCATGGCTTGGAAAAAAGTGCCGGCTTCCTTATGGCTCTATTTTGAGAAATCACCAGTTTCTAGGCAGAGAACTTTGCTATTAGACTACATTCCATCAAGTAATAGTAGGAGAGGTGGCATGAGAAAGACTGCAACCACAGTGGCAAATGTGACTAAGTACCAAAATGAATATCAGAACATTGTACAAGACAAGTACAGAGTGCAATGAAATATTCATATAAGTGCATTGCTTATATGAATAAGCCTGAAAAAGACCTTTTAAAATCTTGTATTTCAGAAATCACTTTCTCCTCACTCTCCTTTCTTTGCATCTTCTTCCTTTTCTCCTTTTCTGAACTTTTCTATTCTGAGTCATCCCAGACTCATTTTTTTATCTTTTCAGCGCCATGGCTGCAGTAATAGGCCTTAATGGCCTTTACCAGCCTCAACTGGAGCCCTCACCCTCATCCTCTGCCCTCTGAGCTTCATTTAAGCTTATGCCTGGGTCTCCAGTCTCTATTTGTGGTCTGTTCAAGTATACCTATCTCCAGCTCCCACTCCATCACAGCTGTGCCTGGCCATGGACCCTATTATTCTAGATCTTGACCTAGAAATTGACTTCCTGGTTAAACCTTGGAAATGGTTTATCACCGTGGACTTGCCTGGCAGTGATGGGACTGTGTGTGACCCTGATTTCTTTCACTGGATCTGATCCTGACCCTGCCTTGTGCCTGCCTCATTATTATGGACTTAACCGATGATCTGTATTCTTCACAGAATAACTACCTATCCCTATCTATAACTACCTAAGTACCATCCTCAGGCCTGCCTTGCTTGCCTTGCTCAGGGGCTGTGGGGACTGAGTCCTGGCTGGTCCCCTGCCCTACCAGCCTTGATGAGCAGACACTTGTCTACTGGCTCCCTGTCCCTTAAAAAGCAGCTGGAACTCACTGCTCCCTGAGAGTTAACTGGGGCTTTCTTGAGCACTAAGGTGAACACCGTGGAGCTGGGCCCACCACTAAGCAGGGCCTATGATCGCTTCTGAGGGACCAGCCCAGCCCTGGGTGCTGCCCCCAGGATTCTGAATGAAGCCCCCTGCCCTCCCGGCTGCCCAGCCTCTGGTGCTCCCCAGGGGTGGCCTGGACCTTTCTCTTCAAACCTATTGAGCCTCCAGAGCTCCTCATGGGCAACCTGATCCACACCCTGCCCCCCTTTCCCAGGCTTTAAAGCCCCTGTATGCCATGCCCATTGCCCAGTTTCTCATCCCTTTCCTGGCTCTTTACCCTTGGAAATTGCCCTGTGGCATCCCACAGCAATTAAATCACTCTACAGCATGACCATTATGAACCCAGACCTCTGCAGGGTGTGAGGGGGACCTGCTGAGAGGGGAGGCTGCGGTCAGGGCCATGAGTGAACTAAGAGGCCTTAATAGCCCTGACCAGCTTGAACTTGTGTCTCCTCCCACATCCTCTGTCCTGTTTAAGTGTAGGGATGGGCAGTCACTGCGCTGTGTCTGACCCTGGTTACCACAACTGTGTCTGATCCTGACACTGACTGGCATTCCTCCTTGAAACTGGACCTGTTTCATCATCATGGACTTCCCTGGTGATCTCTTGTCTGACCCTGACTACCATCCCCAGGCCTGTCCTGCATGTCCTGCTCAGGGCTGTGGGGATTAAGCCCTGGCAGATGAGGCCCCTACCCTGCTGGCCTTGTTATCACACTCAGTTGCTGGCTCCCTGTTTCGTAGGGACCATCTGACCCCCACTGCCTTTGACAGACATCTTTTCATTCCTCTTCTGCTTTTGCCTTTGCAATACCAAGCTTCTGTGTCCATACCCCGTCTCATTTTCTGCCTTTATTTGCTCAACAAGCCTCCTCTTTCTCATCCTCTCACTTCACTCCATCCTCTCACCTGCTGATGGACTGTTTTCCTCTTGCTGTCCATTCTTGGCTGGGTGAATCATGGTTTGGCTTTTCAGTGATATGAATGCATTAGAGAACACTGGGCAGTAAGCAGTCAGGAACATAGCCACCAGACAGATGTTAAATCCCAGGGAAACCATCAGGGTTGGATTACACCGCATCAAATTTGCCTGTTCAGCACAAGACACTTTAGATCCTCACCCCTTTTCAGTTAAAGGAGTCAGGATTTCCCTAGCACCACAGTCTTGCTCAGGGCACATTGTGACATCACCGGGCTCGTCTGACATATGCTGTTAGGCAGAAACACTGTGGACTTTGCGTCATCAGTAGCTATCAACACCCTAAAGCATGAAAAGAGTGTAAAAGCTTTTGGGAATCAATAAGAGTATGTCTCTGCTCAAAGTAAAAAATAAATAGAATGGAAGGGATAGGATCATAACAATAGGACACCACCTGATGGAAAAATTCACACAATCTTGAACATTTCTGTAGCTCCCCCTTGCAAGCAGTGCTCACAAGTAACTGACTGAAACTGGACAAATAATATTTTATAAGACTAAAGCAAGTGGAGGGGAAAGGAAAATGTAATGACTTACTCTCTTCAGTGCTTAACCTGTATTAGTATTTTGTGCTGTTTGGCTTACACAGCCTCAGTGAACAGACATAAATTTAAAAAAAAACAGCAGTAGAATGACAAGCATGTGTTTTTAAATGTCCTCTAGATGGTGATCTAACAACATCAATGCAGAAACAGCTCATCTTACAAAGCACCTATTCTACAGGGGGAAAAATAAATCTAGTCCTACTAACTCTTGCCATTCACTTTGCCAAAACAAATTGCCCACTCTAATTGAGCCTCTGTCCAGACTACATTTTAGGACTCTGATGATGACTTTCCACCATCTAGCCTGGGAGACAATTTTCTAATTATTTCAAACTCACATTTAACCCCAACTATCATGTGCTGTACCAAATATCTTCTACGCTTCTTGTATTTACATGCAGTTTTATGTTACCATTGGCTTTCTCTTTTCCTTTGATTTTTTTTTTTCCTTTTCTACTATTAATAATGGTC
This sequence comes from Anarhynchus alexandrinus, assembly GCA_008711295.1. Lineage (NCBI taxonomy): Eukaryota > Metazoa > Chordata > Aves > Charadriiformes > Charadriidae > Anarhynchus > Anarhynchus alexandrinus. The sequence continues at coordinate 108,936 of VUYV01000166.1, read as the reverse complement.
TTTTTATTCAAGATCTTCACATTTTTTCTGAGATGCCCCCAAACCTGTCTGTAATTTAGGCAGGTCAGGAATTTAGCTTGTCAAATCAAGATGATAATTATCCCAGGCCTATGAAAGTCACTACAGAAGTAAGCTCATGTAAGGATATATACACTCTGATTTATAGACACTGAGATGTCTACACCACATGGTAGTCTTGGGTCATCTTCAGCTTGCTGTTCAAAACATTAAAGGATTTTTCTCCAGCTAGCCTTCAAAAGATTTTACACTCAGCCCAGAAAGTGCTGATTAGAACCAAACTTCAGGAACTTAGAAGACCAATTTTTCAGAAATATTCATTAAGTTGAATGGCTGAATATTACATGGCTGTATAAATTTCTTATATACTGTCTCCTGGTGAATGGTGTGTAATAAGAAGTGAGATCAATATAACAGGTATCAGTAGCTAGATACTCTTATACAGGAGAAGGACAAAAGCTTCAACAGATCTGAAGACAAAGGGCATCGGACAGAGTAAGAGGGAGTGGGACTGGAACGTGGGATTTTCAGTCCTGCAGTGCGACTAGTAAAGGGCATGTTCCCTACAGAGATCTCTGGATCTGTACCCAATTCAGTGTAAGATTGTATATCAAAGCTGTTCTGCATTCCTCACAGGGACTGTGGAATACTTTCAAGTCCTCACCTGCACCTCTGAAATTCTTTATTTAACCAAAGTAGGTAAGTAAACAGATGCCAGATGTGGAAACTCATACTACTGCTGAGGTCATGATGACATATTCATTCTGGCATAAGTCCAGGCTCCTGCCTCAGCAAGGGATCCTGCCACAGGACACTTGCTTCTACATCTTTTCCTGTGCTGACACTAGTGTTGGTGTGGCTCAGTTTATGAGGCATATTAGGTGACAAAACCATTTTAAATACAGGTTGTATTAGGTCACTTTTCTAACGGGTGAGTTTTGGATCCAGTTAGCTGTGCAGTCACACAAATGCTAGTCTGTGGCTAGGCAGTAGAAACAAATAATTGGTGCGGGACAGAAGAAAGCTAGTCTGCCCTTTACTGAGTGCCAGACACTACAAATTCAATAGAAGCCATGGCCTTAAAAAGAGGCAAAGTGACTATGCAATCCTTGCTTGAGTTCAGAGTGTTCTGACTCTTTTCCTTCATTTGTGGTTATATATGTTCACCAGTAGAGAATATGTGGAATGAAACTAGGAAAGGGATGTACTAAGATGAAATGTGAAATCAGAAAGATTTAAGCTAATAGCAGAGCTCCTTAAACACAGCCCCATGACTGAAAAGTTCATAAAATCAAAATGCAGAATTCCTTTTTAAAAAAGGAAAAAAGATGGAGAACAGAACCCGACTGGCTAGCAAATGGGTTTTTACTCAGTGTGGCTAACAGTAGTAGGGTATTCAGCTGTCCATCTCAGACCTTGTATGCATATTTCTCTGGATGTTCCCTGTTACTGTTTTGCATGTGTGGGTACAAGTATGTGTGAAAATTTCAATGGGTATGCATTTAGCACAAGAAACATAGAGCAAAAAAAGGTTGAAAGAGTTAAAGTAATATTGACTTTTTTCCCCCACTTCATCTCTCTGCCCAGAATTAAATGACACTTTGTCAGCGCTGCCACTCCATGTGGAGGCAAAGATTGCTCTACATTATACAAATCTATCTTCGATAGATTAATTATACTTATTTGTTTAAAAAGTTGTTGGATATGGTGCCTAAGTTGGACATATTTTGAACTGAGTCTTTTTGTGCTTGAGGTCCCCTGGCCTGCACACTAGTAGCTTAACATCAGTTCCTGTTTCTGAAGAGTACTGACTCCATTCAAAAATCTCACTCCACATGGCCTTGTCCTTTTCTGGAATCCTCATGGTCATTTCTGCTTATTGTCACACTGACTGCACTAGCCAACAGATTCCTGCCTAAGGCTGTTCTTTTCTAACCAGACCAAGAGATACAGGTGCATTTCTGTAGCCAACGGAGTGAAATTTTAGTGCAGTCCAAAGGACTGCCCCTGAACTCCTCTGAAGTAGAGGGTCCAAGGGAGAAAAGAACAGTGGATGTGGATTTCTTTGTCCATACAGTGTATCCAGAGTGGTGGGGAACGAGCAGCCTACGAGAGAGATGAATACATTAAAACAATTGGATAAAAAGTCATAGAATCATAGAATACCGGGTTGGAAGGCACGTCAAGGATCATCTGGTCCAACCTTTCTTGGCAAAAGCGTGGTCTAGACAGGATGGCCCAGCACCCTGTCCAGCTGAATCTTAAACGTGTCATAGCAATAATTTCTCTTGCTAGGGATTTTGACTCAATATTTCATGTTTTCCTCTCTTAGCTAATTCTGCAGCACAACCCAGTGTGAGATGCAAAGACAATCAAAATATCCAGCCAGGACAGCACATTGGCCACTGCTCTCAGATTGTGCAGGGGGAGGGGGATAAGAAAAACCAGTTAATGTATGCTTTCTGCCTCATCAGGTTGAAAGAGCTGGTGCATGAAATCTAGTAAAGCAGCTCTCCGGTCCAGTGAAGCACAGGACAATTGGCAGCACCAGGAAGGTTATCACTGTCTGCATCAGATGACTCTCCTATGTGAGGTCAAAACCCCATTGGATTTGTAATGAGGAGGTGGAGGAGGCTGTAAAGTCATTCCCAAGATGGAGCAGTAAGGACCTTGAGGCAAAAAGGAGCCAATGGAGGGAGGAGAGGAAATGGACCGAAAGATCATAATCAGTGAATTTCTGCATCCTACCCCAAGGCTGTATTCCTCAGAGAACAGGATAATGCCAGGCAACTGAAGGCTTACCCCACCCGCTGGCTGATTTTGATGCCACGACGAGAAAACTGATAGAGATGGAGGACTTGGGGATACTCTAGTCTGTAACGGGGGACTCCAGAACATGACTGAGAGCAGATCCCCTTGGGAGTGCCCAGAACTACAAAAGCCAGGCAATAGGGCAGGGGGTAATGGCACAAGCAGAACTGTGTGAAGATGCCAGAACAGAAATAAGTTGAGAGATGCAGGGCAGGACAGTGGGAATTGACCGAGGTTTTTTTGGGACCATAGGGTGGGAATGACTGGCCATTCATCCTGCAATCCTGCAAGACAGGAATGATGGATGTTGTTCTGGTTTTGAGTTCTGGCTTTGAGATGAATGGACTGCTGCAGCTCAGGCAAAAGACAGTTGTGGGTGGAGGTGTGTGGTGAAGTGACTGCAGACAGTTCTATATTATGATCTGGTGTTGCAGGGAGACAAAACGTGCACTGCAAAATCTGAGAAACTAGTTCCCCTTTGGCAGACAGTTCTGTTAATTTTCTGTCATGCTTATTATCAGAATGGTAACTAGTCTGCTGGAATCTGTTTTTCATGACTGTCACATGCATTACGCAGGAAGGCATGCACTCTCTTTGCTTTCTTATGCAGAATTCACAGCTTCTAAAGTCATCAGTACACAGAAAACTTAGAAAAAGGGGTGACAAAGAGCAGAAACCCGGCTGGGGTTTCAACATGTGGCCATTTTTCACCAGTAATATTGGATCCTGAACATGAAAATGTCTTGCTTCTTCTAACAGCAGGTACCAGCAGTCAGGTTGTATTATCCCATGCAAGAGATGAAGATAATGTCCTTACCCCAGAGGTTTCATCTATCTCACCATGACACAGTAACAAGAAATGAAAAGGTCCTGAGCTGGGAGTCATGGTGACAATGGCTGATGATTATTCAAAAAAACAGTGCAAATTGGATTGCCACTGAAGCATGGGCTGTATTGCCACTTTGTCTTCTCATTCTCTTCTTGTGCCATTTCTGTTTTCATCTGTTCTTGTCTTGATTGCTATTAATTATTTAAAATAATAACAGTGGAAGCAGACACAGGATACATAAAGTGAATCAAACCTGTATTAAACCTAATCTTCTTTAACAGCAAGAAAAAGAGTCACCTCCAGGAGGCAATCCTTCCCAACCAGCTCAAATAGCTGTACTAGGACAGGTTAAATTACTTCTTACACTAACTCAGACTTAACTAATTTTTAAATATCTAGATTTAACTGAGATAAGCACCCTTGCTTGTAATTTTGAAGAAAGTGAGTTCAGATAAAAGAGGAAGTTCACAGTTGGGAGCTTCCAAATTGGAGTACTCCACTGCCTGCCAGGACATGAAGAAACTGATGCCTTCAGCAACAGCAGAGGAGTCAGCCTAGCCTAGGGAGAAGAAGCTTTAACTGTTGAAGCACCTTTCTGTCTGGCCTGTCGAGCCTCACATCATTTATCCAAATATCTTTATGGCAATCATCAACCACCTCCCTAAGCATTCAATAAATGTTGAAATCTCTTTTACAATGGTCTTATTATGTTTGTTTAAAGTATTCTTATGTTCTTTCTCTAATTTACTTCAGGCTACCCTGGCCAAATTCAGACATAAGATAAAACATAAATGACTTCAAAAGAGTTTCAGCTTCTTATACTTCTTATTTCATAAAGTCATAGTTGCGAAGCAAGTGCTTAAGAAAATTAATAAACTATCTGCAAGATTATAAGAAACACAATATGCGAGATTTTGTTTTATTTCTGCTCTCTGAATAAGTTTGCTTAATATTTTCAGGGTTCTTTTTTTAGTAATGAAATCTAGGAAGTAATTTTTTAAAAAGATGGCAAAATTCAGGGACTCAGTCCAATATGCCCTTTGAAGGTCTTTCTGCAGAAGACATTGTAGTGCTTGTACAATGCAAGTTATGTTCATTTCCCATGGAATCTGCATATATCCATCCCTCTGTTTTTTATGATGTAGATATTAGTGTTTTTTTTCATTTGTGATCTAAGGCCTATGTGGAAAAATATAAATTTTCATGATTATTTAATTAAAATAATAAATATAATTAGTCATTATTGTTTAATAAATGAATATACGTCATTATGGCAATAGAATGAGGCCTCCAAATGGGTAGAAGCTACATATACCCAGGGTTTTTGCAAATGAGAATGTGAGGCAACTCTCCATGCGCTTATCGAAAGTAGAGAGAAGAGGAATGGTAAAGTTACCATGGGAATGCAAAAGTCATTAGGTGCACTCTCAGGGCCTTTAATTCCTTTCTCCCCAGGCAAAACGACAGTGACATTGTTCTGACATATTTTCTTTATGAATGGGCAATTATACAAGGTTCTGTCTTAATTTCTCTTGAACCTGTTCCAGAATTGACCACATGATGTAACTATTCATTAGATAAGGTACACAAATCACTGCTGCCGTCTCCTTCCAGGTTGTAATTTGGTTTGGGGTAAATGAGGGCAGTACAATGATAAGATGGAGATCCAAGATAATTTGGTAGTTTGTAAGAAAGACTGTGATAGTTCACTGCTGTGAGAGGTGTTACTATGAACTGCCCCTGAGCTGCATAATCTGTGTCATACAATATATTTCAGTCACTCTTACTAGCAAGGAAGAATATCTAGTAGAAGAACTAAATAAACAATTATGTGTTTAAGCAATTAAATATGATTATTAAGAAAATGAGTCTTATTTCATTTTTATTATTTGTATCATGTTTTCTAAATAGCCATGGAACACTTCTGAATTTCCTGTGGGATAGATATCATTCCAGTTTCTCTTTGTTCAGCGAAGATTTTAGTCTTCCAGTCTCACTGTTTCTTCCTTCTGTATTTATAAGCCTGGGTTTGCAATGCTGACTTGCTGTAATGGAACAGGCAGACGCATGAGATTGCACTGCCCCTTTAAATATAACTGTATTCTGATTTTGAAAAGAAGTGGGTTGCAAAATAGCAATGGTTTCATTTGGAGCCAAGATTTTGCTGAAGTAGTATCTGCATGTGTACTAGCTGAGTGGGAGTATCGCAAATAGTCTTCAAGGTGTCTGACGTAGGTAGTTACACAATACTGTACTCTGGACGTTTTAGAGTTGGTTTGTGGTGGGTTTTTTTGCTTTCAGTTTGCTGAAACAAAACCAGTTAACCCAAGATTGAATGTTTTGATGGTATTTCTTGGAAAATTATTTGAATTGTGTAAACAGAGTTGTCTGGAGAGGGAGAAAGAAGTATTTACCATGAAGCATTTAGACTGAGAGGGCTGTGTTGCAGGACAGACTGGACAAGTAATGGCTGCTGCTTCAAAGATATGATCTTAGATGCTTTGCATTATCTACATCTTCTGTAATGTGCTTGACCTTCTCTTTATCTATTGGATAAAGCTCTTTTAAAGCTGGGCCCTCTCTTTTACTGATATTCCTTCCAAAATGGGAATACATTGATACTGCCAACAAACGACATCTCCTGTTTATAAGGCAAGTGAACGTGTTCTGAAAGGGTAGTCGTGGCAGAAGTACTTCCTAGTACCATAATACTGTCATGCTTTCTTAGAATTGCAACAGAGGGCAGAAGTTGCCAGAATGTACATTCTTCCAATAATAGTCTTGATAATGTGATGCCCAACCTGTAATCTGATCTGTATGTTTTGCAATGCGAACCGTGCCCATCACTGCACCTGAGCTCAGCTATATATTGAGTTTCTTTGTGTGTCTCGTAGTCTAGCCCTGGGAAACAAATAGCACAAGTTGTTTTGAAGATTTTTTTTTTGTTCTTTTTCCTCCTTCTTTCCAAAGACAGCAGATTCACAAATGTTTTTGTGAAGATGAACCCCAAAGGTGGGGAAGTTCAAATGCCTTCTGTTTAGTAACTTATGTGACTGCCTTCTGATCTTCTTTTGATGTGAGATGACATAGTTAAAAGGTATATACTTAGGGTTTTCTTCTCATGACTTCCCAGTCATGGCTTGGAATGTTTGCTATTTCTGTATAATATAATCAACATGCTTTTAATATAAAAACTATTTTATATAGTTTCATAAGAAAGGATAATAGTACACAGAGCATAGGCAATATTAAAGAACTGACACAAAAGATAATAAAATGTTAGAAATTATATTTACTTCCTGGTAGTGAGAAGTATTCTTAAAATTGCAAAATGATCTTTTATTAGCCCTACAGTAAGTTACTCCTGTTTCTTCAAGTCATTTGTTCATTTGAGTAAGGTTTCAACGTATGTAACTCCCCTAGGGTAGATAGCTGTAGAAAAACTCTGATCATTTAAATTATTTGGTGCTAAGTTATTCTATAATTTATTGTCAGATTATCATTTCTCTATTTATTATTAAAAAATATAAGTCCCACAGATAATGCAAAAAAAAAAAAAAAGCAACAGTAGCTGAATGAGTGCTCTAATTTATAGAGTCATCACCAAGATATCTTTATGAAATACTCACTGTATGGCAGCATGCGAACTAAAAATGCAGCTGAGTTTGTGTTCATGATACCATGGCAAAGAAATCAGTACAGGTAGTTTCAGCCATAGCTGCAGTAGTTGAAGGAACTACCAGTTCAGATAAGAAGTTTAGTAGTTTATATTGTCAGTATTGTTGTTTCCATTTTTTTTTAAAAATAATCAGTAACAATCAGTCCTCAACTTCTCCTTGACAATAATGTACCCTTTTCAAATGTACTTTTAACCAAAAATGTTATGGACCTAAAAGTGTCCATGAAACAGCTGCAGAGCACTCATGGGTCTGCAAGTCAGTAGTGTTTTGTGAACTGGGGAAATGAGCTGGCAAAATAATTCCTGCAGGTTTTATAAGCATTAGCATATTGAATATATGTACAAGCTTCCCGTACTCCAAGTTATGATTACATTACTTATGAGAAAGAACAGGTGTCAGATTTTTGTTACTGGATGGTGGAAATGAAAATGCCTCAAACTGTTGGGAAAAGGAAATTTCCAAATGAGGAAAGATTAAAAACACTACACAGCCTAAATAAGAAAAGAGCAAGAGGTGACATTACACTTTTTAAAGACTGGAACCGAAACACTAAACTGATGATCTGGTCTGTAATAGAAATAGTCAGTTTTCAAATAAAGTTTGTATATGGCATCATGTGAGAAAAGATTGAGAGATTTATAGTTGACATCAGAAGGAACTTAAGAGGCCGAGAAGGCTTTAATACATAACAATTTTCCTTGGCAATCCTACGTACAGGAGGAGCCAAATGGAGTAAGTGTATTCGGTTAGCATTTCTTTTTCAATAAACTTGGTGACTCCAAAGGGCAAATTATGGAAAAATGCCGTGGGTGCACAGGGGATGTTCAGGTGGAAAAATACTTTGTGGTCTTTTCCCCAGGGTTTGGATGAAGGTCACCCAGATACAGTGTTCTTACAGCAGTTCTAGAGACATGACCTCTGATCTTACAGGTTTGAAATTAGAAGATGGGCAAAGACTTGGGCCCTAATGCTGGTTACTGTGCCGTATTAATGGGAAATCATCTACTTAAGAGCTTTAGCTGATCTGATTTAGTGTTTGCGGATGTCCCACTCTAAGTGGGAGGTTACACTGGATATCTCAAGAGGTGCCTTCTTGAAAAATGTGATGTTACTGTTTTATTTTTTTGGAGAACAATGGCCTTGAACCTCCAGCAACTTGACTATGAAATCACAAGGAGCAGATGAGAAGTTGCTTCTTCCTAACTATAACTGCAAAGATCATACATGTTTCAAGAGATACCAGATTAAGAAGCAGAATGGTTCATAGAGTGCTCTTGTGTGCAGAGAAAGCTAAAAGGTTCTTTGCTGAAGCAGGTTTACCCTGCAGTCTGTAGTGGTGAGATACCCGAGCTACTTTTAAATTAGCTAGCTTGGCTGGTGGCAGCAGTATCAGTTTACACTGAATTCTGAGCTGCTGTGGGGTACTTGGTGGCAGGTTCTCATCCAAAATCCTTTAGCTAATACACAGAGACACCAGGGTGACTACAATGTGGTTGTACCCTTGGTGTGTATATATGTTCCAAATAAGTCAAAGTTTAAATTATTTGGTAGAGGGTACATCTTGGGAAGACAGTTGTTTTCCAGGTGTTAAGAAAAGCAAATTCTTCTTTTTTCCCCGCAAATTGAGATCTTGCAAGTTTATTTTAGCAAAATTCAAATCCTCCAAACCTCATACATTTTAGTTCAGAAAATAATTAAAAAATTAACACTAGAAAGTGAAGTTTCTCTTGTTTCCTAAGGTCAGCCATTAAAAAATATTTTTCAGCAGAAATAAGAGATGCAGCTTTAGCTCTTTGCTACTTGTAAGTTGATTTAGTTACAACAACTCATGACTATATCAAAAATTGAAGCGTGTTTGTAAGCAGTATTCAGGTCTCAGCAAGTGCTGAAAATACAAATAGAGCTGGTTCACACAAAAAGCCCTGAAGGACAAGAGAGTCACATTTATTGGTTAGTTGTTTACCTCCAGTATATGCTTTGGCTAACGCTTGAAGAAGATGACTGTGATGTAATTGTGATGTCTGTCCAGGTCTAGCATGCACTAACATCAGTAAAAAGGTAATGATCAGATACAGGAAGTTCATATGTTAATTAACAAAATTTTAAAGAGTTGTCAGATTTTTAGTTCTTAAAAGCACTTAAATTGATTTATAGCCTTTAAAACGTCTGTACTCTCTCCTTGGTCAAAGCAGTGCCAGCATGAAAACTAGATCAGCTTGCTCAGAGTGTTGTTCAATTGAGTTTTGAAAAGCTCAAAGAAGCAAGATTTCACAGCCCCTCTTGACAACCTATTCCAATGCTGAACCATGTCCTCACTGCAGTATCTGAAAGTTGTTGGGTTTTGACCTTGGTACCTCTGAGAACAGTGTGGCTGTGCCTTCTCTATGATCCTGTTTAACATGGTTACTGCAATTAGACCTGTCCTGCCCCCCTGCCCCTTAGCTAGCTCCACGATAAACAAAACCAGCTCCCTCAGTCTCTCTTCGAACAGTGTTGTCCATCTTAGTGGCCCTCTGTTTGACATGCTCCAGTTTGCCAGTATCTCTCCTGCACTGGGGGGCCCAGCCCTGGATGCAGTCTCTTATATGTAGTGTAACACCTCCAAAATGGAAGGGAATAATAATTTCTCTTGACGTACTGTCTACAGTATTGCTAATGCAGTATAGCACGTGGCTGACCTTCATTGCTGCAAGGGTTGTGTTCAACTTGCAGACTCTTTTCTGCAGAGATGGTCCCCAGCCAATCTTTCACTTGCCTGTACTGACATGTAGAGGTTTTTCAGTCCCAAACCAAGGACTGGGTATTTGTCTTTGTTGAAGTCCATGAGCTTCTTGTTGGCCTGTTACTTGATTTTATCGAGTAGTCTCTGAATAGCAACCCTGACCTCCAGCATAGGTGCCACTCCCCACACTTTGGTGTCATCTGCAAACTTATTGAAGGCGCTCTTTGTACTTTTAATGTGTTTGTGATACCATTAACAACGTGAACGAACTTTAATCAATCCAGTAGAGGGCAGTCAGTCTCTGCTGATTATCACACAGGGCACAGAGGAACGTCAAAGCGTCCATACCACCTCTACCCCAGCTCTGGTTGTGTTTCATAGATAAGTAGGTTAAAAACTAGGACACCCACTATCGATACCGTTGGGAATAACTAAAATAAAATATGCATTTGTGTTTGTTATTCAGTTGTTGGGCATCACATTGTGGCTTGAGCTTGTGTTTAGTGATAGCGGATGTACAGTGACCACACCTCCATATTGGGGCATATGGACTGAATCAGGGAGAAGTGAGATTACTACTGAGTCATCTCCTAATGCCATTTTGTGATATCAAATTTGTGGTGCTTTGTTAAGTTGTGATCTTTGTGTCACATTACCTATAATCCCTTCAGCAGCAGGAGTGATACTTTTGTTGCTCACTGAAGGAAAAAGTGTCATTTTGCATCATCTAAGAAACAAAAGAAAGAAATCCTTGGTTAAGATGTAGTTTGAGGAAGATTTAAACATGTTTAATTGTTTGGTCCATGGCCACTGACAGTAAGAGACTTCCGGGAGGTGATAAATGAGCCTCTGCCTGGAAAATGTCATGTATCATACTTGTAAAGGGAAAGGTAACTTTTTATTTCAAGTTTGGTACTCAGAAACCTTCAGAAAGATAGAACGCTTGCTCCAATAGTTTGTTTTCCAAATGTCTGTCCTATTCAGAGTTATGTAAGTCAATGGAACTTCTTTCCCCTTAAGAACCTAGTTAGTAGTCACTCCAACATATATTTCATATGCCTCAGGAGACTCTTCATAATAGAAAAATTCAACTGTTCCTGGGAAGGGGGGGGGGGAAAGACCCAGAGACAACAGGTTCATCACTTTGGCTCAGCCCAGGTAGTGCCTGGAGTTTGTACAAATGCCTGAAGACCTGACTTCTCAGAATAACTTTTGTTCTGTACCCAGTTTTTAATCAGTGCGAGTTTGGTTTAGGGAACAGCTTTCTGGTATATTCAACATTCTCAGGACGGAAAAGATGAATTTTGATCATTCATCATGCTCTTAATTATGTGGTTGTAATGACAAACCTGTTTCTCCTATGGAGTAAAACTTCTCTCAACTTCTTGCCGGGGATGGGGGAAACAAATCACCAATGCAAATACAGCTTTTGTGGCTCTTTGGGTGTCATGGTATACCAGGCTCAAAATCAGACAGCTGATGAAGTCTAATTGGATAACATGAATGTGAAGAAAATCTCAACATATTACAAAAAGTGCAAAAAAGTGATAATGAAATGAAACTCTGATCCAGCACAGTGTTATTCAGAATTCGTCACAAAAAAAGAAGAATTCTTCATTATTAAATAGGGTGAAAACAACAGAATATGAGGAAAAACAAAAACCAAACAACAAAAATATCTCAACCACCAACTTTTCCAGCAGAAAAAAAGGGGAAAATAACTAATTGCTAATTAGTAACTAAATTTAAAAATAAATTATTTTCGTTTTAGTAGTTACTTTAATAAATGCATTAAATAGAAAACAACCAGTTCCATTTTACAGGAGATTTGTCATTTTCTTTCTCAGGGCTGTTAAAACTTCATTTGTTAGTTCACTGCCTTCTACCTGAATCAGTTCCACTTTGCGTACAGCACTCTTCATTTTCTACCATAAAATTTTCCATGAGGTGTGTAACAGTCCTTTTCCCAGAAGCTCAGGACAATGAGCGCTACAGACTTTGAGTATCTTTCTTAACTATTGTGATACCATAGCGCCACAGAAAGAACAGGATTACTCACACAGTAACACAGTAACCTGAACCGTCCCTGGGTTAACTAACTAAAGATGATTAATAGTGAATTGCTTCTTCTGTCTATGGGCAAGTCCTTTGGTGAATATCCTTCTTCAGGATAACCTGCTTGAGAAGAACATTTCTATCTTATCTGCTCTTTTTCAGAGGGGACCTTTTTAAACTCTATCTGCTTGGGATCAAGCCCTGATATACTTACCTAATGAAAGGCTTCCCAATAGTTAATGCAAGAAACCACTGGCTCCTTTGTCACTTCTCCACCTGGAAAATTCTATAAGCAGCTCCTCAGATACCGTAAGTGGACTCTACCATTTTTCAGTGATTATTTCTTTTATGTTGTTGAAAGCAACAAGTTCATGTAAGCAGAGATATTTGTTTCTACTTTAATACTACTTTTAGGAACAGTGGCTTGACAAAGTTAATTTTGCAGAACAACCAGTCAGATCTGGCCTCTTCCCATGATCTCTTGCTACTGCCAAAACTTTCAGAACAGTTCAAGACTTCACTAGAACAATCTTCGATACTGCAATTTGAAGAATAGTAAGTGCAGAGGTATTTATAGGACCTCTTAAATTGTGAGGGAAATGTTAGAAAGCAGCAAGGTCTGGCTGCACCTGAAGGGTTAGGAAGCTGAGCATGACTTCACACCAGACAGTACAGGGGCCTCATCAGCTAGAGTACGGCCCCACACTGCTTAAGCTACCAGAGTAGGCAGACCTGGAGATGGTAGCCAGGTTCAAGCAAGAGCCTAGATTGTCAGGTAATTTTGTGGTGAGGAGGCAGGTCTCAGGTCAAGCTAGGAAGTTAATCCATTGGTCAGAATGATGTCCAGTGATGGTAACCAAGATCCACGTATCTCTAGGTAGCTCCATGTTGACAAGGCAAGTTTGAAGTCAAGCTAGAAGTCAGTCAGCAGGTCAAGGTCCAGATCATTGGAGCCCACGGCCAAACACAAGCACAGCTGTAGCTGAGCTAAAAATTTATGCTTCTACAAAATAGCTAAAGCAGGAACTGAAGGCCCAAGACACATTGTAAATGGAGCTCCTATGCTCATGGGCTGGGCGTACATGTATATGTTTTTGTGAAGGCCCTGGGTTACACTGGTCAGGGTCATCCAAGCCCATTAGTGCACTCAGGAACCTAAAAATAGTGTCCCCTCCCAGCAACAGATGTCCTCACACCTTACAGGGATCCGGGGTCAGAAAGGACTGTTTGTAGAGTGGTTTAATTGATGTGGGGTTTCATAGGACTATTTCAGGGGACACAGAGCCAAGGACAGGGTACTGAGAGAGACAGAAGGCATGGGAGACTTGGGATGGGTAGCGGAGCTCAGGCTGCCTATGAAGTCCCTAAAGGCTGAGTGGGCTTGAGAGGCAAGGAGGGATGAGGGGGGCAGAAATTCACTCTATCCCTGACAAGCTTTGGAAGCAGGGCAGGGGGAAGGGTCCAAACTATCCCTAGGAAACCTGAGAGGCTGGACAGGATTTGAGATGATGAGTGTGTGGGTATAGAACCCAGGTGAGGCTGGTCAGGGCCATTAAAGCCTTTTAGTACACTCATGAACCCGACCAAAGTGGGAGAGGGCAATAAAAAGAAGTAAAATATTTTGACTCTGTTCCGGGATGTTACAGGTGTTTGTAGCATGCCCTGTAGTCTGTGATGTATAGTTGAATGGCCCTGCCAAGCCATCAGCAAACAATGTTCTTAAAGACAAACATTTAAGAGGGCCCAGATTTCCCATGTTAGCTGAAAAAAGCTGAACCCTTGTCATCAGCAGTTACCTTCAAAATTTTCCCTCTTCCACTGAAATATATATTCAGGAGCTCTCTGATGACGCTTTGGACAACAGCATAACTCAGAGCTGTGTGTTCCAAGTACTCAGTGGTGTCACCTGTTGTCACACAAATAAAATAGTCACAGTCCAAGTTTGATTTCCTGTCTGCTATCCTGACACAATTGCACAATTACTACAGGCTAAGGCTCAAAACTCTCAAAGTCAAATCAAGATGGATTCATTTTTCGGAGGTTTCTGAGACTCTTTAAAGCCTGATGCTAGCTATGAAATTGGGAGTCCACGTACTTACACCCAGTCTTAATTCAACACTGTAAGGCATGAACACCAAGCAGTTGTCACACTAACTTCCTTTTTCCAAACTGTAGAAATGTTGCTAGCCACAGATTTGGGGGTTAACATTCCCATGTATGCATCCCAGTTATATACTTTCACCCTTTTGTGTATCTTTTGGAGCAAGAAGAACTTCTACTAAAAATGTAGAGTCTACCAATTCAAGGATTCACACACAGTACTTTACAATTACTGAATTAAAGGCTTAGGTATTCTTATGGCACTCTGACCACAAGGTAAAACTAATTAGGTGGTCTTTTTTACTAATGCTTTCTCCTACTGTGTTACAGGCTGGTTTAGAGATTCCTAGTAACATCCTTAGGCTATCTTAATATTCCAGACCTTTGAGGAAATACAAATGAGAAGGTTCTCATGGCTTGATTTCAATATCTTACAGCTTCAAATACTACTGTCACAATTTTTATGTTAGTCTGCAGTCCAGATGAGTTTCCAAGCCCTTTTCTACTTTTTCTACATTACCTATTTTTATGTTAGGACCCACTACCAGTTCCCTATATACAGGACTAGAATATGCTTCACGTTCACTCATTCCATCTTTTCCAAAGGAATATGCTTCTGCTTTTATTAAGTACATGAGTCCCTGAGACACTGTCCCTTGACAGAAGGCTGGGGGATTGGTCTTTTACATAAACCAACGGTAAGCTCCCTAACTCACCAACAGAAAGCTTTCTGACTTAATCTAATAGCTCAAATCACAACAGTAGGAAAACATCCGGGACACTTAACTGGGCTTTCCCAGCGAGGTAGAATCCTGCTGACCCACTCATTCGAGGTTACTTATGAGTTGGGAAGTTACTCGGTGATCCTTTTTCACCAAGAGCTCTCCTTTAAGTTGCCAATATAGCTGCACTCACCAGAGGTCTTCAGTTCTTGCTATTGTCTCTTTTGACTTCTACTGGAAATGCTACAAAGTCTGCTGCAAATGTTGGGGGGTCAGTTTTATGAAGTCTAGTGATTTTTGTGCTGCTGCACCAGGATTTTCTGTAAAAGCCAATGGAACTATTGCTGATCCCTCATCCAACTCACCAGGACCTTGGGAATGCATCTTTCAAAGGACTCTGTGCCTCTGCTGCCATTCTCCACCACAAGTAGTTGACCTTGCTTCTGCTATTCCAAGTCAAGAAGTGGACACCAACTCTACTTTAAGTTTCTTCTTAACCAGGCTTACTACACACACACATTCATACACAACAAACACATGCTATTAATTAAGATAATTCAGCACAATATTTTATTTAAAACAAGCTTGCCTTCAGCCTTTTGGACTCCTTCTGGCCAGGAGACGGATTCACAGAATTACACATCAGAATTAGTTGCGTAATATATATTAGATCCTTAAAGGACACCTATGCACTGATATAGTTTATAATGCATTTTTAAGTTACTTCTCTTTCTGAGTTATCTGTGATTTACTGGTGGTTACATAATTCCTGTTTACACAGTAGATGATATCTTGTGAAGATAAGAGTTTCTCAAGACTGGTGGAGATAACTCTACTTGTGCACTTCTTCTGGAATATCTAGTTATTTTCCTCTGTTACTTAGTTTTGTTTTTTGATATATATCACCACTCAGTTGTGTGATAGGAAACTGTACATAGTAACGTGTATTTGCATACAATCATCCACAACTTTGTTTTCCTACGCTACACAAGGAAGATACTATAACTTGAATGACTGGAAATACTACAGTCCAACAAGATTCCCTAACATATCTGTGATACATCAAGCAGTTGTTGGCTAGTCATTATTACAACCTCCTCATATGGAAGATTATCCATTATACACCTGGAGAAACTACACCACTGCTTACTGCTGACCTGGCGAGCTCTTGACTTTCTGCTCTGTGTTCTGTCTGTACTCAGAAAATGTTATTTTTCATTGCTTTTTCCTCTACTTCTGTTTCTCTCATTCTTTTCTCTTACAACTTACATCTTTAGAGCTTTTATTACATGCTGCAATTTCAGATGAAGTATTGCAGTACAACCAGAAATGTACAGTGGTGATGTCGAAAGGCTGAAGTCTGGTTGTAGGCTGCACTTCCACTCTTGCTCTTAAGATGGTAGCCTGAACTTGGGTGTGGAATCCGTGCATTTTATTTTTGCCATTGCTGAAATGACAGAATTTCTCTTGTGATTACTGAAGTGTGATTTTTTTAAGAGCAAATTCTTACATAGGTGAGGTGAAAGATTTTTGTGAATTGGAGCAAAAAATGGAAAACGTTGTTTTATTTTTAAGGTTTGAGCATGTGATTCAGATAGAATATATGGAACAAGACAGGGAGAAATATGCAGTGGAAGAAGAAGAGCTTCTGAACTGGCCTGATTCTGATGCTGTCCCTAAGACAGCAGAACAGGCGAATCTTTGTGCTGAAATTTGTCCAAGCAGGAGGGCTGGACAGTACTCATCACTGACATAGACAACTTGGGTTGGCTATAGGCTAGCCAAGACAACCTGGCTACTCAATGGCTGTACAATGGTCTGAAGATGTGTTAAGCATCTGGTTACACTACTTTATTTGTCTAACAGATGCTTAACATGGATTTGGGGGGCAAATTTGGAAAGCAAATGTAGAAGAGAATTTCAATTCATCATAAAAAATAAGTTGATTTCCCTTTCTTTCCTTTATCTTCAAAAGCCACTTTGTGTAAGTTTTCCCGATACCATTTATTACATACTTTTCTGTCCTTAACAGAAACCTTTAGAATCTTTTCAGAAGATAAAAATGGGTGACTTCTACCATGTGCAGCTAATATTGTTTCTCCTTTAGGTTCCACAGGCTTCCTTACTTTTACAATGCCTCTTATCTTCTCCGTTTGCTGCTAATCACACTTCATATTATCATGGATCTTGTGAAAGACTAGGATTACACTTATACCTTTGTAGTAACTTTAAAATATCACCCAGCTCTTGCAATTTTCTCCCCTATAAAGACACTGTAAAAGAAAAACAGAGAAAGAGAAAGAAGAACATGCACTCCCATCCTGATTTGTCACCGGGTAATAGAACCCAGGTGAGGCTGGTCAACCTTATTGGATTCAATCCTACATACCTTAAGCACTCAAAATTTCCAGGAAGGTTGTAAGAGATGACTTGTAAATTCCCTGGAACAAATGGTGAGAGACGAAAGGGAGGAGGAGGCCCTCCAAGACTCATTGAGGAATGTCTCAAACACTCACAAGTACCTTGAAATGTAGCTATAGCCACGGGGTATATATACGCATGCAGGCCTTATGCTCAAAGAACTGATAAGGCTGACACCTGCTTACTCAGGCGAGAAAGACACTTGCCTGAGTCTGAACGAAGGGAACAGGACAGCGCTGCTTTTTGTCACCAAGGACAAGATAACAAGAGTCTGTGTAGTCCTCTGTTTCTTTGGAAGGCTGCTATGCCCGATGAAGACCTTTGCCTCATTATGTGTGAAATGCATAATAAAGTTGACACCCCTGCTGTGGAAGATTATCGAGATTATGCCAAACATATATGACTATAAGCACTCAAATCGTGCTACATGTCATCTGTCGGGGGAAGAAACCTGAGCATCATAACAGTGGGGTGGGTTGTACTGATACCATGAACATAAGAGGGGACAATAAGTGCCCCTAGGGAGACTTTTTTTCCTGGGGAGATTTTACACATACAACGAACCAGAGACCCCCGCTGACCAGATCAATACTGGAACCAGAACCTGTGATCTCTTTATCTGTCTCTCTCTCTCTTTTTCTCTTTCCCTCTGTTTCTTTTTCTTTTCTTTTTTCTTTTAAAATTAAGTAAGTAATGCAAGGCATACCTTACCACTCTCCATAATTCATTGTATATCTGTTGTTAAGTACCACTTGCCATAATTTGTTGTATACCTGTTGCTATGTAATGCAAGGTGCACTTTACTGCTTGTCATACTTTGTTTTACTGTTTTCCATAATTTGTTATATATCTAACTAATTATTGTGGACCTAGTTAAGATGTATATTAATCACTGTGGGAATCTAATAAATGTTTTTGTATGGACCTTGAAAGTTGTCTCACCTTAGTCCACACCGCTGGGTATTTGCGAATCTGCGTCACTTCGCCCTCTCTCCCCTGAGTAGGGTTTGACAAAGGTTAACAGGAGCAAAACTCTCACAAATGAGAACATGGAATGTAAGGGTCAGGGCCATTCAGAAGGAAAGGAATCCATGCCATGTACTGTGCAAATTATGTCTGTCTCTACATTAGCACTGAAATTACTTCTATAATAGGCCAGGTAATTGTCATTTTGATTTATGTTTGAAAGAAAGAAGGAACTGAAAAGGTGGCTGGGATGAAGAGAAAACTAGAGGCTATGTAGAAAAATCTCCTGTAGTCTTTTTCTGTATTTTTTCTGTAATCATTTTTCTTTTTCAGGCGTGTTGCTGGAAAAGGCAAACTTAAGTTTCAGGGTCACCAAAAGTCAGTTCATTCATAGTCAGCTATTCAGCTTTATGCTGGGGTTTTTGTTTGATTTGTTTGTTTGTTTGGTTTTGGTTTTTTGGGTTTTTTTTTTTGTTGTTTTTTAATCTAAGCTGACCTAAAAGAAATGCAATGCACTATAAAAAAGTGTAGAGTAATGTCTCTGGCAAGATCACAATCCCGAGTGGCAAAAGTGGCTTTCATGTTCCCTTGTATTTGTAGTGGGTATGTGAAAATAGGAATTCCTTGGTTGTTGCTCAAGTGTTTCCACATATTGGCTTACACAGTTTCTATAGCTCTACGAAGAGCAGCACATCCTAACTGTACCATATACAATATTGATAGATCCCCTAGAACCACGAGGTGACTGAACTGCACAGCACCAACATTGTCCTATCATTGCTAGTCTGCTCCTAATTTTGTGTTGTTAAACACTGTGGTGGGAGGAACACATTTGGCCAGGTCGTGCTTTGTATTTGTTCATGCTTACTTTGCTCCTCATGGCCTATGGACATAGGAGGGAAATTGTGTGTAAGGAGATTTTGACATCAACTGTCATATTTGTTAGGTAGGGCCAAGCTAGAATCAAGAGATTCCAGGAATCATGTCAGTCAGAATCAGCCCAAGTCAGAAACAAGAGAAGTCAAGACACACACCAGGAAAGGGCATCACTGGCAGCCAGGATAAAGACCCTATTGGCAGTAGGAGCCTGGAACAAGGAACAGATAGAGCTGGAACAATGTCAGGAGCTAAAGGTAGGCCTTGAGAATGAGGGCTTGGAGCCACAGTCACAGTATGACTCGGGAGCCGTGGAAAGGGATGCAAAGAGCTAAAAGCAGCTATCAGGTACGTGGGCAACCACATACACCAAAACTGTACAGACCTATAGTCCATCTCTTAACTACTAGGCCCCATTGGGTCCTTAGTTTTTGAAAAATTGTTTACAGCCTCCTGCTAGACTAAATGTCCAACAGTGCTTAAGAGTTATGGCCATGATCTACTAAAGAAACTTTGGTCCATGCAATATTCTTACATATTTCATCCATCTTTCATCTCTGTTTTGTATTACCTTTGAAAATGACCTCTATCATGAATTACAAGAAAACACTCTTCTGCAGTATTAAACTGTATACCTACACAAGTGGGTAAAGGAAAACTATTGAGTCAGATTTACAGCAATCTGAAGCTATAATGAGAACTGTAATGAGCGTCCCATGACGGTGTGGGTAGTGACCTAAGATACTGGTTTGCAGTTGTTTGAACTGCCCTGGCTGCTGCAGCTCTTACCTTCGTGTACCTTAGAGCTGCTGGGGGGCAGTAGCACTGCTGCCCAGAAGAGGGGAGAATATGTCACTGCTTGCTTGTCCTGCTGATCCCAGTCTTCTAGGGCTTTTACTCCTTGGACAGACAGTAGAAAGTATTCTCTGCTTGGGAGAACAGCCCAGGAAAATAGAGATTATGTTCGTCTATCAATCATAGGCACTTAACACTTCAGTGTCTAAATACCTTTCTCAACTTTAAGTGGAGTTGCTTCCTCCCCTCAAGAATGTTAGGAGGGACACGTTATTGATGTTGTTAAAAAACCCTCACATTTTGCTGGTAACATCTGGCTGATGTTACACTCTAACCTCTCAATGTAGCAAGTAATAAATTTTTCCCATTATGACAGTTTAACTTGACACTTCCTCCTAGAACTGGACAATTCAGTGAATCTTATATTTTAGGATACAATTCCTCAGTTTGCCTTAGAGCATTGTTTCTTCTGTGTGGCATCTTACGTTTTTATAGGATAGGATATATAATGAGTTTACAGAAGTTTGGATGTGAATCTTGGTTTGGTAGGTCTAAGTAACCTCTAAATAAATCATGAGTTTCAAAGAGATGACTCAGACCTATTGCTTTACCCACTTTTCTCCCGTACCTACTGATTCTGCCTAGGTCCAGGCAGCCTGAACAGAGTCCTTTTGCACTACAGCAGAAGTAAGAACGAAGGGACATTTCTGTTGATTCAAGATGCAAGAATATCAGGACAAGCCTTTAGGGTAAGAAGATTAGAAATTAGGAGCTTTTTTTTTTTTTTTTTTTATTTCTCCCCTGTAGCTTGCAGATTCTTCACAAGAAGAAGGATGTCTTCTCTCTTCAATTTGATATTTCATCTACTGCTTTGCAGACATCCACCCATGACCTTGATGACGTTTTTCTATACTAAAGACTATGTTTTTTTTAAATAGAAATTTTCATCCCTTTCCTAAATAAGCTTTTCTGGGAGAAATGTGAGGAAGCAACAAGAGACTGCAGAACATAAAAGGAAAATGAAATATGTAAAGCTTACACATTAATCTACATAAACTCTTCTTCCAACTTGTGAAGTGATTGTTTTTGACGCAGAGAAGGTGGAGTCTGTAATGATAATTTCTTTAATGGGATTTGCAGACAGTCGGAGTGGGAGGTGTGTCCTCCTCAATACCACCTTCGCAGAGCACAGTGTCTTTTAGGGCACGTTCCCACACGTTCACTCACCTAAAAGGTGTTTTGCCTGACTTGTTCAGTTGTCTGTTTCAAAATTGCTTAGATGTTGCTTTCCAGAGGCTTTCAGAGATATATAAGGAGGATGATTACTTCTAAATTCTAGACTTCAGAAACGAAATACGAGACGCCTAGGACATTGATGCTGTATGAATTCTTCAGTGCTGTATAGGGTCTTTGTGAGGGGTACGGCTGCTGGTGAGCTACTTCTAAATCAGACACACCTTTGGGTTGGGCTATTTTGGAAACTTAGAACTTGATGAGGCTCAAGGTATGGTCTGCTAGGGACAAGTGATTTTATTTTGTGTTTTCACATGTACTTGGATCAGCTGATGCAGGTGACAGACAGTCTCCTCTGTAAGTAACAGACTGGGGGTGGAGGAGCGGTGACCTGTAGTGAGCCTTCCCTGACTTTGATAAAAGTGGGGATTGCTGGCTTTCAGGCAGCTAGGCAAGAGAGAAAAAAGGACGTGCTATGGGGGTACCTTTACTTGGGGATAGCAAGCCCTTCTATTTCCGGATCTGGAACGGACTAAGTCAGAAGTTGCAAGGCAAAAAATCCTGGGATAAACATCTGGATGAAATCTACTTACTCCAGCAGAAAAGGTACAGTGCATTTCAGCCTTCCCTTTCTTCTGTTGCTCTCTCCCTGTAGCTGATTCTCACTCTTTTCCCTGAGGCTTTTCTGCCAGTAGATAAACTTTAAACAACCCTGGAGCACTTTTCTCTATCAGATTTCTTCTTTCAACATGGAATGCTTCTGGAGTTCCAATCTTATCTGCTTTCACAGGTGGGTTTACTAGGTTGCAATTGAATTACCCTGAGTGCAGGACTGCAGTCACAAATTAATAACCTATACTCTTGTCTTTCCTGCTTCATTGGTAAATCTCACAAGAAAATGCATGAGGGTTTGTTTGTTTGGTTTGTGGGTTTTTTTAAAAATTACTATTAACAGTGTGTGTGACATATATGTTGCAGTCAGCTGAAATGATGGCTTTTCTTGCAAGGATTCTGCTTTCTGTCTCTCTAAAGGTTGCCCTTACTGTGGGATAGAGTGGACTTAATGTCATTCCACATTCTGGTGGTCAGTCACTTCCTGGGTCAGACTGCTGTTTCTTCACCCCCATGGCCCGGGTGTCAACATGTACAGTGACTCCTCTTAGACTTTACATTATCAAGAAGATTGCCTCTGTCTTCACATGTAAATATTGAATCAAGGCTGTTTGTTATTGCTGTGCAGGGTGGCTCTCTCCACACACAGGAATGCAGGAGTATTTGTGGAAATCCAGCTGAATCTGTTTTTCATTGTTCCTTGTCATTTCTCCATGCGCAAACACTGTCGTACTCAAATAAGAAATTGCCTCCAGTCCCTTGTAAAATTTGTTTTCTCTTTTTTCTTTCGTCACAAAACTGTGAACCTCTCTGGGGACAAAAAGGTGGCTGTGTGGGCCAAAATCTGTCTATCTGTACATACACATGTATATATATACACATATAAGTAGGATAGTACCTTAAGAGTACATATCTGTCTTTAGGGCTAGAACTTACATATATCATCATTTAACTTCTGACCAAATACCAAAAGCCTGTTCTATTTTACTTCAGAGCAGTGGGAACTTAAATGCACTTAAAATGGGAGGGACAGTGGGAACAATAGTGTCTCTGTAGAATGCTGAAGTGTTTACATTTTGGTATGTTCATGAAACGCAACACAGGTAACTGAAAAATAAGTTCTCAGCAGATTCTGTAATATCCAAATGACTGTGTGCAAAAGAAAAGTCTAAATATATTAATATTTTTATAATTATAACATTATCTTCACATTTTTAAGCATAGAGATGTGGAAGGGATCTCTGGAGGTCTCTGTCTAACCTCCTGCTTGAAGCTGGACTATTGCCAGCAATAGATCACATTGCTTTGGCTTTGTCTAGCTCAGCCTTGAAAGCCTCCCAGAACAGAGATTCCACCATATCTTTAGGTACCAGTTACAGTGTTGTAGTAACCTCCTAGTGAAAGAGGTTTGTTTCCTAATGTTCAACATGAATCTCCAAAATCATCATCTGATGCTGTAGTCCCTTAGTTTACCATCTGCTGTTACCAAGGAGGGTTTGACCCCTTCCTTTTTGTTGCTGCCTTTCACATAGGCTGCTATTAGATTGCCTTTCAACCTTCTCTTTGCTTGACAATCCTCATTAGTCATGTGCTGCAGGCCCACGAACATCTTGTGTGTTGCTATTGATAGAGGAAAACAGGAAAACTGTTAGGCATAAACAGAGTTTATATGAGTTTATATGATCTATAAGAGAAGATCAGCTTCTCTGAGATCACTATAGTGCAAGCCCAGTGGTCCCCAAAACTAACATTTCTGTGTTTCTTTATAAAACTCTGTGTAAAAATACACATAGTGCATATAAGATTATTGTCTGTGAAATCAGAGTTGCATGGGGACGCAATTGTTCCCCTCCATTTTAGGTCTATATTTTTCTCACAGCTTTCAGCTAACATAAATTAACCTTCTGATATTTGGCCAGAAATTCCATGGTGCCAGTATGTGGATACTATTTTCCTAAAGAGGGACAGGACCATTTCTCCCTCTTATTATCCGTCTCTTTCCTTTCTTGTCCCCAGAGACACTTTGAGGAGAAAGAAAATGAACATTTTGCAGAGGACTGTATTCAGTTTTATTGCTTTCATATTCTTAATTATCTATAGACAGAAAAACACAACAGGAAAACCTTTTGCGGTGCCTTGTGTATGGGAGTTACCTTTGCTTTTGTGGAAAAACTGTTGTAATTCAAGAAGGCTTTTACTTCATCCTGTCATTTTGTTGTGTGGAATTGCAGCCTTGTGGCTTCAGCTTGAGCTCTTCTTAGTGTTAATGATGCTGGAATACATACAGTAATAATCAGCAATTAAATTCTACTATTATCTTATTGAAAGCCAGTGGTAAATATGTTACTATTTAACTACTATGCTCTGACTGCACACGGAAAGTCTGCAAGAGAAGAACAATGCATTTTCCTGTCCTACAACTGGTGATGATAACACCTGAAAGCTAACTGGTTTTGGTAGTTCTCACCTTCCCTGGAATTGCTGTTCATTCTCTTTCTTCATGTGTAATAGTTCTTTGAATCTTATTGGCAGTGATCTCAGCATTATCCACGGTGAGGGATTTATTTGGCGTAATCAGGCACTGTATAACATTTCCCAAAGGGGCATCCAAGTTCAGAAAGTATGGTACAATCTCCTAATATTAAAGAGGACTTTGAATTTATTTTGCCTAACTCTGATGGTTTCTTTCTGTTCAAGACTGTTTTTTAAACAGCCTGGAGCTTGGTGTGGAGTCCCAGGGACAGTGGTCACATCTCATATATGCTTTCTAGAATTATCTTTGGAAATAAACTCTGGGATCTACATAGCCTGGAGCATAAAACCCCAACATAGTTCATAATCATAGGGAACAAAGAGATAAATACTTAGGAAAATTCAGGCCTGATAGATGTGAAGAGGAATCACATGCCTGTCACAGTCTAATAGATCTTCCAGAAATTATGAGAGCCATTGCTTAATTTACTTATTTTATTTTGTCTGGCTTTCAGTGTAAGAGGTTCTAAGGAAACGTGAACAAAATCTCCCTAGCATGTAATTTTAGAAATTCACCATATAAGAATTGCACTGTTCATAAAAAAAACCCTAATAAATAAATTAGATCAAGTGAGTACATGGATCCAGGACAGTTATGTTATATTTTTTTTTCTGCTATTTCTTGCCTCTATAACTTTGATTGGTAAATAACCTATCTTCTCTGTCTCTGTCTCTTCTCTCTCACAGTTGCTAGGGATTAGTGGTACCACCTGGCCTTCATGAGATGCTCTGAGGTTAATTTTTTTAATGGCAATAAAACATTTAATTTGTGTGGTACATTTAAAAAAAAACCCATAAAACAAAACAAAGTGTTTTTACACGTTAATTTATTATAGAAATGTGTGCTATGAGAAATAATGCATTAGAGGTGCTTGGGACAATTTGCATAACTTGCAGAGAACTATGGTCATTCCAAACATGTCACAATAAACAACTTTATATCCCCTTTAGTTTCCAATTTTTTTTTGTGGCTCTTTAGTGTCACAGACATATTAGCGAAGTGCTTTGCTCACCCTGAAAGCAAACATGGCACAAATAAAAAGTAGCTCAGCCTAGTGCTATTAAACTGAGTTGCTTAAGAGTTGTACAGGGCCACAGAGAGCCTTCAGCTCTATAAAAATCTTTCTCAAGCTGGTAATGAATGAGCGATGTCACCATAGTTTTCCTGTTCATTTGTGTAAACAACAAACATTGCTGAGTTTTCAGTGCACAAGCTAACGTAGGACTGTACTGTCTTAAAATCCACAATGCCTGTCAGTATAATTGTTTCCTTTGCTTCCAAATGTGAGAGTGAAATAAAGATGCCAGCTCCCGGTTCCACCACTTAATTTGTGACATGTTTCAATAACAGCGCTTCTGGGTAGTCAAGGTGCAAAGAACAGTCTGTTGGAAACTCTGCTGCTGCTGCATGTCAGATAAAGTCAAAGGCATCACTGGCAGCATCTCTGGTCTTTCCTTATGCTGTTACACCTTCATTCTAATCAGAGTTTTGAGTCTAATTATGGAAAACAAGCCCTCTTAAATTCACAAGTGTGAAGGTCATCCAGAACTCACTTTTCCTCAACAATACACAGACATAGACACATCTGGCCTCAGTGCCTAAGACATGGTTTAGGCTCATAGATTTAGGAAGCTATTTGCCATCTTAAACTTGGCTATAGGTTTCCTTGTGAAGCAGTAAATATGAAATTTGTGCTCTGAAAAAAAAAACAAAACAAACATGCCAAATAAAAAAGTTGTTAGAGAAAACTAATTAGACACAGGGTGAGGAACACAATCTAGAATAAAACTGCAAGAAAATCCCTATTGAAGAGGGTTGGAAGTTTTGATGCAGTATGAGGTTATGCTTCAGAGAACAAAATTGTTTTATGAATAACTCAGTGATAATAAATAATAACTAACATCTGCTGAACTGTTAATCCAGTTCTACCATGAAATTATTCTTAGGATAGTCTCAGATACAGAATTAAAAAAAGGAGATTCACGCAAGGAGATTGCCCTGCTGGAAGTGACTCAGCAGGATTTCTATTGCTTAGTGTGGTAGATAGCTAAATGTCTGAAGGGATAAGACTTCCTTATCAGTTTCTTGTCTAGTAGCATCGGCAATTAGTAACCTGTTTGATTTATTTCCAGAGAAGCTCTGTTTACTGTCAGCTGAAGGGGCTTCAACATGCATGCACAAGAGGTTCCAGTTAATTTGCTGAGTCTTGCTGTTGATGCTGAAGAAATTTGCTGACCCTGACCCTGCGTTGATTGTCCAAGCCCCTGTTATCTGTCTCCTTTTCACTTTGCACTATTAATTCCTAACTCATTACTTAGCATCTTGTTAGATGATTGCATTGTTCCTCTTTCTGGCTGTTTAGCGTCCTCTGAGCACTCCTCTGCTCTCCTGAAGTCTTGCACACATTTACATAAACATACTAGCAGAAGGAAGGGAGGAGAAAAGGAGAAGATGAATCTCCTTCGGCAATTTCATGATGGAGTGTTGAGCATGGATATACGGAGCAGCACAACTGGGAAAGAAAAGAAATCTGAAATAATATCCTGCTGATGAATTTATAGCTCAGAAAAAAGTGCTTTAGACCCTCATTAAATGACATAGCTAGGGATAAAGTATGAAGCTAGAAGATGCCAAACTTAAACTAGAGCAAACAACAGGAAAATTCTGTACAGGGAGTGACTCAAGTAGTAGAATCTGAGAAGGGAAGGAAAGAAGAGAAAGAGATGCTCTGTTGCACCTCTGGTGAGCACAGTCTTGAAAAAGAAGCTTCAGATTGGTTGTTGTCCAGACAGTTCATATATTTAACGTATTTCTTTGTTTAAAAAGAAAAATCCTACAAATCCAAATTCTTTTAATAACAGAATTAAGACTTATGGACTTGTCCTTGCATTCTTTATCTCTTTATAAGTGTAATGGGCAGTATGCACTCCAAAAGAAGTGCTTAAGAAGCCGTAAATCTGAAAGGGTACGTATTATTAGCAGAAAGTGCTTGTGAA
Organism: Anarhynchus alexandrinus; assembly: GCA_008711295.1. Taxonomy (NCBI): domain Eukaryota; kingdom Metazoa; phylum Chordata; class Aves; order Charadriiformes; family Charadriidae; genus Anarhynchus; species Anarhynchus alexandrinus. The sequence continues at coordinate 81,567 of VUYV01000166.1, read as the reverse complement.
ATCCTTAACCTTGTTTAAAACTATTTTACATGACTCCCTCAGTCAGAATCTGACCTACATTCTATCTTCTCTTTGTTTCACAATGGATTTTCGGGTGTTCCTGATCTTGTCCTCACCTATATTGAAAAATAAATCACAGCTTACTGACTGAGCATATCATTGAATCATCTGTTAAGAAAACTGACTGATAATAATGCTTAATGATCAAGGCTTACTAAATGCCTCAACACAGCTACATTCCTTAGCTCAGTAAGAAGAACCCAGGAGCACTTTCAGATGGATACTGTTGTGGTTTTTCATTGCCCATCAGAACTACTGGTTAGCTATGTAGCTGTGATTATCCTAAACTGATCCTATAAGGAAACATCAGTACTGCCTAGTGTTACCGACCCAACTTAGCTGACTAAATTAGAAGCTTAGTGTCTGTTGACTCCGTAGCTGATGAAGAGAATGATTTAGAACAGGAGCTTAACTTAGATGTGCTGAATTATCTTCTCAGGGTGTCTAAATAGGTCTCTGCTGAATCATTCTCAGAAAGCCGCCCTCTCCATCCAATGACATAATGGTACTTTATGAAAACTAAGCATCTGCTGTAGGCAGTTCTTTGAAGAGACTAAGTTAGAGAATTTACCTGCTGCTGCTTTGACACACAGGAACTGGAGTTGTAAAATGTAAAATTCATGCTGTTTTTGATGGATCAGGAAGAAAATTGGTTAAATATGCAGAACTTAAGGAAATTAAAATGTTTTGAAGGTTGTAGATTCAAGTGACTTTATTTTATTTTTTATATTATCAAATTTGGCTCACCTGACATTTGTATGCTCGCCACATCACTCTGATATATTAAAAATGAGTTGATAATTATAATGATATGTTTTAAATGAGAGTAAAATCTTTCCCCAATTATGGGACAGAAAATTAAATAAGAATAAAAACATATGGTATAAAGATGTCATGGACACTTAAGGCATCAGAAGGAGTGTACCATGACATTTACCAACACTGCTGGGTTCTTCACCAGCTTGCTGTTTGGCCTGGGATCTCTGGTTCTTTAAGCCCAGTTAGAGGTTCCTACAATAAGTAGAAAGGTTTGACAATTTTGGCCTAAATTTCTGAAAGCTGAGTATAGTAGTTATTAGGTGTCTCCCTCTTAGCAGGCTTGCAATTTAATTAGTTGTTTACAAGGGCTTTGGAGAATTTTGTGAGAAAGGTATTGTGTTTGTGTCCTCCCACGTTGTCTCTTGCCCAATCCTTCCTCCTCTCTGCGGTCATTTGAGGGATAAAGGCCTACCCAGTAAAGCATCAACATATTAATTGTAGCATTGTTTATAGTATTGAAACCCCACCTCCTTCCCACTTCCTGCCTCTGAAATTTACGTTGTCCAGGAGCACAGAGTCTTTCTCAGCCAAAATAATGGCAGAGGTGGCAAGCTTGCTTCACTGGTATTGAATCTTACAACTTTTGCTGAGAGACCCTCTTTATTTTGTTCCTATTTGTTCGAACCTAGAGGATATGCTCACGTTAACTCACCTTTTAATTAGCAACTAATGCAACTGACGCATGAGTAAGCTAAAGAAGGAAGACTTCTCAAAGCAGTAAGGATAAGAGTTTGAAGGACACATAAAAAATAGCTCAGAATGGCTCCCTAGTTTGTTCAGGATGGTTCTTTATATTCTGAATGTTTTTATTTCTCCTCTGCAGCGCTTTTCTAGTCTAGTTTCTAGTGACTTAGATAATGGGGTGCTCTTGGTGACAGGAAATGCTCCTTTTATGGAATGTTAAATATGATGTTCGGTTATGCTTTTATTACTTGTAGCCCATGCCCATTAATTTACTTATTCAAATGATTCCTATTTATCTGTGTAATTTTGATACTTCTCTTTGTTTTGCTTTATCCCCCAAGTTCTCTCGAGTGTGTCAGTATCTTTCTGCTGTATAGGTGTGCAGAACTTGCACATTTCAGGTGGATTAAATCCAGAGATAACAGCATATCAAATAATTTTTTTTTTTGCTCGAAGATTCTATTGTTCATAAGAGAATAATTTAAAGCAAGAAATATATATTTCTGTAAGCCACAGAATTTATACTGCCTGTTTTCCTATGGTTTGATTGTTAAATTACCCTATACCTAATAAGCACAAGTTCTGAGAAAACATTTTGTGCAATGGGCGATTTATATTCTCTGTCTCTCTTTCTCTGATGTGGGTTTTCTTGCGGCTTATAATAGAGTTATATTTATTGATAATGTATTCTAACATCAGTGTTATTACTTAATGCAAAACACCTTGCTTTTTATAGTGTTTGCCCTATAAACTGTATCCCCAAAATCTTGTTACTAAATAATACCAGAATACAATGAAGGAATCTGGGACATCACAAGAAGAAAGCGTTGAATGTATCTCCAGGTATATGGTTTGACTAACGTATTTTTCTCACATGCTTTTTTGTTTGTGTGTGTCTGGGTGGGTGTGAGACTAATATTCAGTCTATTGGCAGTTGTTAGATTGTAGTAAAAGGACAGACTGGGGTGAGAAAATGAGGCCTGATCTTCTCCTTGCTCATATCAGCTTGAATTTGTCATTGTTTTACTGTGCTCCTTAGACTTATTCCACATCACACATTACAGCTTGACCTGAGCCATGCTAGATAATTAAGAACAAATTAAACATCTGTACTACAAGAAAGCAGAGGTGAGATAAAAGCACAAAATTTGCATCTGAACAGAGATCTAAAACTGAACTTATCCTATTTGGAGAGAGGAAACTCTTTCTATTTCATACTGAAAATTCATGAAATGTAGGCTGTTTCTTTTCATTTCAGGGTTTTCTCCCCCTTAAATCTTTAGCTCCTGAACTTGGGCTACATAGAATTCTTTATCTGTATCTGTATAAAAACAAAAATAAAAAAAACCCTGAAAATATTCGAGGATAACAGAAATCTTTACCCCAAATTAGTAGATTTTGTTCTATGTTTTGTGACTTTTGGGTGGACAACTCATTATTTTGAACATTGGCAAAACATATGTGGATGCTGAGCAAGTGGGCATTGCAGGTAACTCTTTGCACCCTCCCTTCAGGTACTTACACACGTTGATAAGAACCCTGCCCGAGTCTTCTATTCTCCAGGCTAAACAGTTCCCGTTCTCTCAGCCTTTCCTCATATGAGAGATGCTCCAGTCCCATAATCATCTTTGTGGCCCTTCACTGAACTCTCTCCAGAGCTCCATATGTCTTTTGTACTGAGGATCTTTTGTACTGAAAACTGGACACAGGACTGTAGGTATGGTCTTGCCAGAGCTGAGTAGAGGTGGAAGATCACCTCCCTTAGCTGGTTGTTTGCGTCAAAGGACCTTGCTGTTTGGTGAAGTTTGGTGACTATAGTTGTAAATTCTTCATAAGCTCCAAAAGATCTACTGAAATAATCCAGAGCCTCATGGAAGACCCAAGGGTTTTCTTCAATTATAAGTGAACAATTTCCAGTCTGGAACTTGTTCGATGGCATGCTCTTTCCTAGGACAGGCATACATTTCAGTTCTCCACAATTTCCCCAATTTTCTCAGCATCAGAGAAAAAAAATGGTATAGCTAAGCTTCCTAATTTTTCCTTATAACTTTGTATGATGAGGAACTACATTTCAGAGTTCATTCTTTTAATTATACTGTAGGAAGCGTCGCTATGACACGGGGGGAATTCTTGTTTATCCTTTTTCTTTTCCATCCATTCAGATGCTGAACTTCTTTTGATTTCTTGTGCTGTGTAAAAAGAATACTGGCTTTTTCTGGCTCCTGAGATAACCAGTCTACTGTCAGGAGGGGTATCAAATGACCTATCGTTTGCTATCTTCTGTGCCTCAAAATGTGGGCTATATAAATCAGAAACATTTTGGTTATTCATTTCTCCTTTCCCTCTGCTGCCACCATATGGTTAAGTGTCAGTAAGTCTGGAGAGGATGAACTAGGGTTAAAGCATTGCATTTCTGTACTTTTGCTGATTCTTTTTTTTTTTTTTTTGCATCCAAAAAGTACCTCAGATGGTAGGTGTGCATTACTGATCTTTCAGTGAAAGTGTTGAAGATACATACTGTCTCAAGCAAAGGCCATGGTAGCTCTAGAGAGAGGCACCATGTGTTTGACTGTCTCTTATCAGCCACTTTTTTTTGACTACAGGATATGGGAATCCCCACTCCTCCAGGCTGCCAAAGAGAACAACCTCCCAGCCATTAGGAAACTTCTCACTGATGGAACATGTGATATCTATCAGAGAGGTAACTTGCTTATTTCTCACAAATGGCTTTCTGCGGAAGGCAAGAGCCTGCTACAACGAGTAGAGTAGTATGTTTGTTAGTTTGCTAAAACATTTGCATTAGCTGACTCAAACTACTTAAATGTATGCCGGCAGCTTTGCAACAAAGTGAGTTTTCTAACTTGGAGACCTCATCAAACCGTAAAGGAATGGTGAAGATCAGAGGTTTGCAGCTTGAACAGGCCTTTTTTTCTGGAGGGAGTGAAGGAGGTGATTTACTGTGGAATGTGGTCAGTGGAAGGGCTGTGTGCTCATTCACTTCACTCCTACACCTGCTGTCACTTACAAACACCTGTTCAGCTTTCAGATTTTGATGGGGTGAAGGACAGAGACTACGCAGTTATGTGGCTGTTAACATGTCGTATGATAAAGCAGGACCTAGCAGCACTCAAGGGAGGACCTAGCACTCCCATAATTCTCCACCCCAATAAATCCATTTCTGCTCTTGGCCCAGATAGTTGAATGTCTAGATGACTCATATGCTTCTCCTACTGTTTTTAGGTGCAGTGGGGGAGACCGCCCTTCATGTAGCTGCCTTGTATGATAATGTGGAGGCTGCAGTGATTCTGATGGAAGCAGCTCCCGAGCTTGTCAATGAGAGGATGACATCAGAGCTCTATGAAGGTAACATCTCAGGGAACAAGGATGGGCAGGATTTTCTGCAGGGGGAGGGAGGAAGTACTACCTGTACATTTAGGAAAGTGACTTATACTGTTCTTGGTTCAGTATATTACTAAACTGTTACACAGCAAAACCAACATACAAATAGCTCCTGACCATTTGTGGAAGGTGGTGTTATATTAAACCCAAGTACATACATGTGCAAACATGCAAATGTGTAAATGACAAACCCTTAACCACAGGTGGGCCTGTTGGCTATAGTGGGATTGCAAAGATATGTACAGTTTGCTTTCTGCCATAGTCATGTGTAACAAAGGGGACATCTACCCTATATCCTCTGAAAGAAGAAAAAATGGTTCTTTGGTTGAAAAAGAATAGGGATTGAAAGCAAATGTGGCCACTGCTTTTGAGTATAGACTCTGAGCCAGGTTTTTAAAGAATGGTTCTCATTGACTACACAGAAGTGCCAGACAGAAGAAAAACCACTAAAATAGTAATGATAGGGTTTTAAAAATTCTGATACCTAGTTTGATGGATTAGGAGTCTGCTTTGGGAGCTTTGTCTTGACCTAGCCTTCATGTCCCAGGAAGGAAAGCATAGTCTTTTCTGAGAGACGCGAGCTTTCAGTGTGCCTCCTGGAAAAGTGCGGCATGTCTTGTTTTGTCCCAGAAAAAATCTAGAGAGTGCATCCTGTTGGCTTTCTTGGCAGGTTGTAAAGTAAGTTTTCATGAATTCATAAAAGGTTTAAATAGAATGGGACCTCTGGAAAATCTGTAGCCCAACCTTCTGCACACAACAGGGAAAACTTCAAAGCTAAATTATATAGCCACTATGGATGCAGTTCCAAAAAACTTAGATTTACCATGAGTGAAATGTGAACTGCAGGCTACTGATCAGCCTGAAGTTGCTTTCTTGGAAGGCAAAGTTTTATTTCTGTGTCTTACAGGGCAGACAGCTCTCCACATTGCAACAGTGAACCAGAACATCACTTTGGTGAAGGCTTTACTCAAGACTGGGGCCAATGCCTGCACAGCACAGGCCACTGGGCACTTCTTCAGGCGCAGCTCCCAGAATCTTCTCTATTTCGGTACAGCCTTATCTTTTCCCCTTGCTGTTATGTGTGTGTGTGGGGGGGAACCAGCAGAGTGATGAGGGAATATAAGGGAGGCTTGCTTTAGTCCCCATCTAAACTGGATAAGTAGAGGCTCCTGTCTCCAAGTCTCACCAGTCACACCCCTTTTAGCAAACAGTAAGACTCCATCTGAGTATGTAAATACTACATAAATATAAATATATAAATCATACACATTTTATATATTTGCATGTATACAAAAAATATACATTGCCTAAGAATTACAATTTAATTTCTTCTTAGCAGCATATACTGCAACTTACTTGTCAACCTTCTGATGAAGATAATCTGAAAAGAATGCTTATTCCTTTTAGTGTTTTGTGGGGGAAATCTTCTTTTCCTTTCTGAGTAGGATGAGGAATGGGGCAGGAAGTTTGCAGGTTACCTGAAGTAACTCTTCCTTTCATAACCTCTGGCTTCATAGCATGGATAGATTTCCCTCAGCATGCTTCAACCTCTCCTGCCTCCTGTGGTCTTAATGTTGTTTCTCCCCATTCCTTTCGTTGCAGGAGAGCATGTTCTATCATTTGCTGCCTGTGTGGGAAATGAGGAAATTGTACAGTTGCTTATTGAAAATGGAGCAGACATCAGAGCTCAAGATTACCTGGGTATGTGCTGTGGGGCCTAGTAAATTGCTTACAGCAGCTCTGGACACTTTAAATCAGACTCTGTCATCGGTGCATGCACATATTTTTGTCTCATTACAAACAGCTGTGGGATGAGGGATGTGCCACTGTTATTGGCAGCAGTCAGTTGCCAGTCTTTGCACAGGGCTGGGCTATTCCCTATACTTTATCTGCTCTGCTTCCTTCATAGGTAACACTGTTCTTCACATCCTGGTTCTCCAACCTAATAAGACATTTGCCTGCCACATGTACAGCCTGATACTTTCCTATGACAGGAACAAAGAGGGACCAGGATCACTTGAATTGATTCCTAACAATGAGGGGCTTACTCCATTCAAACTGGCTGGAGTTGAGGGCAACACTGTGGTGAGTTTAAGTGACACAGTTGCCTCTTACAGAAGAGGTTATTCAGAAACGGAGAACGTGAAATAATATCATCCAGACCAAGCAAGTTTGTGCATGTTTTTAGTGAGTGGAAGATACATAACAAGTCCTTTTTTTTTTTTTTTGCCAAGTCTCATGTAGGACCAGAAATTTCTTTATCCTAATGAAAGAAACAAATGCTTGAAGAACCAATCCTTTGACCCAAATTTTGAAGCATTTTTGTTAAACAGATATTAACAGAGAGAGCCACTCCAAGCAATTTTTTAAAAGTCTGACTGAAATTATTGTCTTTGTGGTCTAGATTTCATTACCCTAAACGTGATACGTAGAAAACTTCTTCAGGTATCCACAGACATTTATTCATAGTCAAGAACTTAATATTTAATGTAAACTCTCATCCTTCCTCTTAACAAAAAGACAAAGATGGTTAGTCTTTCTTCTGTAGATCCACAAAGGACAGGATCATTTCCCTTGCCACACATCTTTCCTAAAAACTTGTAGAAGAGTATAGTAGAATTATTTTTTTTCTGATCAACATAAAATTTCATATGAAATCTATTGTCAACATGTACAACTGTGTAAAATAAGTTCAGCAGTTTGATCAGAATTTAGAAGAAAAATCATTTGTCCTTTACTTCAAGCATGAGCTAATAATCAATTGGGAGTCACAAAATGTTCTTCCACTTCTTAACCTGCTATAATTGTTCCTGAGACATATAAAAAGCACAACAACTACCAAATTCAAAGAAAATACACTGTAATAAAGAGTTTATTAACAACTTTTTTTTTTTTTCATTGCAAATACACTATATACTGGAATGCTTCTGATATCTTCCATCGCCTTCTTTTCTCCTCAGATGTTTCAATACCTTATGCAGAAGCGGAAGCACAATCTCTGGTCCTTTGGCCCTTTGACCACTGTGCTCTATGATCTCACAGAGATTGACTCCTGGGCTGAAGATCAGTCCTTCCTTGAGCTTATTGTCTCAACCAAGAAGAGAGAGGTATTGTGGGCACCACATGCTTTCTATGTGCAGACAATGGTGATTATAAAAGGAGAATGATGAGTTTGATGTTTCAAGCTCTTTTATATTCTCCATAGAGCAAGGACTCTGCAGGGAATACATGAAATGTAGCAGCTTTTTAATGATCTGGCTACATCTGATGCTTTACACACAGTTTCTGCTGAGGTGTTAAAGAACTCGGTATGAGCAAGCTACAAGAAATGACATTGTGTGATTCAACAAAGGGTTCTCTCTCTTTCACTAGGCTCAAAGATGTCAGTAACTAGTAGCTCTACCGTAGCTCTAGCAAGTAGCTTTCTGTAACTGGGATACTGATTAACTCTCACAATGTCCCTGTGAGTCCCATGACTATGTTCAGAAATCCTAAACTGGAATGCATTTTAAAACCACTCATTATTGTTGTTCCCTTCACTTAATGACATTGCTCATCCAGGTTATGGTCCAAACCAAAGCAGGTGAATTATCTCTGCTGTAGGCTCAAAAACTTGTAGAGGGATCACTAAGAAAAAATGGCAGAGTGTAATATCTGCTTAAGACTTTCAAGGTACACTACCCCATCAGTTGTAATCACCTTAAATAATCCTAATAGGACAGGAAATTAATCAGAAGACACTTTAATTAGCACAATTCTACTCATTCTGAATTATTTTAATCTATAAAAAATTTAGTTAAATTTCACTAACAAAAGTTTCTGCTACTAGAGAGCTTTGCACAATGTGGAGGAAGTCTATGAATCTCTCATTTGCTTTTATTTAAAATCTTCTGAATTTCTATGTGTAGCGATTCATACAGAAATTCAGGGGAAAGAAGTCTATGTCAAAAAAATAGAACAACCTTACAAGTTGTCGAGAAGACTAAACCATAATCCTAAAAGAAAAAAGAATATTGCCCCTCTGTCTTCTCCCAAAACATAGTGCATGCAGATCCAAGATTCCTAATTTCAGAGCGTAAAATGTCCCCAAATACCATGACATATTATGATTTCTTTATTTTCCAGAATGCTCTTAAATATGAGTAATTGCAATTTTTGCATGCATAAATAGTAATTCTTTTTTGTATTTGATATATGTTTGGTCCAAAATGTTTGCTGTCTCCTCTAGAAGAATGCAATATGTCACCCCATCCTATCATACCCTCCCAGACCAGTATTGGACTAGAGTAGTGTCTTTAGGCCCAGTCAGAAGCAGGTTCTTCTTGTATTAAGGGGGATGCATACACAAATAGGTACGAAGATGTAGTTTCTGACCCTTAAGTGGATGAAAAGTGGCAAAAATAGAAGGGAACTAAGCTACAGGAAGATTACAGTAAGCTTCTAAAACTACATCATCCTTTTGAAAATGAAATTTACTCTCCTATGCAAAGAATTCTAGAATACTGACTTCTACACAAAACAGAGCACCTAAGGCTACCTAGCTAGGTTCATTATCTCTCGCTTCTTTTTGATCCTTTAGTATGTCTCTTAGGCCATTCAAGAGTCATGTCCATTTACTGAAACATACATATTCCTTGCACTTTGGGCAATCTGTCTTTGGCTGACTTAGAGGAAGCAGGGCAATGTAGGAAAAGAAGGAAAACATCTAGAGTGCAATAAGAAGTTTTCCTTCAAAACAACCCCCTTAAGCCACTTTGACTTATGTCTGCTTCTTGCTTCTTGCTGTGGTCCCCTAAACATTGCAGTAGGATGCAGCTCTAGAAGCATTTAATAAAGTGTGTGGGTCAAATTCATAAGCAAGTGTAAAGTACACCCTGTTTGTCCTACTTGTGCTCTAAGCATCACTCTTCTAGCAGAAGTTGAAGACTTGATATAGATGATTCAATTAAGTATCACCCAGATAATAATGCAGAAACTTAAAATGTAGTATTTTTACATAAGCCATGGAGCTTTAGACAAATACTGATCTAATTTTGAAAAATGTTCTAATTTTAGAATCCCAGAATCATTTAGGTTGGAAAAGACCTTCAAGATCATCAGTTCCAACCGTTAACCTAGCGCTGCCAAGTCCACCACTAAAACATGTCCCTAAGCATCACATCTACACATCTTTTAAATACCTCCAGGGATGGTGACTCAATCACTTCCCTGGGCAGCCAGTCCCAATGCTTGACAACCCTTTTAGTGAAGAAATTTTTCCTAATATCCAATCTAAACCACCCATGGCGCAATTTGAGGCTGTTTCCTCTTGTCCTATCGCTTGTCACTTGGGACAAGAGACCGATCCTCACCTTGCTACAACCTCTTTTCAGGTAGTTGTAGAGAGCGATAAGGTCTCCCCTCAGCATCCTTTTCTCCAGGCTAAACAACCCCAGTTCCCTCAGCCGCTCCTCATAAGACTTGTTCTCTAGACCCTTCACCAGCTTTGTTGCCCTTCTTTGGACACCCTTCAGCACCTCAATGTCTGTTTTGTAGTGAAGGGCTCAAAACTGAACACAGTATTTGATGTGTGGCCTTACCACTGCCAAGTACTAGGAGATGATCACTTCCATAGTCCTGCTGGCCACTCTATGCCTGATACAAGCCAGGATGCTATTGGCCTACTTGGCCACCTGGGCACACTGCCGGCTCATATCCAGCCAGCTATCGACCAACACCTCCAGGTCCTTCTACACCAGGGAGCTTTCCAGCCACTCTTCCCCAAGCCTGTGGCATTGCATGGGGTTGTTGTGAGCCAAGTGCAAGACCTGGCACTTGACCTTGTTGAACCTCATACCATTGGCCTCAGTCCATTGATCCAGCCTGTCCAGATCCCTCTGTAGACCCTTCCTATCCTTCAAGCAGATCAACACTCCCATCCAACTTGGCGTTGTCTGCAAACTTACTGAGGGTGCACTCAATCCCCTCATCCAGATTGCTGATAAAAATATTAAACAGAACTGGCCGCAGTACTGAGTCCTGGGGAACACCACTTGTGACCAATTGCCATCTGGATTTAACCCCATTCACCACAACTCTTTGGACTTGGCCATCTAGATGGTTTTTTTACCTGGTGAAGATTATGCCCGTGTAAGCCATGAGCAGCCAGTTTCTCCAGCATATTTTCTTAGCCTAAATCATCTGATACGAAAGACGTGTATTGCTGTACTAATGGCAACATTCTGTCATCCTCAGCTCTATGTTCCCACATACAACAAAAACATTTCAAAGGTTTATCAGATAAATTTTAGTTGTTAGTCTTTTCTTTTACCCTCAGTATACCATAAGAACTGAGGGTGATTTCCAACCAATTATATACATGCCTTTGTTTCCCTTTTACAGAAAAGGCCTTGTTGATATTTTGGCACTCGTTTGGCAACCTCAGAAAGGATTTTTGGAAAAGTAGCTTATTGCTCGTGTGAAACCTGCATATGTTCTGTGAGAATCGCCAAATAATTTTTTCCCTTTTATATAGGTAGAGAAACTTCAAATTAAATGACACTGCCTTAAAATAGCTGAATCCAACTGCTTTTCGACTATCTCTTGAGTAGACCAAGCCCCTTGACCTACAAAGCAAGCTTTGATCCTTCATAATCATGCTAGCTATAGTCCTGTTTCTAGACTTTGAGTATTTACCTATTCTACTTATATCAATAGAAATTACACTTCCATTCAGGGAAGACAGACGAAGGGCTACAGGCTTGTTCTTCAACTATAGGAAGTCACTACAATTATGGCTTCCGTTCAGCTATACTGATTTCTTCCAGATTAGGAATGGACCCTAGGCAGTTATAATGAACTGACAGAAAAACACAAAAAGAGTCCATGCTGATTTTCTGGGCTTGCAGGCACTAGTAAACAAAATATATTTGTTTTACTTTTGCTTTAACAGAATATGGCTTTTAACTGAACGAAAAAGAAAATTTTGTTTTGAAAATATTTCAAGGTGATCCATTTGATTCCAAAGTAGAGATCTAGCTCTTCAACTACTGCGGATCCTGGAGGCCATGATAACCTGTGTCATTACCATCCATCTGCTTTGGAAACAGCATTTGTCACTTCTGTGGAATACACTTCCTTGCAGTGGGACTCTATGTAGTTTATGACCACTAGGGAATCATGGGCCAAATTTTTCAAAAGAACTTTTCAGTATGAAAAGACCCTAATATTCTCTCTTCCATTTTATTCACATCAGCATAGGGCTCTTGTCACTACAGCGTTGAATACATGCCAATAGTGTGTTACATACTAAAATTAACATTTTTCCCACGTGGTTCATTCTTTCTTCACAGACTAGTTTACTAAGCAGACCATCTAGTTTTGGGTGGGCTTGACAGTGATTACTTTTTTGCACACAATATTGTGTGTTCATATTGGACAAATTAAGCTAAAAAAGTGCACTTGGCCTAGATTCATCCCATCTAATTTTTGTCACCGAGGTGTTTAATTAAGTAAGACAGATTCCTTAAGTTTTACATGTGGTTGATAGAGAAATGCAAGTAACTAAGAATGTCCAGAGAGCAATTTAGATCTTAGGTGACCTGAATGGCAGTCCGTAGGACCCTATTGCCTACAAGGAGAGAAATCTTAGGATAACCACATCACTAATGAAGATACCTCCTTTAGGTACCTAAAGTTATGTGATGGGGTTACTTGTAGTAGTGATATTCTAAGGACATAGATGAGGCGAAGTTTGTAGGAAGAAGTAATGACATTTATTAGACAGTTCATGTAGCCACAGTTTCATCTTGTCCTAGGAAAACAGTTAAAAAGAGTGGAGTGACATTGCTCTTTCCAAGTTTTATAGTTGTCATCCCAGCAGCAAATCAATAGATTCACTCAGAGGCATAGATTAGCAATGTTCAACAGAGGAAAAGATGTTGAATTTTTTTTTTTCCATATTGTCTCACTGTATTTTCTGTCCTTTATATGCATGTGTGCAAATCAACCAGATCAAACATAAGGGCACTGAAGAAAATTTCTGGATTTTTCATGTTAGTTTTTGAAATGGAGTTGTATGATAAGAGAAGATTCTTCCCTCCAGTGCTCATAACTTCAACGTTCTTTTTATAGAGCCTCTTTGTCACTTCTAAAACTATGGTCTCAACTTTTTTTGGTGAAGCTTTCTTTTTGTATAGAATTCCTCAGCCACACAGTATGTATGGATATATGCAGATCTTTGACAGAAACACAACCCCAACTTATGCGTCAGCACTATTTTTCATATCATGCAAGATGCTCACTGAAGATTCTGTTTATTTCTGGAAATGTATGTGGTCGTCTAGATATATTTGAGCTGCAGCAGTGCGCTTCTAAAAAGAAGGACCCAAACTTTGAGTATAATATAAATAATGTAAAGGAAGTACGTTGAAAGAGCCTGGGATTTTTTTTTACTGTATATCTCACTGCAGGTATACTGCAGCTTTTATCATCACAGATGGATGGTGAAAACTTTCAAAAATCCAGTCTGTAAACAGGCTGCATTTAGGCAGAAATAAAGGAACTTTGGAAATCTTTCCAAAGTCCTCTTAGTGCCTGCTAAATCAAATTGATATCACTGACAGTTTTTCAAAGAGAGCTAAAGTCTAAAGGACCTTATGATACATTTCCTAGAGATGAGGATTTTCCACAAATGCTACTAAAGTTGATAGAAATAGCTTTTGAAACCAATGTTAACTTACATGTATAAATGCAGAAGTCCAATTTGGAGAAAAAAATGTAAGTCAATTTCACAAGGTTGCACAGAAACTTTTTTCTGTAGCTGAAAATAGAATTCAAATTATCTTATTTTCAATTTTGTGTTCTAATAAGAATGTATATTTCTCACAGAGGAGAGTATCTGTCTGCTGTTAAGTGCACTGTGCTATCTTGCATACACAAGATATTATGCAAAATTTATTCCAGTTACAGTAAAAGACAATTCATGAATTGAAGTAGTTTTGTATGTATTTGAATCCCTGGACTTCACAGGATTTATAAAATTTCTGCGACTGTAAAGTTAGCACACCCCTAATATGTATATATTAATTATTACTTATTAATAATATCTTTTATTTTCTGTAACATCCTCATGTATTTGCATTCATGGATGTAGATCATAGGTCTGCCTCAAGTGTTTATATGCGTGCAGGCCTACACAGACAACAAACTTATTCCAGTATCTAACATACTTCTCTTGCACTTCCCACTGGTACTCAAAAGCTGCTCTCTGCAGGATATATTTTTTACCTTTTTTCAAAGCTTTTTACTGGAAAACTGAGCAAATCCAAACCCACTTGAGCGTTCCATTTTTGCAAAACAAATTCAGCCTCCTAATGCTGAATAGAGTAGGCGAGAATAGTTTGTTAACATTCTCCCAGGAAACAGTGTGAATGATGCTTAGAAACAAATGTCCTCGTGGCAATTAATTCCTTCTTTCTGTCTTTCTCAGGCACGCCAGATCTTGGACCTAACACCTGTGAAGGAGCTGGTGAGCCTGAAGTGGAATATGTACGGTCGTCCCTATTTCTGTTTCCTGGCTTTATTCTATATACTCTACATGGTCTGCTTCACTATGTGCTGCGTCTACCGACCACTGAAACCCCGAACAGGCAACAAAACAAGCAGCAGAGACAATACAATCTATGTCCAGAAAATGCTGCAGGTACTGTGTCTATAGGAGTCACGGCCCCATAGGCAGCATTGGGCAATTCTAATCTACCCTACTCAACTGGAAGTACAAGTCTTTCCCAATTGCCACCTATTGCAGCTGTCCTCCTTCTCTCTTTCTGCCAGCTGGTCTTTGTCAGTGAGGAACATTGGGTACGCTCTGTTCTCCATTGCTGGGACTGGGCTGGTTCCTGTGGCCTTGTCAGGCCTAGTCATGTTTATTACACTAACAGTGGACCTTCATGTCCACCGTCCTCTTTTTAATTTCCTTTCACTCCCTTTAAAATTTAATTTTAATTTCCTTTCACTCCGGGTTTGGTTTGGTTTTTTTTTTCAGGAATCATATATGACATATGAGGATGAGCTGAGGCTGGTGGGGGAGCTGATCACAGTCATTGGAGCTGTAGTAATTTTGATCCTTGAGGTAAGAGTGAGCTATATAGTCTCAAGTTTAATCAAGACAGATTTTACTTACTAGACAAACATGAGTTTGTGCTCACAACTTGGTAGGGGTTATTTGCTTAGTCTAAGTGCTTTGATATACGCCTATGACAATAGACTCTGTCGACAGTATCTATTGGATGAAACAATGTACACGTGACAACGTACTAATAAGACTCCAGGTGTGAAAGAAGCAATTAGAAGAACTGGCCATGCTATCAAGTACTATCTGCAGGGTAATGCCACAGTTCCCGTTAGCAACCATCTCAGCTGTTGCATGAGATTCCCATCCCTGGAGGTGTTCAAGGCCAGGCTGGACGTGGCCTTGGGCAACCTGCCCCCCCCTGCAGGGGCCTATGGCAGGGAGGTTGGAACTCGATGATCTTCAAGGTCCTTTCCAACCTAAACCATTCTATGATTCTGTGATTCTATGATCCTTAGAGATACTTCACCCAGCACCCCTAAGTACTCATGTGTTTAGGGATGCTGACTGAAGTGATTTCTGTGTATACACAGAAAAGTTTATATTTAATTGGAGATCAGTGACTCTATGGGCCTATAATAGGAGCCTCACTCAACCAGAGTTCAGAAGTGGACATGTTTAGGTGTTTGCCTTACCATGAACTCTCTCTCAAAAAAAGCAAAAGTTCTTTAAATTAAAACAAATACATCCCCCACTCAGTTTTATTATAGTGTGGAATAGAAGACTGAAACTTTCATATGAGAAAACTCAAATGACGATGCCAGGGTGAACCAAAGTGAAATGGGGCTTGTAAACAGCTTTCTCTCTGCCCATATATGTTCCCTCTGTCCATATATGTTCCAGAAGGACAGGTCCTTCTTCTGTGTTTGTTCAGGACTCTGGGGCTACACTACAACTAACACAGTGAGTCTGAGTTATAACAAACTCCTTTGATTTCCCAAGACGGTCTTCACTTCCGAGGTTCAGCTGTTTGCCTGGTCTCTTCTCAGTAATCTATATCAACTTTAGGCTCACAGCTCAATGCTGCAACATATCTCTGCCACATACCAAAGTCTTTCAATCTGCCCGAGCATTCTTAGCTTTTCCAGCAATCTCTGTCACATCCTGAGAGGGGCCCTCCTGACTCAATCATTCAGTTTTTAAAGTAATATAGAAATCAAGCTATGAACCAGTAAACAAAGCAGATGCAGCTGGTCCCAAGATCCTGTGAATATTGGAGGTTAACATGACATTTGATAGTATAATGGAATCCGTCTAAGTCCTAAAGTCAATAGGATGTCTCTCTTAGATCCCAGATATTCTTAGAGTTGGAGCAGCGAAATACTTTGGACAAACCATCCTGGGAGGGCCTTTTCACATAATTGTGTAAGTACACCACTTTTTAAGTGTAATAAATATATTGTCTCTCATTTTCCCCATTGCTGTCTTTTGCCAGATGAGTCAGTTTCTCCATTCTTTTACAGTATTTTTTCTCTTTATTTACTTTTCTTACTGGCTCAGCTGGTGTGTAGGTAGCCAGGTGAGTGGACATGTAGAGTTAATAGTGCTGAGAGGTGTCTGCCTATGGGGCTGGTGTCTATATGTGCCTGTCTTGGAATTTTTTAAAAGAAAAGAAAAAGGAAGGTAAGATTCCTTTACTGAAGTTTTTTCACTGTCTCTTCTTCCTTTGCAGCATCACGTATGCTTGCATGATTCTAGTAACCATGGTGATGCGTCTCACAAGCACAACTGGTGAGGTGGTGCCCATGTCCTTTGCCCTGGTGCTAGGATGGTGTAATGTCATGTACTTTGCAAGAGGCTTCCAGATGCTCGGACCCTTTACCATCATGATCCAGAAGGTAAAAGACACAAACAAATATGGGCTTGTTACACACATCCTGATGCGTCTTTGAAGACAGGGAGAACTGAAAGAATGCTTTTTCTTCCTCAGGACTAGCATTAATGGCAAATGGACAAGTTCTTGTCTACATAGAGGTTTTGGGACTTTCACATTATCTCTTCAGTGCAGAAGTTTCCTTTAGTCTTAGACTCTGGAAAATAGTTTACATAGGGTTGCATTGTGGCTTGGTGGGACAGCTGGGCCTTATGGTGGCTCTGTCTTTGCTCTACAGATGATATTTGGAGATCTTATGCGCTTTTGCTGGCTCATGGCTGTGGTGATACTAGGCTTTGCATCAGGTGAGTCTACAAAAGGAAAACAGCATTATGTTACCCCTGCCAACTTCTTTAGTATGAATTAAGTGCATGGATTTTGATTTATTCTCAGGTTGCCCTTTGAGTTAGCTGGCAAAGGTGGTGATGATATATAATTTCTATTTCTTTGAGCATGCTCACTTTCCCAGTACTAATTTCTGTTCTCATGAGTTTGGTTTTCAATTCTTGCTCTTTCCAGGTTAATAGAAATTAGGACAGTTCAGATAATTCTACATATATGTAAGTCAAGGTTTAAAAACATACTGCATTTATGGTATTTGTCTTTGGAAAATGAGATTAACACACATAGCTTCATTATATCCTTGAAGAAGAAAAGATCACTATTTTGAGAACAAATAAATAATCAAAGTAATTCTGAGTCATATTCTGAGTTGGTGATTCTAGTCAGGGGTTTGTCCTTCTTATTCTGGGTACCACACTAGCATAGAAACACATGCAGCTCCTTCCCAGACCACTTTGTGTTGTCAGCATCTCTTATAGGACCCTGTTGTTGCTCTTGGAATGTGATTACCATTGTTAAACTCTCTCTTTTTTTTTCCCCTATTGCTCTCCTCTAGCTTTTTACATCATCTTCCAGACAGAGAATCCTGAAAACCTTGGGCAGTTCTACAACTATCCCATGTCCTTGTTCACCACCTTTGAGCTGTTCCTCACTATCATTGATGGCCCTGCAAACTATGATGTGGACCTGCCTTTTATGTACAGTGTGGTATACTTTGCCTTCGCCATCATTGCCACCCTCCTTATGCTCAACTTGTTAATTGCAATGATGGGTGACACTCACTGGAGAGTGGCCCATGAGCGGGATGAGCTCTGGAGAGCCCAGGTAATCTAACTTACATGGTAGAGGGTTCGCTTTGAATAAAGAAGGGGAAAACTGTCCAGGAAAAACATGCTAGACAGTGCAATTACATACTTTGCCATCTTTGCTCTAAAGGACGTACTTTAAAACATTTCCCTGGCCTTCACTTTTATCAGGTGCTAATACAATAAGCCATGTCCTTTTAATTCTGTTTTATGGCTTCTGTACATCAGCCACCAAATTTCTTTCATCTTTTCTATGAGTGTAAAGTGTCTAAGTGCAAGACTACTCTTCTGCACATCTTCCCATGCGAAACTGTCTTCCAGTATTTCTTTGCTATGTGGGTATTCCTACCTTATTTCAGTTAGCAGCTAGAAGCCCATCCAGACTTTCTTGTCCATCCTGTGTTTTCTTAGCTCTTTGCTCCTTATGCATGGAATCTCTTGTTAAATAGAATTAAAGGTGCATCTTTTTTTTTACAAATCACATTTCTGTGTAACTGAGAGTTAAATTATATCTATAGGGATTGACTGAGGGGAGATAGAATGCAAGGTAATGACTACAAGTAGGTCAGTAACATCTTTAGATCCGTTAAGTGAAGTTGGCCTGACTCTTGCTTGAAAGGCAAAAAAATTAAACCAGATCAGTGATATAGCTACTTAACAGGAAATCTATTTCCTAGTATTTTTCTGTGAGAAAGCAATAAGTCAAGTGGTTAAATGTAGTTGTGTGGCCACATTGATAAGTTCTGATGATAGTTAATGCAGATATAAATACCGTCCTCTTCTCTTGCTTGCAAATTAATTACCCTACTCATTGCCATCAGATATAAACAAAAAGAAATTTAACAGTGTTTTAAGAGCACCATTGCTTCCTCAAACAATAGCACAGTTAGGACTAAAATAGTGAATCACCCTATAATAAATGGAGTATTGACTCTGATTTTTCTTCATTACATATGGAGCTGTAATGAAGTACGGTAATGGGTCAGTACTCATAAAACTGATAATTTTGAAAGAGAGTCTGATTTTTTTCTAATTCATCTGATTTTTTTTGTGTTTGTTTTTGTTTTTGGTTTTGTTTTGTTTTGTTTTGTTTTTATTCTAAAGGTTGTTGCTACTACTGTCATGCTGGAGCGGAAACTGCCACGGTGTCTCTGGCCTCGCTCTGGAATCTGTGGGCGGGAGTATGGACTAGGGGACCGATGGTATCTCAGGTGAGTTCTCTTCTAGTGTGTGCATATAGGATCCCAGAAGAAGAATCCAATGTATAGATGATAATGAAGAGCCTTTCCAGTGGCCTGGGGAGGAGTGTTTAGAATCTTTCCCTTCCAGAATATAGACTCCAGTTTGTTTTCTGTCTGTTATTGATAGATAAGCGTTGTCCCCTTCAGAAAGCTCTGCTGTGCAATTCCTTGTGAAATCAGCTGGTGTTTTCTTATCCAGTAGTCACAGGAGACAGACACCAGAAATTACATGGGTTATAAGACCTGAATTTTTCTTTCAAACTTCTTATAATGAGTATCACAAAGCTTCACTGCTGTGCTTGGTTGGCTGTCCCTATCTATTAGATGCATGAAATGGCAGAGGCAGAATCAATCAATTAGGCATTCAGCAGCAATGAACAGGTGATTCAAAACCAGAACAGGAATAATTAAAGGCAAGATTTCTTTCTGGTGTGAACCTAGTAACTATATTATACTTTGCAAAGACTGCATCAGGTGGCAAATTGTAGGTCCAGGATTTCAGTTTAGGCACTGAAATAATAAGCAAACTCTCTGTAGTCTAGATAACACTAGATTCCTCATTTATTCCGATTTTAATCAATATTTATACCAGGATGAGAAAAGATTTAACTTTGTTTGGGCATGCGTCTTCTTTTGCTGATAAAGCCAGAAGGGGGAGTGGTGGCTGTATGAAACAGGACTTTCTACAGGTTTTAGCACCGTAATGAACCTTGTGGATTTTCAGGTTTGCTGGGCACAACAAGCAGACCTAAAGTGGTACCAATATGCAACACCTTCAGTCCAAGGTGCAGAATATAACTTTGCAAGAGCAATATCCCAGCAACAATTCTTCACTGGATGCTATGAGAAAAGAGTGTTGGTGTGATCTAGTTCTGTCAAATTACATGTGTGTTCACTGAATATAGTGTGGGATAGCATTACAGATGACAAGTTATAAGTAATGTACAGAAGGGCTGGTGGAAGTAGAGCAGTTAAATAAAAGTTCTGCAAAAGATAAGTGAGATCCTGAGGCTAGCAACCATGGAGTATCAGAGGAGAAAAGACAAGAACAAAGGAAATGGATTAATATACCTGTATATACAAAGGATCTGGAGCTAGCGTCAGGTTGGGTAGGTCAATAGCTTAGGGCCGGCAAAACAGAAAGGGTAAGTCATGACCGGGAAATGGGTTAAAGGACATGAAACCACGGGCAGACAAGGGTACTGAAGTCAATGATGGGGATGAAGGTCTAGGTGATAATTGTGTGCTAGCAGCTGCTAGCACCGTGCCTATAATCAGTTTCTTATTTCTGTCTAGATTTTCTGGGATGTCTGGGTCAGTAGGCATATTTTGGGGAGGGGCTTGCTTCTTGTGGCTGCTTGATTTTGTTGATAAACTGGCACTTTTCTACTTCATTCAGTTTATGTTTTTTAATACTCTTACAGAGTTCAAGACAGGGTTGATCCCAACAAACACAAGATGATGCGGTACACAGAAGCATTTAAGGCTCAGGATAGGGATAACTATGACAAAGGTTTGGAAAAGCTGGAAATCAACGGGAACATCCTGTACAAGAAGGAACTGTCTGCTCTGTCATTGTCACGGAGCACATCCAGGACTAGTTCTCACCGTGGCTGGGAGATCCTGAGGCGCAACACCTTCCAGCAGCTTCGTGGAGAGGTTGGTCATGCCATGGAAGAGGAGGTCTATGATGTCTAAGAAGCCTCTTTTTTTAGTCCACAACACGGATCACTTTCACCACGACAGTTGTCTTCTCCAACTGTTCATACACACTCCAGCATGCTACACACATTCATCAGCCTTGAAGAACTCTGCTGGTGAACAGTTCATGGCATCTATGCTATGATATGTGAATGCAGTCTTTTCTCTCCTACTTTTAAGTGTCTGAGCTGTTGTGCTGGTACTTGCATCAAACTGGCGGGCTTGCTGAACTAAGTTCTGTGGTGGTTTGTTATGCTTTATAATGCCCTACAGACATGAGCAAAAGAAGTCAGCAATGGATTTCATCCATTTACAGAGAAGTGACCAGTAAGCCCTCTCACAGACTGTTACATACAGTATAATCTCTCCCTTCAGTTTCACAAAATCCCAATGCTCTCATAGCAAAGAGCGGACTGAAGTTCTGTTTTATGATTTGGTACAGAACTGAAAAAAAACCCTACAACTAAGCTCAGGAATGAAGGTAGTTGCTGACACTGTGATGATTAAAAGGACTGTAACTACTCAGCTGGCATTCAGGGCCTGACAGATTTTGCCTTCTGAAGAAAGACAGTCTCTTTTAGCTGCATTTTCAATATTGCTATCTTAGCAGGACTGTTTTAGTTTTGGTTTTGGTTTTGTTTGCTTGTTTGAGGTTTATTTTTGGTGGTGGTTTTCTTTGTTTGTTTGTTTTATTTTGTTGTCACATGAATGCACTTTAAGCTTTTGAAAAGAAGTGATTGCTATTGCTGGGAGGATTGTGAAGGATCTGAAGTGGGAACCTCTTTTCCTAATGAGAGCATGTATGACCTAGTTAGGTGACTTTCAGCAGTGTGAATTTCAGCAGAGCTATTAATCTTCCAAGTGAGTTGAAGCTGGTATTTTGTTTTCTGTGGAAGAGTTGGATTCTGAACCATAGTTCTCTGAATGATTGAGCCATTAAAGTTGGGTAGTGAACTACAATATACCACTGAAAGAAATGGAGAGGAAATGTTGGGTAGATGAATAAGAGCTATTGCAGAGGCAGTTCAGAAACTGATGTTCTCTCTCTCTGTCTCTCTGAAAGTCTAAAACTATCCAATGAACAACTGAGTCATCCACAAAGTTCCCTTCCAGGCATGATGCTGTGCCAGTCTACCAATTTGTCATCAGTCTAGGGCCACTTTAAGAAAAATGGAGAAATGTTCAGAGAAATGGACTGTCATTTCAAAGTTTTTTTTGTATTCTCAGGAGCGTGGAAAGCAATCCATGGTCTAAACATTTCCTTCCAACAGGACTGGTAGCAAAAACTTTGTTTTTTAAGAAACCAAGGATTATTATCTAGCACTAGACTTTGAGCCAAATCACCCTGTGAGAATCAAAGCAGATAATGAAAAAGCTGAATACAGTGGCTTTCTGATTGTATTGAAATATCACAGCAAACATCTCCTCTCTTGCAGGTGCTGTAATGAGTGTCATAATCTTTGCAATTATGTGTGTTTATTTAAATGATCCCTTTCTCTTACTTGAATGTGTATTTATGCTCCAATGGAAGACTGACAGAAGACTGCCTCTCTGGAATTCAACTGCATACTTTTGAGTTGACTCATTTTGTTGAGTTGAAAGTGTTGCCTGGTCTTGCTCACTTAAGTATTGTCAGTCCTTCCCAAAACCTTTGGGGTTTGTACTGGTGGTCTATGGAGATGGGAACAAAGTGGCACATTAACCAGAACTGTGGATTGCTGCTGTAACTGTAGATGAATTTTCTTTCATAGTGAATAGGAAATAGCAGGAAGTGGAGAATTGTTGGCTTCCCCCTCCTCCCCCTGCCCCCAAGTATAGTAGTCTTTTCACTAGTTTGAAAACCTGCAGAAAAACAATTAAGATTGAGCCGCATATAGCGATTTCTTCTACAAAAGGACTCCTCTTTGTGACATAATAATAATAATAATAAAAAAAATAATATTTAAAAAGCTAGTTTGAAGTATAAGCTGTGTAAGCCCTGGTTCTGATTTTGTGTTCTTCTTCATTGCTATAAACCATAATGAGAATTTTGATCTTGGAACTCAAAACAACATATTGACATTGCAGGAGGCAGAACAGAACTCAGTTAACAGTGCTAAGCATTTATAGATTTCTGTATCTGCTCTCCATAAAAAGAACAGAAAAAATCCAGGAGCAGATATTTTTAAGGAAGTGCCTTTTCTTGTAAAATTACATTCTGTTAGCTTTCAAACTTGTTGCACAGAACTCATGTACAGAACAGCATCAGAATTGTGTGATTTATTTCCTGTTGTTGGAGTTGCCCAATTTAAATAAGATAGAGAATCATAGAATGTTTTGGGTTGGAAGGGACCTTTGAAGGTCATCTAGTCCACCTGCCCTGCAATGAGCCCGGACATCTTCAACCAGATCAGCCCCGTCCAACCTGACGTTGATTGTTGCCAAGGATGGGGCATCTACCATATCTCTGGGCAGCCAGTTCCAGTGTTTCACCACTCTCACTGCAAAAAATGTTTTCCTGATTGCTATTGGAATTTGGCTTCCAGTTTTCTGGGGTGACTTGCATTATTTAATCCTGGAAAAAGACCTTATACAAAAGGGAGCAGAATATTTTACCAATAGTCAGTGATTCCCCACTCAAGTTTGCATAATCTTTTTGTTGATGATGAGTGGTGCCAACCATTTTTAGCATAATTTATTTGATCTGGAGGATAAACAGCTATAGAAGAAAATTTGAGGTGGGAAAAGTCAGCAGGTATAATGGGCACACCAGAAGCTGGAAATACTAATTTTAATACGTACGTGTGGAATACCTCTCGTCTTTCATTAGGAAATATACACGAGCTGTGCCCATGTGAACCTCAGATGATGAAGTAATAGGAGGCGCTATATTAGCATTCGAGCTGGGTCAATGCAATCTAGCTCAGACTTGGAAACAGCAATGACTACGGTCACACAAAGGCAAAGTAGTTTTGCTGTATTATTCTGCATGAACGTGCTGCTTCAGGATTTGCCTCAATTTTTTGCATTTTGAGTTGTATCCTAAAATTCCAAAACAGTATTGCTCCTCCTTGCTGTTGCAAGGTGTCTTTCCTCTCCCTTCTAACAGTTTTGCAATAATTTCAAAGCAGGCATTCCTCCCCTCCTTGAAACTGCTAACCTCAAATATCTTCTACGTTACTGAAGCAGCTTTTGAGTTTATAATAATGTGATAAGAATGAAGGTTTTGATCCAGTTGCTTGTAGTAAAATGAGAATTATTTTGATGAAAATAAAAATATTAAATATCTGGAGTATCTCGTCTGCTTCTTTGTGTCTAAAATAAATATCATGGGGCAATATTTGTGTTTGTTTCTCTGGTAGCAATCATGGACATTAGTTGACAAATTGTTTGGATTGTCATGTTTGGGTCCATGTTAATTTTCTTTATAGAAAAATTGTATAGTTTCATATACTGATTTCCAGTTCAAAATAAGAACTATCGAGGCCCTTTTTTTTTTGAAGTCATTGAGCATTTAGTGAAAACTGCAGTGCAAGAAGCTATATTTTCCTGTTGGTGGAATGCTCTATTTTGGACGGTGAGGTGATAGTCCTTGCTATGGCTGCTTGCAGTAAAATACACATAGGTACAGAGGGTTTTATCAGTAATGCACATGCAAAACAGATACAGATAGCCCAGTTTTGTCTGTATAATTATGGTTTGCTGAATCTGATGTTTACACCATCTCTTAAATGATTACTATGATTTCCTTTCTAGCCTGGTTAAGGGCTCCATCTTATTATTAGCATTAAAGCAAATAAGGCAAAGAAACTGCAAGTCAGACTAATGGGATGAACCCTGATTAATGAATTTCCATATTCTGATACTTATTCTTCTGATAAATCATAGAAAATTCACTAGCTTACCCAGAAAAACTCTCCTGGGAGGAAATTTGACTCATTCACCCTTCACCCTTCCTTTTAGTGTTCAGTGCTTGACAAATAAAGCTCTAGGGTTTCACCTAGAGGTGAAATAGACTGAACTAACTCTTCCCTCAAATAAATACCAGTGATTCTGATCACAAATCAGTGGCATTGTCTAGGGAAGAATTTTACAAGTCATCTTGGATTTGAAGATATAAGAAAAGTAAATTATTTAAAAAATGAATGAAAGATTTGAGGTTAGCAGATTTCTAGTGAGATCTACCCATTGGCTCATAGAGGAATTGGTTGTAAAGGACATCTGAGCTCATCCAACCTCAGACCACGACTGCCATGACTTTGCCTTCTGAAGTCTTCAAAATCTTGAAGACGGCGATCCAAAACTCCTCTGTATACTTGTTTCTGTGCTGCACCACCCTTGGGGTGAGAATATTTTTCCTAATGTCCAACCTGAAGCTCTCAATTCACAATTGAGCATTATTCCTTTTTATTCAGACATTAGTAGCCTTCTTTATTTGAATCCTCATCCCCTCAAACAATGAAGATTTAAAAGAAAATGAAATTGCAAGTCCATCTTTACTGTCTCCTGTAATTTCCTGTCTCCCATCTCATCTTGTGCTTGTATTTTGTCCTCCACCACCATTTTAGACCTCAATATGAATTTGTATAGGCTCAGATATATATGTATAAAAACCACATTAATTACTGCAGTACTAAATAGATGAGTTTTATATTTACAGGCAAAAAAATTGAGCTATAAAAGTATTACTTAATGCCACTTAGCAAATAGTGTAAAGCTGGAGATTTGCCTTGACGTTTTTCTGATCCCCAGTATGAACAACAACCTTGTATTCCTTGGGGTTGAGGATATACTTGATAGTGCCATTCAGATAGCCTTATGGGTCACCTTACAAACTAGAAAGTTGTGAAGACCTTACCTGCTGACAGACATCAGCTGAAGCATGTTGAAAGGCCTCTGGAAGTAATTTGGAGTGTATGGGTCTTCATAAAGTTCCTAGTAGGCTTCACACAAAACATCACATATTGATAATTAGGACAAGAACAAGAATTTTGAAAACTGTGCTCCCTGAAAGTGTTGCTTAAGGCAAGACTTAAGACAACAAGACAACAGAAGGCTGGTTTAGCTTTGTAGCCCCAAAGAAGACTTTCTGAAGTGCTAGGTTCACCATATTTTGCAAAGTTTGCAGTTTATGTGCTACAGAAGATAAGACTTAAATAGTTTGGCCTGTCATTAAGGAAAGTATGAGGGTTTCCTCCTAAGTCACTGAGTCTGCACCCCACCTTAGCTTGGCACCTTCTTCTTAAATTGTAGTTCATGTACACTTTTTCATGATTCATCCTTTCCTTGGTTTCACCAAGCTTACGGCACACACATGTAACATTTACAACACCAACCCTGCGTAAACTCAAGCTTGTGGCCATGGCTGGGGTCAGACTAATGAAAAGGTGTCAGTACTGTTGATTAGGCTGGAGAAGAAACTGGTTTTTGTGTCATACTGTCACACAGTTTTCAGAGTATTGTCCCTGTGAATAAGTTAGGAAAGTTGATTTTTATAGACATCGTTTCCAAACTTTGAGACAGTAAAATGGGTAAACACTGAAGAATGACTATTTAGCTCCTAACTTTAGAGGAAGTTGCTCACCATTTTAAAACTTTGCTTTACAGCAGGAATAGATCTTTATAATATTGCGATGTTGTGGTACATTTTTAATATCTTTGAGTTGATGGATTCCAAAAAACCAGAAACACTTCTTTGGCAGAAATAACACTGGAATGTAGTGATCATAAAAATTTAGTAGGTGCTAATGCAGACATTTGGGGATCAACAAGGAGCAGACACGGGCGTTTAGATATCAGGGTGTTTGTGTTATGATCAAGTCATTTGGGAGGAAAGAAGGAAGGAGGGAAGAAGGAGGGGAAAGGTGGGAGGGAAGAAAAGAAAGGAGAGAGGAAGGGAGAAAAGAAGGAGGGAAGGGGTGAAGGGGAGAGGAAGGAAGTAGGGAAGGGGAGGGAGAGAGGGAGCGAGGGAAGAACGAAGGAAGGGAGGGAGAGACAGGGAGGATGAAAAGGGAAGGAGAAAAGGCAGGGAGGGAGGTCTGTACAACTTATTTTTTCATCTGAAATGCTGAAATTGAGTTTACATGCTGTTACCTGACCAAAGCAAACTCCATTCTTAATACATGACAATGGGGCCACTTTGACTCTACAAAAAAAAAAGTCCACATCTCCTTAAGGGCTATTTTTCTCTCTCACTAGAGAAAGAGTTTCATAGTACTGCTATAGTCAGAAAAGAAGAAAAGAATCACACAAATCCAATTCCTGAAGCAATTTTTTATAGTAAATCAATGAGAAAAATGCATTATAGGCTGAAAGTTTTCTCTTCAACTATTTGTTTGAACTGATTGTAAACTGTGAGTTCAGACTAGGTTTCTGAATAAAGCTGTAGATGATGATGACTTACATAGCAAACGCTGGAACTTTAACTAAATGTGACAAATCCAAACACTTCAAAGATGAAAATACTAAGTGGGATATTAATTTTCTTGCACTTCAACTGACAGATAAAATGACAAGAGTAGGTTTTAAGGAGGTACAAGGCAGATGCAAGCAGAAGAATTTGAACTATGATTATGTTTTCTTTGTTTTTTTACAAAGCAATGAGATCACAGCTGCTCATAATTTTCCCAGAACTCCATCTATGCTGCTTCTGCACATAGATGTACATATTCCAATATTATCCTTTATGACAGACATGAAACAGAATCTGATGGATTCAGGTAAGAGTTAGTTCTTTATTCAGGCTATGCTCATGGTACTGTTAGCTTGCTTCGTCTCATGGGGACAGTGGCCTGGACTGTTGAAGCAATAGAAACTGTCTCACTCTAATGTGATACACTGGGGATGTAGATGCTTGAGAACACTGGCACGCTTATTCCTCCTATGTCTCAATGTTTGGGATGGGCCTCACCAACTCTCATTGGTAAGACCACATGATATTACACATACGAAATAATCAGGAATGGATCATAAATGTCAATGTGCAAAAGGTCACCTTCATGGCATTGTGTCAAGAGCTGGCATCGGCTCTGGATAGCCGGCACACACATATCTGGGTGTCAATCGTAATTCTAAAGCAAGTGACCTTTAACAAATACTAATCTCACCAGGGAGGGGCTGATGGAAGGAGTGGTTCACCAGCTTGCAGATGGTGATCCTAGCTGGACTTAGAGCGTAACAGTTTCATCAGAATCACGGTCTGGTGAAATCCACGCTGAAAGAAGGTATGTGGTCAGTCCAGGTTATTTTGTTGTAGCCAAGTAGCCTTTAGCCACCACCTTTTCCCAACAAGCCTGGATGTTCACCTCCTATTCTCTGTGAAGGGCAAAGATAGGATATTCTGAAATCCTTTTTACATATGGTAGCAATGTATTTCCCCCTCTTCATCACTCCAAACAGGAGTTGCCATTTATGGCTTTGTGCAACGTTTTTCCTTCATGAATATTTGATCTATAGCCTTGAACACTGCTCAGGTAAAGTAAGCATCATTGGAAGTGATTCTTGAGTGTTTTTAAGAGGGCTTCCTAATATCAGTAGTTCGTGAACTGGGTGCTAGGAGATCCTCTCTTAGGAAAGGACAAATGCAGTCACAATGGCGCTTCTCTTATTAGCAGAACAATCAATACAGACCGAACGACCTAGTGTCAGAACTACTTCCTCACAATACAAAATAGGTGACCTATTTAAACTCAAATGTGTGTGAAAGCTGAAAAGTGAGGGCATTTTCTAACTATAGCACAACTCTTCACCATTAAAAGCAAAAAGGTAAAGCAATGTAGTCAGGAACTCTGTATTTTCTTGGGAAGATCTTTTCTAAAACCTTACATCATCAATGCTTTCCAAAGACCTAAGTCCAAAGACTCAGGCATACGACTGAATGCTGAAGTAATAAAATCTTTATTTTTAAATGTCTCTGCCTATGTGAAACTAGACCTCCTATTGACCGCTCAGAAGATATTGCTAATAGCTAATTAAATAAATCCTTTAATTCACAACAGTCGTGTCTGTGTTGTTGATGATAAGTGGTTCTGACACCCCTTTTGATGTTTTATGCTAAGAAATACTTCCTCTAGATGTGCATTTGTCTTCATATTTTAACCTCCTGTATGTCTGGATTTTCTTTAGTAGGAAGGAAGAAGTATTTTTCTGTTTCTGTCCTTCTGTCCTCTTTGGTCGCTACTCCAGCAGCTCCTTCCCTATATGCTTCCATGTAATTCTTTGAGTACAGAATAGTCTTCCAGCTTGTCTTTTAAAACTCTCTATTTTTATCCCAAATGCCTTTTGTCGATCGGTAGCACTGGGGACACTCCCTGACAGGAAAAGCTATGACCAAGACTTTCCCTAGTCTTACTATATGATAGACTCCCAAGCTGCTTTAGAGGGTTTTGCAGCTCTGTGACAAATAAAAAGCTCCCTTTTTAATATCACATGCAACCTAATATTAAAACTAATGTGCATAGCCTTTTAGAAAATGAGATTTTATAGGAAGATCTTTTCCTGGAGCTAAAATACAGAAAAAATCTTAACCTTCCGAGAGATTCCTCACATATGTACTTTCTCCTGGGTCTTCTCCTAATCTTCTGTCTGCCTCTTAATTGTATTAATTTCATTTTCAGACACAAGTCTCTTCTGGAGTAACAAACAATCCAAGGAAACCTAGAATTGTATTCGTCTGTGGGGCATCTCCACTTATGTACTGAGCCCTATGCAAAAGGTATGCAGACCGGTACATTCAGCATAGGCTCATACTAAAAAGCAAAGGAATCAAAATTAAAAAAAATGAAATAAAGAGAAACATAACTGCGCCTGCTGTAGTTCTGACTGTGTATAATAATGTACTAAAAAGATGGGGCCCATGAGAACAGAGGCATAACCATTTATTTTCAACAGTAATGTGAAAAATCTACCATGTCCCTCCTCATAATGGACTTGTCATTCAGAGGGACATTGCTGAAGGTCAGAAATGAGATAGCTTACCACTTTACAAATCAGTTTTTCATTATCATCTTTGCAGACTCCTAATTGCTGAAATCCATTTAAAAGTCTATCTTTACATACCTTCTCTTCTGCAAGACACCTATACCTAAAGTTCTCCTCTGTTTACACAAAGCATACTTATTTTCTTCTCAGGAACTGAAGTTTTACTCTTGAACTCGTCTTTGTGGTCAGACACAAATGTTACATTGTTACTAGAATATTTATTTTTAATGGCAATTGCATAGCAGCTTCAATAGCATTTTGAGAACTACAGAGTAACATAAGACTTACAGAAAAGTTCAGGCAATTTCCATAGTATTTTCCTTGCTGTAGGCATACCTGAAGAATATGCAAATAGGATATGGAAGCACATTAGATAACTGGGTATGTAATGCAGGTTGCTTTAACTCATTATCCTGGGGCTGCACATTACGTCATTACATACCTGGGCTGAATGTGGAGGTTTGGGGGCTGGGCTTTTGTCTTATATCTTTATTGTACTGACTAGTTTTGGGGCTTCTCCCACACTGGTATCTTCTGCTGTCATTTAGCCATCTAGGTTTCCTGCACAATAATATACAGAGAAAGTTAATTGAATGTGCTGATTTTGCTTAGGATAGAGTCAGTTTTCTTCATAGTAGCTCATATGGTGCTGTGTTTCAGATTTGCGATGAAAACAGAGTTGATAACACAGGCATGTGGTAGTTATTGCTGAGCAGTGCTTGCACAGCATCAAGGCCTTTTCTGCTCCTCACACCACCCTGCCAGCAAGTAGGCTGCGAGTGCACAGGAAGTTTGGAGGGGACACAGCTGGGACAGCTAACACCAACTGACCAAAGTGATAGTCCATACCATATGATGTTGTGCTCAGAAATTAAAGCTGGGGGAAGAAGGAGGAAGGAGGGGGATGTTTGTCTTCCTAAGACACTGTTACACATGATGAAGCCCTGCTTTCCTGGAAATGGTTTAACACCTGCCTGCTGATGGCAAGTAGCGAACGAGTTATTTATTTTACTTTTCTTGCACATTCAGCTTTTTCTTTACCTATTAAGCTGTCTTTATCTCAGCTCACAAGTTTTCTCACTTTTACCCTTCCAATTCTCTCCCCTATCCCACTACATGGGAGTGAACAAGAGTCTGTGTGGGGCTTAACAGCCTACCAGGGTTAATCCACAACAGTGAAACACCAGAAAAAAAAATAATTCATACTACACAGAAGCTTGAGTCAGCAAATAAGAAATGCGTAAGGTAGGAGAGATGACCAGACAATCGTGCATATTCTTGGCAGATAATGTCAAATCAAAGGGAAATAACTCAGCAGCTCTCAAAACTTTGACTTAGGGGTCTAAAAATGGTTCAAATTATTTTCAAGATACAAAACCAGAACACACAGCCATTACATCTCGTTTCTGGCTCTTTCAGCCTGTCTTCATGAAGCTACTCAACTTTTTTGTAGTCATTGGAAAAAAGATGTGGATTTGACCTTCTGAACACCAAATAGATGCCTTAAAAACCTAAACTACAGAGTAAATCTACTAGTGTTTTTCTTGTACTCCAATCTGATTTTATTTAAATTTATCATTATTTATAAAATACTATGAGACCTAGTAAAGAGAAGTGTAATATTACAGCTCAGTAGTTTTTGTTCTGTTGAATAATGGTATCTGAATTCTTGCGGTATTTGCATTTTTTTGCCCCTTCTCAGTATTTCAGGTAGCTCATTATTATGGGCTCCTTGTTCCTGTTTACCTTCATAGTCTCCATTAGTTAAGGTTCATACGTTTTCAGGGTGCTCCTTAGTCATGCTGTTTCAGTCCTCCTATATTATCTG
Source organism: Anarhynchus alexandrinus (assembly GCA_008711295.1). Lineage (NCBI taxonomy): Eukaryota > Metazoa > Chordata > Aves > Charadriiformes > Charadriidae > Anarhynchus > Anarhynchus alexandrinus. The sequence continues at coordinate 49,745 of VUYV01000166.1, read as the reverse complement.
CAACTAGTCCAGTTTCCACCTCTTTCTTTCATTTTCAAATTAGTAGATTTGTTTTATGAGTTGCATCCTTTTGAAATAAGATTTCTGAACCTTTGGAGGTACTTGGTTAATCTATTTCTGTTCATTTTGATCACATCAAGCACACAGGCACATACATGCAAGTGGGAATTGCTTGTTTGTAACCATTGAGCATTTTCTTCACTTACAAACTTCAGTATGCATACAAGTAACCCTTTCCTGATTGTATTTGACGCCTACTTGTATATTTCACCTTTGAGACTCGGAAAGCCCTGTCATGCATAAAAGAAATGCAGTCAGCAATGGTGAGAGCCTTGTTTGACTACTTCTGCATGTCAGTAACTAAACCAAAATCCACTAAAGACGGGAGAGTTTTTAAAAAGTGATTTGAAGGAAAGTGAATGCATGAAACAAATCCAAAAATGATTAAACACTATTTAACCTTTCTGTGGATGATGTTTCATCCATCGTCCTGGCACTGAAAAGTCAAAAGAAAAGAAACCTAACCAGGTAGAACTGTTTAGTATGGAATAGCTCCCCTTTTCATGATATGGCTCATAAAGCTACCAAAGAGATTACTTAGTTTTCAACGGAGACCTTGAGTTTTCAAGTGTAGGTCCTTGTTGCCATACGAGCTCAAAAAGAGTTAGCCAGGGAAGCCTATGCCTAGAACTGAGTGTTTTCTCTCTAAACATCTTATTCTGTATCTTTAGGAGGTGATACCCAACAAGGACAGAACAGGGCAGGGTGCAATCTATTTTGTTTGCCCTCTGTTGGGGCAAGATTAGAGAACTAGGATAATAAGATAATGAAATAATTCAGGTTGGAAGGGACATCATTTTGTCCATACTCCTGCTCAAAGCAGAGTCATCTATGAGGTCTGACAAGGTTGCTCAGGGCTTTCTCCAATCTGATCTTGAAAGCCTCTGAGGAACGAAACTGTACAAACCCTCTAAGAAACATGTTCCAATGTTGAACTGTCCTCATAGAGAAATTCTTTTTCCTTATACCCAGTTGGAACCTCTCATTTTAGCTTTGTTCCTTGCCTCTTGTCCTCCCACCATGCACTGCTGTGAAGAACCTGGCTCCATCTTCTCAGTAAGTTCTTCATATGTACTTGAAGGCTACTATTAGGTCTGCTTGAAGCCTTCCCTTGCCTGGGCTGAACAAGCCCAGTTCCTCCAGCATCTGCTCACAGGGCAAATGTTCCATTCCTCTGACTATTTCCGTGGATTTCCTCATGTCTCATTCAGTTTGTCTTCCTTGTATTGGGGAGCAGAAAACTGCATGCAGTACTCTAGATGTGGTCTAAGAATTGCTGCAAAGAGAGGAATAATCACTTCTCCCAATCTACTTTTTATGTGCCTTTGAATACAGCCCAGGATATTGTTTGCCTCTTTTTCTCTCAGGGTGCACTGCTGGTTCATATTCAGCTTGCTGTTTACCAAGACTCCCATGATCCTTTTCAGCAGATCCGTTCCCCACTCCCATCAGTTCCCAGCCTGCACTGTTGCAGTGCAGACTTTGAATGTACACTTGCTGAATTTCAGAAGCTTCCTTTTGGTACATTCTTCCAGCCTGTCTAGGTCCCTTTGGATGGCAGTCCTGCTCTCATATGTATCAACTGCTCCTTTTGATTTGGCATCATCTCTAAAGTTGAGCAAGCACTCTGTCACCTCCTCCAGGTCATTGATAAAATCTTGAACAAGACAGGCTGCAGGCATAACCTCTGCCATAACCCACTGGTTACTGGTCTCCAGGAAGAACACAGCCTACTGATCAATTAACCAGTTCCCTCTGAGCCTGACAATTCAATCAGTTTCTATGCATGTGATTGTCCACCGATCTATACCACAATGCCCTAGCTTAAACACAAGAATACTGAGCAAGCAAGCATTGAGGGCTTTGCCAAATTTGATGTAAACAACATCTATTGCTCTCCCCTTATCCACAAATCAAAACATTTTATCACAGAAAGCAATCAAGTTGGTCAAGCATGATTTAACCTTGGCAAATCCATGCTGACTGTTCCAAATCACCTTCTCCTTATATCCCCAGAGGACTTGCTCTGTGATTTTTCCACTGACTAAAATGAAACTGTTCAGCCTGAAGTTCCCCAGCCTGTGATCATTGACTCAGTCTTCCACTGGTAGTTCTCCTTCTCATTGAACTGTCCTGCCAAACACAGAGGCCTAAAAGAGCTGGTTGATGAAAGCTGAGCAAAGAAAGCATTATGTACCTCAGCCTTTTCTATGTCCGCTGACTCTAAATTACACACCCATTCAACAATAGGCCATCATTTTCTTTGTTCTGGCTCTTTTTGTTGATGTAGATGCCCTTGTGAGCGTCAGCTCTAGTTGAGCTTCGGCTTTCCTAACACCATTCCTACCTGTTTATGCAATATTTCTCCTTTGTAACCTGACCTTGCTTCTGCTTCTGTATGCTGCCTTTTTTGCACTGTAACTCCATCATGAATTCCCTGCTTAGCCAAACCAATCTCTTGAGACATCTATTTGTGTTCCTGAGTACTGGGATGGACTGTTCTTGCATTTGGATGATGCTGTCCTTAAAGACATACAGGTTTTCCTGAGCTCCTTTAGAGTTCACTCTAGAGCTTCCTCCTGTGGAATCCCACCCACCAGTTTCCTGGAGAAACTGAAATCTGCTCACCTGAAATCCAGGGTCTGTACTCTGCTACTCTTACATGCTTCAGTGTCTTGAACTCTCCTATTTCAAGGATGCCACTGATTATCACATCTACAACCAGTTCTTCCTGCTTATCAAGTCCTTCTAAGAACATTTTCATTGTAGCTGCATAATAATTCAACAAGAGTTTAACAGAAGATTCACTGATTTAGTATGACAAGACAACAGCACTTTTTTTAAATTATTTTCATGTGGGCAGCACTGGACTTAGGTAACCCTTTCACTCCCAGTTTTTCTGTGCTCCTGGATGTGGTTTTGCTCAGCTAGTTAGCGAGGCCAGGCTCTATGTAAGTTCTCATACTAATCTATATAATAAATATAATAAATATAATAAAGAGTCTGTTCCTTAGGGCACATGGAGATGTTTGAAGCCTTGAAAATCCTTTCCTAGTCAGTACTTGGTACTCTATCTGATAACATTTTACTACAGTGGCAAAAAGAGTGAAACATTTTGTGCTGGAATGAATGTGCCTCAATTTGGAAAAGGTGGCAAAGTAAGTCCTAAGAATAGATGCTGTCATCCTATAATGTAATATATCCTGTAATGTAATCCTACAATATATGTAACACATTGGACACTTAGTTATCTAAGTGATTTGGGGGGTTGATATATCAAGCAAAATGAATTAACACCAGTTGCTGACACGAGTCAAGACACCCTGATGGTAATCTCTCCATTCTGCCTCCAAACAGTATGCTTCCACTCTCCCTAAAAACTACCTGTGTCAGAGTACAGGAGTCATGTGGTGTTCTCAGAAGAAAATTCTTATGCATCTACATTCAGGCAGAGCACCATAATAATAATAATAATGAAAATATATCAAATGCATCTATTGGATATACTCATGGTAATACCAACAGAAGCAAAGCATCAAGAAAAATGGTGCATTTTATTGCTGCTGAGGGTTTCCTAAGTTCATTTTGATAGGCCACCTTGTGTGTGATGACATAAAGAGTGCCTTGTCTCTTGGAAAGCCCACTAAGCCAGTGTACTTGTGCTGAAGTACAGCATACCCTTGCTAAGTTCAGGCTGACCCATTTACCTCATCCTTCTTTGCTGTGCACAGCAACTAGGAGGGAGCATCCACAACAGCCCTGCCCTATTTATTACCCAGCGCTGAGCAACAACAAACTGTTATGAGATATATTTGGTGCTAGACTTCAACTAAAGAGGAACAAATGTGTCTGACCTATCCATACTCTAAACAATTCCATGTTTGGGTCCTTATCCCCTTACCCAAATCCTTGTTGGTGCATGGTCTTTTATGCAAACGGTTTGAATGCATATGAGGTAAGTCTGTATCTGAGTGTGGGTAGGCCTATGCTCTAAAGGCAGGTAAGATGGAGCTATTACTGGTGTTTATCTGAGATGCCTTCTCTGGAAATGGGGATAAATAGGATGATGTTAATCTCTTCCTTAAATCCTGTATCAATCTATCCACAGAAAACACATGGCTGACTGACAAAGCAAAATCTTAAAGATGTTCCTTCAGCTTCTTCATCATGGTACATGTGTGTGTAACTTTATTTTGCTTGGTCACTAATGGGTGAGTAGACATTTCATCTTCCTTCAGCACAGAAATGTGCTTTCTGTTCATCTCACGGAAGCACACATCTGAAATGAAAGTCATGTTACCATGGATGATGGAAGCATAAACAAAGGAAGAAAGCTGAAACTCAGCTTTTCATCAGCATCCCATATGATCTTGAAGTGCTTGAGGTCTGCTTCAGAGTGAACTTTAGCATGGTATCATGGGAATATATTCTATGTATTCTAGTGTAGCTACTAGAGGAGAGTATTGCGCTTACTGTTCAGACTATGACAGAGGCAGGGCTTTGTTACAGAGTTTACAGCCATAAGACTCTATTCACTCTTCACTAATTACAACAGCTACTTGAGTTGAAGTGATTAGTATAAAGAAGTGTGGCTAGATATAGTGGTTTGGATCCAGACCTAAGTTAAAAAAAAAAACACTTAAAAAATCAATCTATTTCAGTAAGATCCAGACGACTTAGAAGCCATTATGCAGTCATGGGGAACTGCGAACTGTAAGATCTGATAATCATAAGAGATATACACTCTCTGCATTAGAGCAGGAAGAAGTTCTTTGGACAAAAGTGGAAAAATCTCATACTAGATTGTGTGCAGATGTAACACTGTGCTGACCATGCATAGGTAAATAAAAGCAATACGATCTTCATTGAAAATAAGTGTTTTTCACATGGCTTGAAGAAAATGAGGGGATTTCCACATATTACTGAGTGCAGAAAACATGATCACAGGCAATGCAGTGACTGTGGTTTCCTAGTAATTAGATTTTACATAGTAGCTGGAACAGACCCCATGATGAGTTCAGATCCTATTAATGGAGGTGGTTTTACAGGGTGGAAACACCGTGCACTGCTGTATTATAAATATTTCTTAACAACGAACAGGAAGATGTACAGGTCCTTTTACACTTGAGGTTGAGGAAGAACATGGAACTATTCTTATGCAGCCCTGCTGGAGAATTAAAAAAAAGTAGTATATGGCAGTTTACATATGGAGCAATGGAAACTTTGGTGATCTGTCATGTTGGGAAACAAACCATTTCTGCTTTATTCACACAGATGCTGGGAAAATCTCCAAGTATAACATCAAAGTTAAGGTGTAATTGCATTAAGTCTTGTCGGATCAGGTCCTAAGTATCACCAAAAAAAACCCAAACAAACCAACGAAACAAAGGCTTCCAAAAATTATGAGAAAAATAATACAAAGATAATGATTTATTGGGATAAAGAAATTGCCCATTCCTCTGATGGAATCCTTTGCACAGGTACAGTATAATACTGAAGACTCCTAAATACTCTTGACCCCATGTTTCTGCCCATGAGGTACCCTAATCACCAATATTTCTTTGGCAAGACATGCATGCAACTACCCAAATCCTGGCAACACTGATTTATAAAGTATTTGAACCCTGGGGGGGTACTCAGACTCCGCTGGGAACCTCATGTGCGAAGCATGATCTTCCCAGGCACGTTCTCAGGCTGTGCTAGTGGCAGTTTAGCCTGCACCTTGGTGGGACACAGTGCTACAGCTCTTACATCCCATGCCCTGCCTGAATCTGAACTTTTGTTTTCCAGACTGGCACAAGACTCTTTGGCAGCTCTCAGTTCTTTAAAGCTTTTCTACTTGAAAAATCCCTTTGTGGCTCTCTCTCAAAATGTTATGATGAAGAGCTTGTTTTCAAGGTAGCTGAAAAAGTAAATAATCCATGAATAGCACTCCCAAGTGTTTCACAAGACTGAATGAGCTTCCCAGCTGTGAAAGTCCTAATATTAGTGTTAGAATTTAAATATTGATGCTAATACCTATTTGTTAGGGCTTATTCAGGCCCTATTTTCCAGGTTCTTGAATAACCACAATGGCAATTGTCAGTAGCTGGGAGGAACAGGGTGTTAACCACGTTGGGTCAGGCTGGGTCCCAGACATCCCTGGAGATCCTCCACAGTCAGACCTCCCTGATGGTAGGGTTGTACTGTCCCACTTTGCACTGAGGTGGATCATTTCTATGAAGTGGAGAGCATCTTCCAAATAGTTTGATCTTTACTGGTTGGTGAACTGCTTCAAGCTGTTGCTTGTTGACTGGTATGGCAAGTAGCCAGACAAATACTCCTGAATAAGTTTTCTTTCTGTCAGTTATGTGGGGTTTTTTCATAACATGTTTCTAATTGTGCTTATTTAACTAAAGTTACTTCCCTAATAGTAACATACAGAAGGTGAGACTGTGGGCCTCTGACATTAGCCTAACTATTTAAGTTATGCCAGCTCACTAAGTCAAGACACTTGCCTCTAGAAATTAGGAACTTATGCAAAATGTTGTTTGACAAGTCTCCTAATTTTATTGCATTTTTACATTTCTACTGACTAACTAGAAATATCTCTGAGAAAAAACATAATTATGAAAAGAAAACAGTTAAAAATAGCTTTTAGCGCATAAATGAGGGAAGTTTTTTATCGTCAAAATATCATGAAGTTGTCAGAGACTCCTCCATTTGAGGATTCATTTAACTTTGTACATTTAGTAAAAATGCAGTTTAAAATTGGGCCCAATGCTGTAACTGCCTTTTTCAGGAACTGCTATATTTGAGAACAACCTTGTTGTCCGCAGCGATAGTACTATCTGCATATTTTCAGAAGGCTTCGTGCCTGTGGAACTGGACATACAATCATTCGGATTGTAAAGGAAAAATTTCTGCTAAGCTTAGACCTACATTTAAGAAGAAAAAATTGTGACAATGTTTAAATTATTTTTTAATCTCGTTCATTTTGGTGCATTTCATCAAGATTATTTTATGGAGTTAAAGTTAAACCTAAGTAAATATTTTAATCTTATCCTTTTCGAAAATCTATAAAGAAATGTCCACCTTCTTGAGTGTTTTTAAGACTGTATTACCATATTATCTGAAGAGCTCACGTGTTTTAGTACACTTGCCCTCTCGAGTTCCTGTGAGATGAGTAATGCCCATAGCCCAGGCAGATCCCCAAAGAATCCTCCCTTAAAAGTACACTCCTGAATACCTTAAGGTAAGTCACTTTGGCCAAGAATTTTGATATCATACAGGAAGTCTGGAAGACTAGGCAATTGATCTCCAATCCTCCAGTCTAGAAACTGGGCTCAGAATTGGAGGGTTAAGTGTAAGACAGCAGAAATGCAATTTTTAGCTGTAGGAGGACAATTGTATATTCAGGGTACTCTCTGACTAGAACAATCACTCTTTCTCCATTCTGTCTTTCTAATTTCTTACATTCTACATTTCTCCAAAACATGCTTCTTCATGTAGGAGAAGATGAGGGGAAGGAAAAAGGAAAAATTATAGGACCAGAAATGGAGGAATAGAGGACAGATAGCAATAAGAGAGAAAAAAAGGGGGAAAAGACAAGTGTTAAGTAATTCCCAAAAAGTTTTAGATCAGATCTATAAGATTTTATGCCACAATGAACATAAGGAAAAGCTTCTCTAACATAACCACAAGAAGTGAATGCTCCCTCTAAAACACAGCTTGAACCCTGTTTACATACCACCCATGTGATCACAGATCTGCAGGGAGTAGTGATGAATGTTTCCACTGAAGATGAAGGGGTGAGATTTCTACCCAATGATATTGTCATCTGCCGTTACAACTTCAGAGATAAAAAAGAAACAATAAAAATATTGCCTCAGATCTCCTTCCTTCACTTTGTAAGCATAGGGCATATGAATTTAGCAAAATCTAACTACAACTAGTAAAATATCACAGGCTGAGACAGAAGAAAAGAAAGTACTCCATGGTCCATTTTGCCTTAATCTTGGGACAAAGGGGAATGTACCCTTGAAGCAAGTGGAGGGTATCGTGGATATAAAGTTAGATTAGTCTTGAAGGAGGCATGACTTTCGTAGGATGTTTATGCGAGTGAGGTTCTGCTCTGCGTCAGTGGTGGAACTGTCATTGGAATGGTGGTGCAGGACTTCAGTTCATACAGCCTTGATGTGAAGATCACAAAAAGGGAAACAACATCTGTAGACATGCCAACAGAGTGAGGATGCGCTCTTGCTACAGACAGCAGAGCATTTCTAACTCCCAGCATTCATCCGTTCTCATCAAAGCAATAAAGAATATCTGAAGTATTTTCCTTGTGAAAGGACAGCTTGGAGGAATCTGTTTTAGTGTCTCTCAAGCTTGCTTCAGAGCTGTGTGTATGATTTATTTTTTATTTGAGAAAATACATGAATCATTCCATCTGGAGATGTGGATTCAATTATTCCTGTTCCTCTACTGCTATATGGTATTCTCTTTGCCAAATCAATTTTCCTTTCCAGTAACTTGTTTCTTCTGTTTGTCAAGACAATAGACATAGTTTCACAATGTATATTGTCTAATAGAAAAATGTTGGTTTTTTTTTTAAGACTTCCAAGAATTATCATAAGTATACTGTACTTAGACAATAAAGGCACTAATTACTTTTTCAAGCTACTTCTCAAAAACAGTAGGTGTAAAAGAAAGGAGAGAATCAATAATTTGTTCAGTCCAACATTGCCCAGATTTGCTAGAATAGGAGTGCAAATTATTTTCCTTATCATATATTGAAACCCTGGCACGGCAGAGATCCAAGTGAATCAGGATTAAAAGACATTCTGAAATTTCCATTTGTGGCTGAGAGGTTCCTAATCATCAGCCCTGGCTGACCCATGGCTAAAATGTGCAATGGAAGTTGAATCTCACAAAAGTTGTTTCCCCAGCTCTGAGACTGACAGTGCATATGTGGAAGAGAGATGTTTCCCAGAGACGTGGAACAAATGCAACAGGAAGCCCTAAAACGTTGTGACATGAGGATGGATCTAATGCAATGCACACACCAGATTCTGCCAGGTCTTTTTCTTTATGTTTTTTGCTTAAGGCATAAATAGAAGACAACAGTCCTCAGATACTGGTCTGCCAGACAAAGTATGAAGTATTGTTTTGGCTTCACCTTAAAAATGTAAAGATAAAAGAAAAAGATAACAGAGGATCAGAGGGGTTAAAGGCAGATAGACTATTTATGCTTCTCCCTGTGAACTCAGTGACTTCAAAGAACGGCGAGGTGAAAAAATCCTGCACAGACTGAAGGAGGCAGAAGTAGAAAATAGCTCTGATTTCTCATTACAGACAGAGGAGTGCCTACGAGGACGTGGAATGAAATACAGAAAAGCAAACTGGAAAAACTATTGACTATTCAGAAGTCAAATGACTCCTGGCTGTCCAGATGTTCTCACAGTTCTTACCAGAGATGGCGATTTCATTACAGAAGATTAAAATACAAAATGTTGTCCTTTAAGTAAGCATATAAAGGACTCTGAGCTTTGGCCTCATTCATATCTGTGTGCCTGTCACTTTGTGACTATTCCTGTGTGCACATTCGTGTATGAATTTGCTTTCAGCTTCTGTCATAATTTTTCCTTTCAGTACCTGTGGAAGGCAGATGTCAGTCTGGTGACAGTCTGTTAGGGATACATTTATATCTCCGTCTTGTTTTTAGCTGAGTGGTGTCATATCAAAAGCTCTTATAACAGCTGCCTAATTTACTTAATAAACTGTTAAATTACAGTTGATAGTTTCAGTACCTGTTCATGTTGGGTCATGTTAGTATTCAGACCTCCATGCTTCAAAGAGAAACAACAATGTATGAGTCAAAATTTTACTCTGAGGGAAATATGAATGCTGCAAAATTATAATGGATAAGTGGAACTGAAAAAAAAAAAGAATTAAATGCATTTGCTAAATCCAATAAATTAGGAGTTAGAACTGCAAAGTCAACTTTGAAGGTAAGTGCGGGAAGAAAGAAAGAATAGAATTTATGTGTGTGTGTGTATGTTGGAGGCTGCTGACTGCTCTAATTAAAACAATGACAAAAGCAAAAAAGTAAAACCAGATTTTCCTTTTCTTGAAATAAAGGTTATTGGAAAATAAGATTTTAAATAAATGTTTAGAGAACCCACAGCTGTTGGTTTTCTGAATGGTATTGTCTCTTTTTCTGCTGCCCAGGAACAGTCTCTTCATACCTGCTTCTTTAAACTAACAGTATATTTTATTTTTGTCTTCTTACACTGTAAAAATCTCTCAATAAACAATGCTCTGTACTATTAAAATTCCCTCCAAATTTACCACAGAGCATAAAAATTTTTCAGGAACTATCAGTATCATAACAGAAGAGCTTATGCAAAATAAGTCAAAATAAGGAAAGCATCCAAATAAGTTATTTGTCATAGCAGCTCTGGCTTTATGCCTGTATAATGCTTTTGTCTCAAAGTTACCAACTGGTTTTAGATGGTAAAACATATCAAATAAAGGGACATTGTAACCCAGTATTCATTTGTCCTACACCTAAAACCATTAAAGAAATACAAAAACTTGTTATGACATCAATGAAATTGATGATTAGGTTTATGGAAATTTTGCCAATTACGTGATTTCTAGCATGTTTTTCTTTCAGGTCTCATTGACGTAAGAGTAAGTCTCAACCCCATATTTAAAAAGAATTACAATATTTAAATTCATTTATAAAAATTGCATGTATGCAAAAATCCAGAAAGTTAAATTATCATTCCTTCATGTAAGAAAAGGGAAAAGCGAGGCAGTTTTTTAGACATTTACATGGATTTTGCGTACGAGGTTCTTCGTAACAAATGCAGCACTAATCATCCTTCCTTTCATGCAAATCCAGTTTCATGCCGATCACTTACACTGGTCCCTGATTCTGCCCTTATAATTATATTTTCCAGAGCATTGAGAAAACTCAGTGCTATAAAATATAGCTTTACCAAGTTAAGCCACCACTGCCTCGGTAAGGTATAAACTAAAATAAGACAATTAATTACAGGACGCTAGTATTTTCACATGAAGAAGGGAGAGGCCTGCAAGTTTGGTTTTGTAATGAAAATAACACCCTTCTGATGTGACCTTACCTTCTTCTTGCCCTTCCATATTGACAAGATACTCCTGTGCTTTACAGGATCAATTACAGCGGTTGCTGAAGAATGGAATAGAGAAGACAATAGTTTTACATTTCTCCATAATTTCTGTCCTTCCTGTGCAATTTCTTCAATATCTTTGATAGAAGTTGCTTTGTGAAGGTAAAACATTGTCTTGAAAACATTGACCATTTTGTCTTAACAACCAACTCTTCTGCAATGTCTGTCTGTAGGAAAACAATGGCAGAATCTGCGCTTTTAGGCAATAGATCAAGATCACCAAAAGTCTTACGCTATAGATCTCCTATCCTCTGGATCCCAAAGGAGGTTAGAAGATGTTCTAGGCAATAAACCGCTCAGCCATTTTTGGAACTGGGGCATGCGTTGTAGTAATTCTAGACACTTGGTGACCATTGTGGTAAAGACTTACTTTAATAAAGTAAGTAGCCTGCTTAAGGAGAGTGGATGCATCCACTCTCCAGGCTGAGGAGAGAAGCATTCAGATTTATAATGCTGGACATGTGCTCCCAATTTCTAATTGCGTCTTGCTCAATAAGACCGAATCACATGGTCAGTTCAGCTCAAAGCGTTCCTCTGTGTTTGTTTTTTTCTGGAGTGTGTAATATATAGCAGGCTTTCACCTGCTTTCTGCTAACTTTATATTGAGTATTCAGTTGTCAATAATATTTTACATTTCTATCCTGAATCATGCAAACACTTGAAATATCCTATAAAGTGGGACATAATTATTCATCCTAACAGTAATCAAATTTAAGGAACTGAAAAGAACACTAATTTAAAATTCCCACAGTTTAGAGGGAGCTGAGTTACTGCATCTGTCAAATCATGCACACAAAATCTGAAGATCTTTGAGTGTTCTTTTTATATTTTTCAGTAGCAATGATCAGATTGTGCTAAAGACACACAAAAAAATTCGAACACTTAAATCCAAACTCTGATAGGAATCAGAAGTCCAGCTCAGCTATCTATACTTTTGAGACCCACAAGTGTGAGGGGGAACATATGTTAGAGGACCAGCAATAGTATTGTACAGGGATAGGTCACTTCATTTCACTTTTATTTTGCAGCTTGATTTCATTCCTGTTAGGTTTTCCCTCTCACTCCAAACACTGAAATTCTTGATAAAAAGAATGCCTCCTTACTCAGTCAAATCAATCTACCAGGCTGCTGCAAAGCCAAGTTTTCTAGGATGAGAAATAGCTGTCAGAAATAAAAGTACCCCATTAAGCAAATAAAAATGGTGTAAAAATTGGAGGAAAAGGATCAATTTTAAATCATAAGGACAAAAACCTACCTGCACTCAAATAATTGAAATGTTTTTTGAAAACACTAGAAAAATATTTTGATATTCCAGAATATTTTCCCCACAAGCTTTAGGAAAATCAGTTAATCAAACAATCTTTTGAGCATTTGTTGCATCTTTTTTTTGTCTGCACAAATTTCCATTTTCCTGTGTGTGTATTGGAGTAACCTTATTTAAAACAAAAATTCTCGGTTTGACCGCTATGTTTGTAACATGTACTTCAGCCCCATCACTGGCCTGTAGGAATTCCCCATTGGTATATGCACCAATGTGAACACTGTGGCATCCAAACTTGTGTGTGTCCTATCGTGGATAAAATTGTACTTTGTTTTGGTGGGTGCTAAACTGTGAGGACAACAAATTCTATCTATATGCTGTGTCTGATTTGACTTTTCTGAACAGAGATAACGGGTCAGCTCTATCAACACACCTAAATGGTTGATAGGGAGTGAGAGAGAGTTTGTTTTGACAGGGCAGTACAGGATTTTACCCCTTCTAGGCCCTTTCCTTGTCAAAAGTCAGGCCCTTGGTATTTAACCACTTTTCAAGAGACTCTTCTCCAGCTAAGAGAAGTACAACAAATGCTGTTTGTCTGATATTTTGGACAAGTGTTCCTGAGAACACAACCATCACTGCTGTCCTTAAAGGAAAGGCTGGTCACAACCATCAGCAGAGCAGCTATATATGAAGTAAGTTTCCTGGTGTGAACACATGTGTTCCTATCTAACCTGAACTCACTTGCAAAGACCCTCATGGGAGAAAGATGATAGGCAGCTATATAGACTGAGTTACATATTTTCACCCCACCCCTTTAAAGCCATTTATCAATTTGCACGAAGACAGATTTCTCATCCTGATCGTCCCTGACACTAGGAGGAAATAGAGGTTTGTGCTCCCAGTCACTGAAGTTCCCACACTTGTCCACATAAACCCTCCCCCCTGATCCCCCACAGTCCTTTTGAAAGGAAAACAGTGCTCTGACACCCATCAGGGTGGTGAGACTCTCTGAGTTCACAGGGTTTATTCTCATGCGGTTCGGCAGACAGACTGTACCCAAAGACCTGGCTCAAGCCCGCCTGCCAAACCTGCAGCAGATTACAATCATTCCAACTCATGCTTTATTAACAAGAGACCTGTGACCTAACAGCCTCACATATTAGTTTTGGGTTGGCGTGCTTTTCATGTTCATTCAGTTGAGTAGCAACAAGAGAGAAGAAATAACAGCCTGGGCCCTCACATTTTTTTATTGCCAATCTAGCATGATGAAATTTTCATTCAGGGATAGCAAGTACCTGCAAGGGTATTTTTGTAGGTGCAACAGAAGCCTGCATTAAAGATAACTTACAGAGGAGACTCTTTTTCAGTCCCTTTGCTGATATACTTTTGGTCTAATGACTCACACAAGGGGTTGAGAACATCTTGGGACTGCCAAAGGGCATGGGTAGCTGTTACTCAGGGCCGGGTTTTAAGCATATGTGGGCTTTGCTTGTGGTGGAAAGAGACACAAGAGAGAAGTCTGCCTGGAACTTGAAGCAAAAGATCTTCAAGCAATCCTTCCCATTTGGCATCCTCTCACTATCATTGTTCCCTCTTCTGCAGACGGAGACAAAATAAACCTGAAAAAGAAAGTGAAAAGGAGAGGAGACAAAAGTAGCCCTTGACAGCCTTTGGCACTTCTCATATAACTCTGCTGTTTCTCTTAAAAAATCTGTTCTTGAAAATATGTTCTGGAAGTCTTGTGTGGAGTATAAACAAGACTATTTGGGGAACACAGTAGACTTCTTACAGCTTCTGAAGTAAGCCACCTCTCTTTAAATCAGGCAGTAGTTTGGAAGATGGGTGCCTGCTTGCTCTCTTTCACTCAGCAACTCTCCAGCAGGCTGTCTGTTTCTGGAACTCAGCCAAGTTGCCTGCCTTATCCAAATGGTGCAATTCTCTGCCACTCTTCTGCACTGACCTTTTCTGCAGAAGCACCTGTTTCCCACTTGGATTGTCTTATCCCAGAGGGAGCAGGGGGAGAAAGTGCCATTTACAGACCCAGACTAAAGGGAGAAACATGGGGGTTTCAGTTCAGCTGAGGAGGTCACACGACCACTGGGATGGTCCTACCTGAGGATCATGGGTTGCTCCTCTGGCTCTGGGGCTCTATTTTGCACTGCATACAGGGTGAAAGAACTCAGGCTCGGCGCCTGGATGAAATCAACCTACTACAGAAGAAAAGGTATGTCCAAGACTTGATGTTCCTTTCTGCCTTTTGCTTCAGGTTTTTTCCTTGTCTGCTGTCCCCACCTGGTGTTTACCTGTTTTCTGTCCTAGACTTGGATGTAGAGAGTAATTATTGTCCCCAGGCAACTTGGAAACAGGTGTCAAGAAATGGGCGTTCCAAAGATGCTATAAGGACAGACTAAAGGACACTACAACACAATGGCATAGCTGGTTTGACAACTGAGAATTCAGCAGCTCTAAATTGTCAGGGAAAGCACGACAGAGATCACAGGAATCTTTTGCCATCATTAATAGTTTGTGGTCTTGAGGGAGCCATACTCTGACCTTTGGCCCAATTGCAACCAGAAATTTGATGTCACACCCATGTTTACTACATATCCTCTCTGATATGTCTCTTCTCTGCTGAAATGTTTGTGGAGAGGGAAAAATTTTTAAAGCATTTTAAAACTGTGTGATGGTAGAGGAGACTAAAACAGAGATTACAGGAATCTTCCACCATCCACATGCAAAGTCCTAGGAGGAAGAAAGTCAGTCAATGAGAAATTGTACAGCCTCTTCAGTAAGGCTAAATTTACATGGTCACAGTAAGCTGATGTTACGTGCTTTGGCTGCCACTGAAAGAAATTGTCTCCCTGTGTCCAAGACCTTCTACATCTACTCTATCAACTTCCTTGTGCCAGTACTAATGGTAACGTGGCTGTGCTGTGTGCTGTAGCAGAGAAGTGAGCTTGTTGTAGATTAGAAACCTGAGAAAAAAGGTTTGTTTTCAGCTGCATGGGTTCTTGATGTGTTGTGAACTGAACAAGAATTAACCCCAGCACAAGGAGGTACAGGAGAATGCCTACCTGGGGCAGACACAAGGATGGGGCTGAGCCCTCCCCCCCAAAATGGTTGTGAAGCTGCAACCCAAGACACAACATACCAACTGTTGATCCACGCTGCTCTGCTGCCATGGTTTTACATCCTCCTCTTCTGACAGTCATGTCCAGTGAGGTGGAGGATAGCCAAACAGTCTGAAACTAGGCAAGCAAAGGCTCTACCACTTCAACTCTGAAATGCACTTGGTGAATGGGTAGCAAATTAGTTCCTCTGAGTTTTAGCTATATGAGAAGTATCTCCTCCTTGCTTGCAGGGAGCTACGTATAACAATCATCATTGTTACTAATTTTCAGGATCAATAGCATAGAGGCCACAGCATCAGTGCTACTTAAATGATATTTAGGAGAGGGAGGGAATGATCAAGGTAAGCTGCTGCTCTATAGCTGGGTGGTCAGAATACAGCAAGTTAAAAACCCTTTTGTCGGGGTAAAAAAAATTTCTTAATGCTAATACAGTAGCTGCTGTGGACTCTGCTCTTACAAGGTATTTGAGGAAGCCGAGTACTGCAATGTGGATCACTATTTCCTGTGGGTGGCCAGATAGGTGAATCACAGGACTGGCTTGATCGGTTGTTTATTCTATTAAGTCCTAGGGTGTGCATACTGTAATTCTATTTGACTTAATCATGATGACTTGCACCTGAGGAATTCGTGAACATGAAGGCAGCAAAACTTGGCTCGAGAACTGAAGTCCAGAGGGCCAGTAATTGTACAGTAACTAGAAGGTTAGCAACTGGAAACCTTTTCTCTAAGCCCTCCTGCTCTATTACCAATGTTCAGTACCACTGAATTAATGAACTGTTCAAAGCAAATAATGAAATTAATGGAACATGTCTGAAAACAGGAAAGGGGCAAGATGTTAGAATATTTTCATCATTAGTGGCTTCCTTTTTTGAATTTTAGTCTATTGAAAAGTAGGAAGAGAATAATAATGAGAATATTGTAATGCTTAGGGCTAAAAGCAGCCACAAGCTGAATGAGAGAAGTGACCAGTCACAGAGCCAACATCCTTCAGAAAACTTGTTCCTGTCCCATTCTCTAAATGGGTGAGACAACTTTCTGCTGGAATCATGTGTTCAGCCTTGGTTATCCTATCTCAAAAAAATGAGGGGAATGTAAGAATGGGTACAAAAACTTATTTAAAGCATAAAGAAACCATGACATGAAACAGAGTTGAAATTCTTTTGGTTTAGAAAGATTAGTAAATGGGAGAGTGCATGCATAGAGGGAAGATTTCCTAAAAAAATGAATGAGAAAGAGGAGGATGACCCTGTCCTTCATATAGTGGGAGAAATAAGAGAAGTTGGCAACTGAAAAAAAAAAGTGCTTTTTACAGAAGATGTAATTTACTTCTGGGACAGGATATAGTGAGGTAAAAAGCACAGCACGATCAAAAAAAATATGGTGTAGAGAATCTAGAGTTTGATTGTTGTGGTTTTTTGGGTTTTGGGGTTTTTTTTTGTTGGTTTTTTTTTTTTTTTAAAGTTGATCACATTCATACCATGGCTAGTAGCATAAATCTACTGTATGCAGTTGGAGATGCAAGAGACTTGCTTAATGGCATTAACAAGGTGAAGGTCTACCAGGAAAGGGACAGTTAAGTGTACTGCAGATTCTCTCATCATCAATGCTGCCGTTATGCTAGTTTGCATGATGCCCCCCCACCCCCGCAACAGGCACACTTAACTGCCTTATATACTTTATGAGAACTGCCTTATATACTTTATGAGTGGGTCTGATGCTGGTATTAGCATTTAAAAAACCTCTGGCATCTTTCTTCATCATACAGGTTACTGGCCATGTTCTCTGATAGAACACTGGGTTAGCGAGCTGCCACTGTGTCGCAGCATGGCCAAGCCTACGTTTGCCTAGTTTTACACAATAAAAAGGGAAATCGCTACAAGCATCATGTAACCCTGAGGTTAACTCATGTCTCCCAATAGGTCAATGTTGATTAAAAACTATAAATATATCATAGAGGGCAACATATTGTAATACTTGGTTGCATTAAAAATAGGACTGCGTTGGTCTTCCAAAGGTTTTTATTTCTTTAAATTATTATATGATTTTTGGTTATGTATTTTACAATTATTATATATCATTAAATCATGCATATATCATTAGAAAATGCNAGTGAAAAACTTCTTCCTAATGTTCAATCTAAACCTGCCCTCTTCCAGTTTGAAGCCATTCCCCCTTGTCCTGTCACTACATGCCCTAGTAAAAAGTCCTTCCCCAGCTCTCCTGTAGGCCCCCTTTAGGTACTGAAAGGCCGCAATAAGATCTCCGCGGAGCCTTCTCTTCTCCAGGCTGAACAGCCCCAACTCCTTCAGCCTCAAATACTTGGTTGCATTAAAAATAGGACTGCGTTGGTCTTCCAAAGGTTTTTATTTCTTTAAATTATTATATGATTTTTGGTTATGTATTTTACAATTATTATATATCATTAAATCATGCATATATCATTAGAAAATGCATAACGTTTTTCAACAATACATGCATTCCTGATGTAGGTAAGGCCAAGTGCTATCAGTGGTGCATTCATGTTTCATGTTACACCAACGTTGTTTATTCAGATGTCTAAAAAGCACCCCACTGCCTAGCAGGAACTGGAATTTCATGTAGAACTGTCTGGGACATTCTTTTAGATGATTACATAGATAACATGTTGAGGAATGCAGCACTGCTAATAGAGTATTAGGAAAGTAGTCATTACCATAAATGACTGTATTTTTAAGAGTGACTTTTTCTAACAGGTTTATCTAAAGGTTTATTATGTAACACAAACAGCCAACAGCCGTTGCATTTTTATGAGCTAAATCCTACTCTCAGTGACACTGTCCAAACTCATTGACCTCCGTTAGCCTGTCCAAGCGGGTTCAAGAACAGATGACCTTTTGACCAGTATTCACCTCCTCCTCTGTTGTCTCATGAGTTGAAGGGTTTATTTCATGTTTGAAATACAGTTTGATTTTCTTTTTAAATTAGAATAGAATAGAATAGAATAGAATAGAATAGAATAGAATATTCCAGTTGGAAGGGACCTACAATCATCTAACCCAACTGCCTGATCACTTCAGGGCTGACCAAAAGCTAAAGCATGTTATTAAGGGCATTCTCCAAATGTCTCTTAAACACTGACAGGCATGGGGCATCAGCCACCTCATTAGGAAGCCTGTTCCAGTGTTTGACAACCCTCTCAGTAAAGAAATGTTTCCTAATGTCAATTCTGAACCTCCCCTGATGCAGCTTTGAACCATTCCCATGCATCCTATCTCTGGATCCCAGGGAGAAGAGTTCAGCACCTCCCTCTCCACATCCCCGCCTCAGGAAGCTGTAGAGAGCAATGAGGTCGCCCCTCAGCCTCCTTTTCTCCAAACTAGACAAGCCCAGTGTCCTTGTCCACTCCTTATAGGACATTCCTTTCAGCCCTTTCACCAGCCTTGGTGGCCTCCTCTGGAGCCATTCAAGGACCTTAACATCCTTCTTAAAGTGTGGGGCCCAGAACTGCACACAGTGCTCAAGGTGAGGCCGCACCAACACTGTATACCATGTTGTATACAATCATGTCTTTTGACCGGCTGGTGATGCACCCCAGGATGCGGTTTGCCCTCTCGGCTGCCAGGGCACACTGCTGACTCCTGTTGAGCCTGCTGCCCACCAGCACCCCCAGGTCCCTCTCTGCAGGGCTGCTCTCCAGCCACTCCTCTCTCAGTATATACTTGTGCCTGGCGTTACGCCATCCCAGGTGCAGAATCCAGCATTCATTCTTGTTACATTTCAGCCATTGATGATCGCCCAATGCTCCAGTCTATCTAGACCCCTCTGCAAGGCTTCTTGTCCTTCAAGAGAGACAGCAACACCTCCCAGTTTGGTATCATCAGCAAACTTGCCAATGGTGCATTCAACTCCTGCATCCAGATAAAAACACCAAACAGAACTGGCCCTAGAATTGAATCGTGAAGAACACTGCTGGTGACTGGTCACCAGGCAGATGTTCCAGCATTTATCACCACCCTTTGAGCCCTGCCCTTCAGCTGGTTCTTCACACCGTGTACCTGCTACTTCCACAGCTGGACAACTTGTCCAGAAAGATACCATGAGGGACAGTATCAGTAGCCTTACTAAAATCCAGCAAAATTACATCTACTGCCTTCCCTTCATCCACTAGGTGAGGGACCTTATCACAGAAGGATATCAAAGCTAGACAAGACTTTCCCTTTGTGAACACGTTGACTGTGCCTGATGATTGCATTGTCCTTTAACTGCCTTTCAATAGCACCTGGTATGATTTTCTCCATAATTTTCTGGGTACTGAGGTTAGACTAACAGGTCTGTAGTTTCCTGGGTGTTCCCTCACACCCTTCTTGTAAATTGGAATAGTGTTGGCTAGCTTCCAGTCAGTGATGACCTCCCCAGACTCCCAAGGCCTCTGCTAGATAATTTCATCAGGTAAACAGACGTGCTTAGTAAGTTCAGTGAATTGAAATAAATGGGATTTAAAAAATCTACTTAAACACAGGTTTGTGCTCTACTCTACAAAAAAAGGTGTCTTTGGCAGGTCTACTTTGTTGCCCAGAGAGGTTGTTGAGGCCCCATCCCTGGAGGTGTTCAAGGCCAGGCTGGACGTGGCCTTGGGCAACCTGGTCTAGGGGGAGGTGTCCCTGCCTATGGCAGGGAGGTTGGAACTCGATGATCTTCAAGGTCCTTTCCAACCTAAACCATTCTATGATTCTATGATTCTACTTTTTTTAACAAAAGCTGAGGGACGGCTTTATGAGCACCATGGAGATGGCCTGCCACTGTGATGTGAGTAATTCAGGTTCTAATATTGATATCATTGATTCAAAGTAGGGATGAGTCTTTCCTTGCAGGAGACTTGCTCACATTACTGAACTATAGGATTTTTCCAGAATTAGTGGTTCTCCATCTTTTTAACGTTTCCTTATAATTAGTCCAAAAATAGAGAAACTCTCTTCCACCTGGGGATACTGAGAGCAGTTTAATATGGAATACCTGGCAGGAGCCTGGACATAGCCATCTCCTGAGACTTGGATTCAAATCCTGCTCTGAATCATATAGGATATTGTTTTAAATTCAGTGCTGCCACAGAGTAGGTGACTGAATTGAAAGACACAATAAGGTATTGTTTTCCTTTTCTTTTATATTTTATGTACGATAGTTCTGTTTATTTGTGCCTCAATCCAAATACTATCAATGATTCATACTTTTTGGTCATAAACTAGTTGTAAAATTAGTTCCAAATTCCTGAATACCTTAAGGTAACCCAAACTGCATTTTCCTGGCAAATCAACTATTTGCCAAAAATTACAAAACCATCCCCAACAAATCCTCAATTCCATTAGCTTAAGTGGAGTAAACCCAAGTATGAATATTAAGGCATGCAGTGTATTTTAGTTCTGATGATAGATTTCAAGAAGTTTGATGTGCCTCAGCACTACTCTAATCAAGAGGTTCTACAAATGGATGTCACAGATAACTGCAAAGCTATTGTCTTCATTTGCAACACTACTCCAGGTTCCTGTGGTGGCATTTCACCAACTTTGCTCCAGAAGTGGCCAAAATCAAGATAAGGTTGAGTCCTAATTTCAAGAGTATTAGGTCCCAATCTTAACCTAAATGAAGGTTTATACTTAAAAAAGAACTCTCCAGTGTACCAAATCAAATACCTCTTGTGATACTGTTTGTTTTAATAGTTAGTTACTCCGTAGATAGTTTGTATGTTCACATATGTTTTCTTTACTAAAAATGAAAATCTAACCTAATTAGGATTTCAAACATATCCACTTCTTTGTTGCATTTATGCATCTGAAGTTTAGTATGCAAGTGCTTCTCAAATTCCATCTTCTGGGGCAAAATATAGTATTTAAAGAGTTATAGACACCAGTACCTTATAACATCATGCAGTCTATATTCATTCTAACAAAGGTCCTTCCCCTTTAGCACATTTCGTAAAGAACTTAACCCCTAAGACTTTTAAGTAATGCTAACCAAGTGCTTTTTATGGATAATTTCTAAATTACATGTAGGTATGTTTGGAGGAGCAAGACAAGGAAAGGAGCAAGAGGGGAAAGACTGTAGTTTGGTTTGCTTAATTTCATGCCAACTGAGTCACCATAGCATTTTCAGAGTGAGGAATAGAAAGGCTAACAGGAAGTATTAATACATCCATGATTATGTGTTTTGATCTGAAACAGATAGTTAGTGTTGACATCCTGTATAAGATATATCTTCAGCTGTTGGCATATATACGTTTAAATTGATCCTGATTAGAAACAGTATGGACTTTGCAGGAGCACTTTACAGAGAACAGTTGCTGTTACAAATAATGCTGGTGTTAGAGAATCACTTGTAGCCTTTTTTGTTCTGAAAATAGTGAATGTTGTTGTGATTACAAAAACTATAAGCAAGTTTTTTGATTCCTCTAGACTAACAGAAAAAATCTGATGGAAGTCTTAATTTTATTCAAAAGTTACTTTAGATCTATTTTAAACTATCTGAAATCAAATATATTTTATCTGCTTATTATTGTAGCTTATATCAGGAACTTCAGGAGTTTTATAAACTTCTGTCTCTGCAAGGAAACATAAATATAAAATTATCCATAATATAGACTTCTGTCTTCCTATTTTTATTTTTGTTTTGTTTTGATGTTCAGTCAAATGAATCATCCATGTGGATATCTGTAAATTCCAGGACAGTTGCAACTAGGGTGACATCTATGACCAACCTATGCTATGAATACTTGAAAGTATTCATAGAAATCCCATCTGAATCTCAGCTAGGAATAATCCAAGGATTTTCTGCTAAAACCCCTGATGTTCTGGGGAATCCGGGTATCAAGAATTCATGGTGTCATCAATGATCTCAGTGGAGCACAGAACATTCCCTAACAGCAGAAATAGCTGATAGTGTCGCCCTACTGCTATATTTAAGATATCTAGTAAGTCCTCTGAGGTAAGAACCACATGATGCAGTTAAATTGCTCTTAAACCCTGTGACTGGCCTGGTGACCATGAGGAGCACAGCAGATGTGCCTGCAGCATAGTAGAAATGAAATGAGGCGGCCTGTGTTCCTTTTTGTGTCCGAGGCCAGACACAAATTAGAAGTTGGGGCTTCTTGTTTGCATCATTCTATTAATGTGGCAACAAGCTTGCTGTCAGAAAGACAAGCTTATTTGAAAAGAGAACGCATGATTTGCACAGTGTTTTTCATGTCAAATTCCCAGGGTGCTTTTCAAGGCTTGCCTGAGCATCTAAGACATAAAAGAAAACATTCTGGCCAGAGCTAGAGTCCTGTAACTGGCTCAGGTCTTGTCCAGATCCAGTGTGTTGTGGAAAGTACCGAGTCCTTGTTCAAGGATCTTGCTGAGTGTAATATGAGAGGATGAAGATGACTGAGACTTGGTACATGATGCGACTCAGTCCCACTCCAGGCTACCTGGTCATTTGTAGACTTCACTGTTCTTCACTAGGGATTCTCCTTTTAGATTGAACGATAGCAGGATTGTGCTATGCCAAAGAAGAAAGTGTAGGGCAAAAATTCTAGAAAAGCTGCAAATTTTGGATTGCCATCAGGCAATCCACTGGGTTCAGATACCTCCTATTATTCAGAGTATCTGAACCACATCTACGTCTTTGTGAAGGCACAAAATGCCTCTGTTTATGACCCATGTGCACCCACAGTGTTTGGTGAACAACATTGTAGCGATATCATATCATAGATATAAAATAGGATAGTGCTGGCTTCAGTTCTGTGCTGAGAGATGATCTATAGTGAGGGGTAGTGATAGGGAATGGGAACAAATTAAGAAAGCACCCATCATTCTGGAATAGCTGTATTCCTGATCTGAGTCATAGATACAGAAGTAAAAGTAGGGAATTATTCCAGAAAAAAGTCCTACGCTGAGCTCCTCTTTTAACCACAGCTCTTCAAACTCCTTAACTGATTTGATTCCTGAGAATCAAATCTAAAAGAAAACACTCTCAAACTGATTTTGAGGTAATGTCAAAAGGAATCAGTCATATTTTTTACCATGCAAGTTCTGATTCTGAATAATTGTAAGCCCTTGGGGCTGGGGAGGCATACCTGGGCACTATGGCTGACTAGGAGGAGCACTGTGTCGATGTTTAGACATGGTCAAGTTCTAATACATGCAATGGATATGTCTATAGCTTTAAGCACATCACATGCCTCTGTACGTATGAGTTTCCCCATCTGAAGATATCATGATGGTGTGTAGAAGAGAGATATATTCTACTTTGTCAGAATTATTTAACAGGCATACCACCAAAGCAGTGTCTGTTCTAATGATCTTTTTTCAAGGCCTTTGTCCTTCTTGCCTTCCTCCCTGTCTTCCACTCTTCTTTCTTCCTTTCTTTTTCTTAAGGAGTTTTGCCACAGGCCCATGGAAATATTTTTCTATTGGTTAAACAAAAGGGCATCAACAAACAGAACTTCAGGCACATCAGTTCCATTGGTTGCCCTGTTTGCCTTGGGTGTAATTAAATAACTGAAGTTATTCAAGCTCAAGCAATGGCACTGTTTTTGCGTGTGTTTAAACATTTCCAGACTTTGTTGCAAAGCCTCTATAAAGGGGGAAGAAAAAGGCTTGAAATTCAGCTTAGTTTCTACAGTGACCTGCCTGAAGAGGAAAAAATTAACCCTATGTATTAATACCGTAATTGACCACACGTGCACACAGGTTGCAGGGCT
Organism: Anarhynchus alexandrinus; assembly: GCA_008711295.1. NCBI lineage: Eukaryota > Metazoa > Chordata > Aves > Charadriiformes > Charadriidae > Anarhynchus > Anarhynchus alexandrinus. The sequence continues at coordinate 25,385 of VUYV01000166.1, read as the reverse complement.
CCTAATTGAGAGCAGACACTAACTGCTGTTCTTTAGAATGAATTGTTTTATTCCAGAGGGACAGAGAACCATTTCTAGTCTGGCTTCATACCACTGGAAGTGGTGAATGGGTGGTGTAGGAAAATACAAAAATTCTGGGACAGTGTTTGCTTGTACAGGAGGTAGAGGTAAGAAGGCAGCAGATAATATCTGTGCGTGAACCCGTTATGACCAGGGCATTGCTCCCATTATTGTTTAGTCAGTCTGTTGGGAAGATGGAAGAATGGGAAATGAGACCATTTTCTTTTGCTCCAGGGTTCTCTTTCAGGTTTCACTGCAAGCCTAGTGTGAAACTGGATAGCATGGAGATTAGCAAAAAGAGACAAGGAGCATATCCCTGCTTTTCAATATGTCATCAGTGATGCAATAATAAGTAAAATAAAGGTTAAAGCAAAGCAGTTTTACAAGACACTGTTGGGTTGTTTTGGCAACCTGGATCCATACATAGTTAGTCTTGGTTAGTTAGTCTTAGGTGGTTTTTGTTTTGTTTTTTTAATAATACACCAAAGAAACCAAAGTTTTATAACTATTAAAGAAGAAAGCTATCTATAGCACCTATAGCAACAGACTGGGTGTGGAGGGGAAGCATTGCCACTGAAAATCATTTTGGGGTAGTGAAGGACAAAGAAATCAACATGACAGTCAATGTGAAACTGTAAAAAAAAACCTAACTGCAATCTCTTGGCGTGCATATTGAAAGCATGATGGAGGAGAAAGAATGTAAATTTTTAATTAATATGTAAATTGTTAAAGTATCTGAAAAGTTAAAAAACTTTTTAAAGGGAACCCTAAAAATGAATCAGTGATCAGAGAAACATGCCTGACACTGAGACGTTTAAAAAGTACAGTCTGTACATGTTTATAAAAAATAAAAATGAGAAGTGCCACCTTATAAGTGTAAGCACCTTCATAAGGAGAAAATGCCAGGTTCGCTCCATAAAGTAGCTGAGAATGACATAAAAAGAAGCAGTGGCTAGGAGCTTAAGCCAATGTTAATTCTAAACACAAAAAGTGATATTTTCTGTAACAGTGACATTGATTAACTGGGGAACAAATTTCCTCAAGAAATGGTAAATCTTTCATCTCCAATACTTTCTGGAAGACAAGCTCTATCTAGACATATTTACCAAAATCCCTGATATGTGGAGAATTGTAAGTGTCTGAGATATATGGAAGGTCAGACTAGATGATTTTAGGGTTGCTTCTGTCCTTAAATTCTAATAATGGCCTTATTTCAAACAAGTAGTGAACACAAACTCTGTCTAGACAGAGCAAATTTTGGTTGGATTGTGTTGCTGTAGAATTCCTTGAGCAGCTTATTTTTCTCAGTGTTTTAAAATCCTTCAAAATGTTTTCTCACCTGTAAAGGTAAAATCCCATATTTTCCTTCCTGTATTTCAAGGTGTAGGTTAGTCAAATTGTGCTGGCTTTTCGAGTAGCTAGCTGTTTCGGTTTTGGTTTTGTGTTTTTTTTTTTTTTTGTTGTTGTTTTTTTTAAACAAAAGACTCAATGCTGCAACATAGAACCATAGAATGGTTAGAATTGGAAGAAACCTTAAAGATCACCTAGTTCCAACCCCCCTGCCACCCTCACAGTAAAGACTTTCTTCCTAACATCTAATCTAAATCCACCCTCTTTCAGTTTAAGACCGTTACCCCTCTTCCTATCACTACATGCCCTTGTAAAAAGTCCCTCTCCAGCTTTCCTGTAGGCCCCCTACAGGAAAGTACTGGAACGCTGCTAGAGTGTCTCCCCAGAACCTTCTCTGCTCCAGGCTGAACAACCCCAACTCTCACAGCCTGGCTTCATAGAAGAGGTGCTCCAGCCCTCTGATCATCTTTGTGGCCCTCCCCTGGACCCACTCCAACAGGTCCATGTCCTTCTTATGTTGGGGGCTCCAGAGCTGGATGCAGTACTCCAGGTGGGGTCTCACCAGAGTAGAGTAGAGGGGAAGAATCACCTCCCTTGACCTGCTGGCCACGCTTCTTTTGATGCAGCCCAGCATTGTGGCTGCAAGTGCACATTGCTCACTCATGTTGAGCTTCTCATCAACCAACACCCCCAAGTCCTTCTTCTCAGGATGGCTCTTAATCCATTCTTTCCCCAGCCTGTATTTCTGCATGGGATTCCCCTGACCCACATGCAAGACCTTGCACTTGGCCTGGTTGAATTTCATGAGTTAGGCATGGGCCCACCTCTCCAGCCTGTCCCGGTCCCTCTGGATGGCATCCCTCCAGTGCGTTGACCACACCACACAGCTTGGTGTCATTGGCAAACTTGCTGAGGGTACACTCAATCCTACTGTCCACATCATGAACAAAGATGTTAAACAGCACTGGTCCCAGGACCAACCGTTGAGGAACGCCACTCATCACTGGTTTCCACTTGGACATCAAGGCGTTAACTACAACTCTTTGAGTGTGGCCATCCAGCCAGTTCCTTATCCACCGAGTGGTCCATCCGTCAAATCCATGTCTCTCCAATTTAGAGACAAGGATAGCATGCAGGACAGTGTCAAATGCTTTGCATAAGTCCAAGTAGATGATGTCAGTTGCTCTTCCCTTATCCACCAATGCTGTAACACTGTCACAGAAGGCCACCAAATTTGTCAGGCATGACTTGCCCTTAGTGAAGCCATGTTGGCTGTCACCAATCACCTCCTTATTTTCCATGTGCCTTAGCACAGTTTCCAGGAGGATCTGCTCCACGATCTTGCTGCGCACAGAGGTGAGACTGACTGGCCTGTAGTACCCTGGGTCTTCCTTTTTTTTCTTTTTGAAAATGGGTGTTATGTTTCCCCTTTTCCAATCAGCAGAAACCTCACCAGGTTGCCACGACTTCTCAAATATGATGGATAGTTGATTGGCAACTTCATCCCCCAGTTCTCTCAGGACCTGCGGTTGTACCTCATCAGGTCCCATGGACTTGTGCACCTTCAGGTTCCTTAGATGGTCTTGAACCTGGCCTCCTCCTACAGTAGGTGGTTCCTCATTCTCCTGATCCCTGCCTTTGCTTTCTGCAACTTGGGCGCTGTGGCTAGAGCCCTTGCTGGTGAATACTGAGGAAAAAATGTCACTGAGTATCTCAGCCTTGTCCATGACCGTGTGACTAGGTCTCCCGTTTCCTTTTGGAGAGGTCCCACATTTTCCCTAGTCTTCCTTTTATCACTGGCATACCTATAGAAGCCTTTCTTACTTCCCTCGATGTCCTTGGCCAGACTTAACTCTATCTGGGCTTTAGCTTTCCTAAAATGATCCTTGGCTGCTCAGACAACTTCTCTGTATTCCTCCCAGGCTACCTGTCCTTGCTTCAACCCTCTGGAGGCTTCTTTTTTCTGTTTGAGATTGCTCCTTGTTCATCCATGCATGTCTCCTGATGTTTTTGCCTGACTTTCTCTTTGTTGGGATGCATTGCTCCTGAGCTTGGAGGAAGTGATCCTTGAAGATTAACCAGCTTTCTTGGGCCCCTCTTCCCTCCAGGGCTTTATCCCATGGTACCAAGCAGATCCCTCAAGTCTGCTCTCCTGAAGTCCAGGGTTAGTCAGCTTACTGTGTGTCCTCCTTGCTGCCCTAAGGATCTTGAACTCCACCATTTCATGGTCACTGCAGCCAAGGCTGCCCTTGAGCTTCACATTCCCCACCAGCCCCACCTTGTTGATGGTAACAAGGTCCAGCATGGCACCTCTCCTTGTTGGCTCTTCTGTCACTTGGAGAAGAAAGTTTTCATCAACACATTCCAGGAACCTCTTGCATTGCTTATGCCATGCTATGTTGCCCCTCCAACAGATGTTGGGGTGATTGAAGTCCCCCATGAGGACCAGGCCTTGTGAACGTGAGGCTGCTCCTATCTGTCTATAGAGGGCCTCATCCGCTCAGTCTTCCTGGTCAGGTCGCCTGTAGCAGACCCCCACTGTAACATCACCTGTTCCTGCCCTTCCTTTAATCCTGACCCACAAGCTCTCAGTTGGCTTCTCATCCATCCCCAGGCAGACCTCCATGCACTCCAGCTGGCCGTTGACATAAAGGGTGATACCCCTTCCTTTTCTCCTCTGCCTGTCCTTCCTGAAGACCCTGTATCCTTCCATTCCAACACTCCAGTCATAGGAGCCATCCCACCACATCTCTGTGATGACAATAAGATCATAGCCCTGCAGAGGTGCACACGTCTCTAACTCCTCCTGTTTATTCTCCATGCTAAATGTGTTTACATAGAGGCTTTTAAGTTGGGCCCTGATGCAGCTAACATACTGGCTGGAGTGGCTAGTATTCCTTGGTATATAATAGCCTTGATGTGTAATAGATCAAAAATAAGGAAGACGATAGAACAAGAAAGATTTTTTCCCTCTGGAAAACATTTTATGTAGGAATGTTTGCAGTAGGTCAGTTGCCTAGGATTTTTTCAGCTTTTTGAGCAAGTTTTTGCACCTGCAGTGACATCTGTGCTGCCTCGGTTGCCTTTAAAGCTAGCTTAGGTAAATAAGCATGAAGACACAGCGGTGACATCAGTTTAAAATCCTCTAGTAGGATAACATTTTCAGTTACTGAAAGAAAAAACCAGCTGTATTTGCTGTCAGCTTAATAGCTCAAGTGTTTGAAAGTGCAGTACACACAGAGCAGAGACGTGGAAGTCCTAGAACTATGCAGCCTATATTCAGAGCCATCATGCATTTTGAAGATTGTTTGTTTTGTATCCCCACTGAAAGGCAGAATGCAGTGGGTTTCAAGTTCCTGGTGTTGGTTTGAACACTTCTGTGATGTGTAAGAAAGCGGGCTCATGCATCGGTTCCCTTCAGGAAATGGCTAAACACATTAATTCCTTGCGTTTGGCATCTTGGACAGGTCCACACTCACTTTCACTAAGGGAATACGAAAGCCCAAGGGTCTCACCTGGATCACAGTTGATTGCAAACTATTATATATTCCACATGGATAAACAGGGAAGTAGGATTCTGACACAAATTAGTGTAACCGCACCCCAGAATCTCAGAGGGATTGGCCCAGATGAGTTTTCTTTTGGATAGAATCAGACTTCTTAACTCCATACTAGAAACATGACTCTGATGCAGCAAATGTAAACTTTCTCATGGGGGTCTCAGACCTCTGATTTGAGCACAGGAGTTCTAATTTCAGAATTGCTGGATTTTTTTCCAATTCTTGTAAATGCATTCAGAATAAATCATCACACAATTGTTAAATAATGCATCTAATAAATCAGGAAAGCTTTATAACGTATAACCATCTCAGGTTGAGAAAACAACAAACGGGTCATGTTGTGCTGTTATTGCTTCTGCAGCAGAAATCTGTTTCAAGGGAGAGCATCAGTCCAGCAAGCACGTAGGACATGGATACCAGAACTTTCGTATGTTACAAATACAGATGAAATAATTTTCTGTTTTGACTGAGCGTTTTCAACAGTGATTATCTTCATATCCAGCTGGTCTAATTTTCAGGAAAGCTAAACTCTTACGAATTCTGATGGAGAGCTTAGCTATAGAGCAATAGATATCACCCACACAGAAAGTTTTTTGCTATTCACAAGGAGGACATGTCTGCTAACCACAACTCACCATGTTGTGAGTCAGTGGAGAGAAGTTAGGCAGCAGCTGATGCATGTCATGGTTAGCTTGAATCAGCTGTCTCACTCCCTTCTGCTGCTGTCTGGGAAGTTCCGTTGTGACTTCAGAATCTTGAGAACATGTCCTCATTTACGTATGTGAATTTTTTAGTTATGGAAGAATGTAACAAGTTTTATCCAAAGGTGGCAGGATTTTTGCAGTGAAAGAGGAACCTCACCAAAAACTCTTTTCAAAGGGTCCTTGAGTGCCTCAGAATGCAAATCATTATGTACAGCAAGACTTTACTTTCTTCCAAGGTGTGTTCCTTGTGTTCCAGATCTTCTTGGGCAAAACTTGCTTTTTAGCTACTAGTCATCTTTTAATGCAAACGGCTTAAGACTGAGCAGCATGCACTTCCTCCACCCAAGCTGTGCAAATAAAAATAGAGAAGATTCGTCTTAACAAAACACACAGACAACAGCCTATGGACACCTGCATAGTTCTTGTAAGCCAGGCAGTCATCTCTCTGTCAGAGAATGTAACATTTCAGCAGCTGCCTCTTGTTGAAAAGTTAGTTATGAACACAAAATAATACTGAACATGCAAACCTGAATGGACTGCAAGAATTAACACATTGACTTGGCTCTTGTTTGACTAAAATTGATTCTGGAGGGCACGATACACATAACTATCTGGATATGATATTTGTAATACTCGGGGCAAGAGTTTGTACTGTGGGGTTCAGGAGCCGAACGTATGGCACAGTTAAGGAAAATGTAATAAAATGAGGAAGAAGAAGGTGGCTGCATCTTTTTTCTATTACTAGAGCTCTGTTAGCTGATAAAGTAGCATCTTCAAATGAAGTAAGTGAGACTTATTGTCTGATCCAGGGTGGAGTCAAGCCTGGGAATGAGAACAAGATATATAGTTTTATGGACAAAATCTCTGACATTTAGAGGTAGCAGCTGCATTCCAAAGTTGTAAAACTGGCCTCATAAAGCCTGTGCACATTTTATACTTAGGGTCTGATTTACACCCAGATGTCAACGGCTTAGCGAAAGATGAGATTTTAGATGGGGTTACGTTGATGTTTGTAGCTGTTTGAACTAAAACCTAGTTCAAATGGTTTGTATTTAACTGAGGTTGCCACATATATATCTTCTCTAAACCGGCATATACTGAGCAGTTCTTATCTCGAGTTCAGGCAGAGATGAACGTCACCAGGCTCTTCTTGTTTTACACTCAGATCTCTGCTGCTACCTTGTGGTCATTCATTTTCACTGCAGTAGAATGGTTGTATCCTCACAAGACTAGGATCTTTCCTAGTAACAATCGAGATTGAGACTTTCAAGTTTAGAGAAGCATTTGAGGTAATCATCTGAGGTAAGCCTTTTTTGTGCCCAGTCATGCTATATATTTCCCAGCTCAACAAATTCTTTGCAGATTTTAGTGTTAAAAAATAAAATAGCCTAGATTATTGTTCCTGTCTCAGACCAAATTAATTACATTTATTTCCAAAAAATAAATCACCCCCAAACCTAAATCTTGAGCCTTTTCATGGAAAATGATATGCAGGATTCCTTTCTGGGTGGTTAGCAAATTTAGGTAGATTTTTTGTATTAGGATAATTCTCAATCTTTTTTTTTTTTTTTTAATCTATCTTTGCATTTGTAGAAATTTGTGTAAACACGTTCTCCATTCAGGCCAAAAAGCCATTGAATCTGCCCACCTATGTTTCCTTGGATGTTTTTTCTGTGTCTTTAGCTTGGAGGCAACCTCATCCATGCAGCCTTCCCAGCCCAGTGGGAAGAAAGAAATACAAGTTTTGTGCAAAATAAGTGTAGTTCTGTGAAACTCTTAAGTTTTTGCAGTCCTGAAAAGTTCACATCCATCTGTCTATATCTGATATCTTTTCCATCTGGGCTCAGATTTGCTGCCATTTCAACACTGGGCTTGTTTTCCTAGGGACAGTATCGCTAAATCTTTGCGGGGGAAGAAACAAACAAACAAAAAAACCCAAAACAAATTAAAGCACTGCAAAAATAAGCTGGTCGATATATGTATCCTGTTGCTCTTCTCCCAGCAAAATCCATCCTGCTCAGCTCTGCGTCCTGGACAAAGTCATATGTTTATCTTTTGTAGGCCACTAACACGGCTGTCAGAACTGTTCTTACCTAAACTATCAGCCAAGCCAATCCCAGCTGGATATCATGAGGCAGCTGTTTGGGTAAGAGATGGGTGAATGAAGTGGCACCAGTTCTGAGACCACCACTGAAGTGCTGTGTAGAAAGATGCAAGTTTTCTATCAAAGGGAGTACATCCTCTGTTTATTCAAATAAAAGCAAGGCTGGGCTGTGCAACTTTGGGGGCCTGAAGGTCTGTCGTTGTTTAGATATTGTGATATTGTTGCAATATTAAAATAAACATACATGGAATGATAGCCTTAAAATCTGGAAAAGCTGTCTGACAGTCAAACTGAAATCATAATTAGTGACTAATCTTCAGGCTTTAAGGATTAATAATGAAACAATAAGAAGCCTTTATACTGGTATGTGCTTCCAGGAAAAGTGACAGAACACCATTGCTTGAGTCATTTAATATGAATAATTGGCAAGTAACACAATCAATCAAACATGTCTGGGAAGAATGAGAATAAGTCTAGCAAGGCATGAGCTGAGATTAATTCCTCTCTTGAAAGGTAGGAAGGACACAAAAGCAGGGAGTTTCTCCCTCTTCTCTTCCTCCATTGACTGGAACTTCACTATAGATTAGTAAGAGTATTTTAGAGCATGGAAGGACCAGGAACTGGTACTTTGATAGTCTTTATTATATTTTTAATCAAAATACATTAAATGTTTCTTTACTGAAATCATAATTTTTTAACCATTCTCAAAATTTGGCTTTTGTTACCTGGGAAAAATAATTGGTTTAGAGACAAGATTCAAGGGGAAAAAAAAAAAATGGAAATTTAATCTAGTGCCATTATACAAATATTTAGATGGGAAGGATACTCTGGTCTACTCCAAACCCTTGCTTGCAGCAGGATTGACTCCAAAGCCAGATCAGGCTGTTCAGATGAATTCTGAATATCTCACAGTATCTAGATTCCCCAGGATCTCTGGGTACCTTTTCTAGTGCTGAGCCTGAACCACCCTCAGGAGGAGAAAGTTTTCCTTATGTCCTATCAGAATTTCCCTTAATGCAACCTGTTCCAGTCGTCTCTCTCTGTCACTGTGTTGTTCTGAGAAGAGTTTGACTCCTCCTTTTTCTCCTCCCCCCATGGGTATTGGAAGATAGCAATTATACCTCCCCCAGGCTTCTCCAAGCTGAACAAACTAGCAATCCTCATCTCTCCTCATATATCATGTGCTGAAGCACCCTAAGCATCATAGCGATTGTTAACTGTACCCACTCCACGTCATTATTGCCTCTCTTGTACTGCAGAGCTCAACCCAAGACTTTTTTCTGGATGCAACCTCATCTGTGCTGAGGCTAATAATTACTGCTCTTGCCCTGATGTCTATGCTTTTCCTAATATATCACACTAAGTAGATAAATGGCATTATCACAAAGGCACACTACACTGCTGACGCACATTCAGGTTGAAAGTCTTGTTGCAGAGCTGTCCCCTAGTCAGCCCCTGGCCTGAAGTGAGTCGTAGGTTAGTTCTATTCCAGATGTGATACTTAGCCTTGAACTCCTGAATGGCAGATTTATAGTTTTCCTTCTATTTTTTTTTTTTCCAAACCATTATTCGGACATGTAACAATAAATAGGAAGAAAGAATTCTCACTTAAAATGCTTCAAAATTGTTCACTTCATTGAGCAAGTGGATTATTTCTACCTAGCTATCTAAAGCAGAGAAGATAATATTTGATTCAAGCTTGTCTTTTATTTAGTATTTGAAAATTACCTCAACAAGAGCAGTCATATTTAGGCTGTTAGGCTAGTTAGCCTGTCTGGAAAAGTTAGACCACCATCTCAAAGGGAAGGAAAATTGTGAAAATGGACTATATTTAGCATGTAAGTAATAAACGGGCCACTTGCTTTCATAACATACATATTTCTCAAAGGAAGAAGCAGTAAGAAATCCTGTCATCAGCAAAACAGCTTTTCTGAACAGTAGCACGTCTAAAGATTGATCAAGTCATTTTCCTTGCTCACTGAAGGGTGAAAATTCTCACCAGCCTTTCTGCTGCTTCTAAAATGACTGTGGGAATAGAAACCCTGAAGAACCCTAGCTCATAAACCATGTGTTTTTACCTTTTCTAATCATGGGTTTCTATTTTCCTGTGGCTAGATTAATCCCTTTGGAGCAAACTTTAGCATGCTAAAAATAAGCTTCCATAATAAAAGAAAGAAAGTTCTTTATTCCTGGACACTTTACAGGTAATGTGTCAACATGCACACACTCTTCCAGAGTCCTGTTAGACAACTTAATCAGATCTATATAATTATCCAGCCTTATGTGCACATATCCAATCATGTGATGAGCACCTGCTTTAAAAATTATTCCAAATAATATATACTATATTTTGCAGAAGTTTCACTAATGTTTTAATTAACGAATATTACATTTACTGCATCTTCACAATTTTTTAATGGCAAGCTTTAAAAATTCATTTTAGGCATTTTAACTTCATGAACAACCTGCTGAGAATAAAGGAGAGCATGTTAGGCGCTGATAAAAACAATATTCAGACAAATGTACAGTTATACAGACGGTGATTTTATCCTTAAAGATAAAGCAGTAGAAATTGTTTAGGGTGGCCTGAAAGAACACAGAGAACTAAAGGAAACAATTAAGCAAACCCAGAAGATTCAGGTGGGATGATAAGAGATTCTTCTGCACAATTACAGCTCTGCCAGGCTATGAAACAATCACCTCAAGCACAGAAGCCCAAGCATTTGGGATTTAATTGATTTAGACTTCAGAAACAGCAGAAAGTGTGATTTTGGACTACCCAGGGTAGATCACAATGAAATGACATTCCAAACTTTCATGTACATTTTCTTCTGAGAGAAATTATTTTTTCAAGCTTGACTTTTGACCATTTTTTTATTTCCTGCAACTCCATGTTGAAATATTTAATTATTCTTTAATCAGCTTCCAGTTTCTTTCCTTATCTTATATATAGTTCAGACTTAATCTTTCATAAAGGCATCAAACCCACTTTAACCTCAGAGATTTAATAGTTCCATTTTTAATTGATGGGTCTGAATTAGATTCAGGCCTCCCACCTTATACCCTGGCTATTGGGGGACAGAAGAACCTCAACAATCCCCTTTGGAGGTAGCAACTTTTTTCTTAAGTATGGCAAAGCAGACCATCTGTTGTGTGGGTCTAGAGAATATTAGCTAGAGAGGAAAGGTTTTTCTTCTCATTATCTTTGTGTCTTCACAGAAATTTGCAGATTATGTGATCTGTTGTGAAGACTGGGAATTGATTTTCAGGAGGTGAATTAGTTTTGGACTCTATTAGTTTTGCAGAGATTTTACAATGTTCTCAGAAACTTCTTAGAGTGAATTCTGGAGAGAGTGTAAAAGCAACCTGAACTGCAGAGCCAGCTGGCTCTTGTCAGCTCTCTAATTTCTCACTCTCGCCTTTTAGATGTGTAGTAACCTACAGTGTTCCTTGGGCCATCTCCCTCACTTGGATTTCAGCCAGCAGCCTCACCGTGTTTCATGTGCTCGAGTCTTGTTCTGCAGAGTGCATCTGCTGTATATGTGCATCTGGGATAGAAGAATGGTTTGGATATTTCCCTGACCAGAAACTGTCCAGAGCAGATTCTACGTGGTGAACAGCTACTGTATGGTGACGTACTCTTAGGACTTCCATTCTCCTTTTGTAGATTGACCATACTCCTTTTAGGCATATTTTATTTTGAACTGTTGAACTCCACCTGAGAACCCAGGGGACTGGAATCTCTCCCCTAAATAAACACTGCAGAGAGAGACAATGCAGGTTTCCAGCCTACCAACTCCTTTGCAAACATTCAAGTTCAACGCCTTTAGTTCATTCTTGACTTTCTCTAGGAGTAACAACTGACAGGAAGGGATGGTGATTGTGAAGGCTTCACCAATGTTCCTGAGGAACCTGCTAAACTGAGGAACATTCAAAGATTTTGTAATGAGAAATGTCACCTGTCACCTGCCTTGCGTGAACAAACTGTTCCTTCTACAGTTAGCTCAGGCAACTAACTACAGGTTGAAGGGGAATTCTAAAATTGTGTTCTGTGGGAGAATTGTTTCTTTTTCAGTCTCTGCATATCTTGGATGCCTTCTGCAGCTGCAATCTCAGCCATCTTGACTCACTTAAGAATGAAAGCTATTTGTTGAACTATTATTCCATGCTGCTCCTGAAGAAAAGAGATAGTTTCTGCCTATTTCTACATTGCTGCTTATTCCTAACCAATGAAGATATCATAGTCTGTATGGATAGAGAGAAGCTGTAAAGATTTCAGAGCAGTCTCCTTTTCTATGAAGCACGCAGAAACCAAAGAGAAACATATGAAGGGAACCTACAAGACTTGGTAGAAGGGTTTCTCCCATCTTTTTCTGGGATGCTTATGGAGGATCACGGTCCACTTTCCACAACTGATTTAGGGTAAATGATAAGCCCTATGTCTTCTTTCAGTGTTTCACTGAGATTAGCATCCAAATGCACATACATAATACCTTTGTTTCCTTGTGCACTGAGAGGCAGCGAAACAGAGATCCTGGATTGTAACTGCAGATGTTTATATTACCCACTGAACCATTAAGGAACTATTACAACTATTTTATCTTATCTATCATTTTAATAAATCAGGTATTGCATTGCTGGCAAAGCTGAGTAGCTTACAGCACTACCTAGTGCTATGCAGTGCCAGTGAATGCTGAACCAGCTTTGGTTTCTGCATGCCATTTTGCAGATGCAGGTCAGCAGAGAGACATAGCTTTTTCCTAATTTAATTCTTCAACCTTATACAGCTGTGGTGTAATACATGTTAGCAAGATTCTCTGTTACCCCATTCTTGCCTTTTCAGAAGGTTTGTCAGTAACTTCAGGCTTGACTTCTCATTTTCTTAAGCAGAGCCTGCCCCATTAAAAGCAGGCAAAGTGGTTTTGAGTCTCTCCTTATGAAAAGCATGATGCTGCATGTTGTTAGTACATTTCCTTAGGGTATCACCTTATTTTACTTACATTAATAAGCTGATGAAGAAGAACCTTCTTTCTTTTTTTTTCATTTTGGCAGATTAAGCTGGCTGAATGCATACAGACAGAACCCCTGTGGCTCTCAGCATCAGAGATAATTACAATGGGCATGCGGCCAACCTTTATTTTTCTTAAAAATTATTTATTTCTGTTAACAATGATGTCTTTATTTCCAAACTTTCCAGAGGGATCATTATGTATTGTATTCAGCTGAAGCTCCCATGCTGGGATGGAGCAAGATGAAAGGTTTGAATATTTAATTAGGATTCTTTTTCTACGCGAGTTTCCTGGTTAGAGCTGAGGGCTGAGAGTCAAAGAGACAGTTTTGTGTTCTGCCAGTGCATTTCCATCTGTCAGAAAGAAAGGATTTGGTTACTGAATTTTGTATTATGACAAGAATCAATGATCCAGCCTACTTGAGACTAGCTGATGAGCTTGAAATGGGAACAGAAATCCATACATAATGCAGGGAATATGTGCAGTTTCTGCATGGATCTCAAATGTCGCCTGCTAGAAAATGCTGATGCCTGGCAGTGTAAGATTTGAAGGTAATTTGACACCTTGCACAAAGTCTAGTCAAGTACAGTAAATGTGCAATTACCCTGGAATGTTAAATTACCACCTGAGTCAGAACTATATTTCCTCCGTGATGTTTTCATCAGCTCTCTAGTTACTTAAAAGCCAAATTATAGAGGTTCTGGTTATGCAAAATGTCTGATCTTTAAAAGGTGTATCATTCATATATGTGTCTTGACAGTTCTCAAAGTGTTTGTTATCTTGAGAACAAAAACCTCTAACCAAGTCTGTTTTGCTGATGCAGCAAAACTTGTTTCCTATTATCGCTTTATTTTTTTTAAGACTATGAATGGACAATTTTCATTGTTCCAGGCTCTGGGAATCTCCCCTGCTCCAGGCCTCAAAGGATAGTGATCTGCAAGCTATTCAGAAACTTCTTACTTGTAAAGCCTGTGGTATTCATCAGAGAGGTAGTGCCCCTTCTTGTGCTAGCCTTGGCTGAAATACTTTTGAGAAGAAAACTTCTGGGGTCCACATGTTTGGATAACGGGCATAGGGCTGTAGCTGTAGAAGAGAATAAACTTGCCAGGGTGGAGTGGAAACAGCTGAATGGTGGGGATTCAGCACTGAGATGGTTAATTTATTATTGTCTCTCTAGGTGCAGTACGGGAGACAGCCCTTCATGTGGTTGTCTTGTATGACAATGTGGATGTTGCTCAGGCTGTGATGGAGGCAGCCCTGGACCTTGTCAATGAAACAATGACATCTAAGCAGTAAGCACATAAAAATGCTGAGCTGAAAGGACAGTGTCAGGACATCCAAATGGTCCAAAAGGGTCCAATAATGGTCGAGGTCCATGTTAGAGATTCACTCAGGATCCGAAAGAGCCAGTGAAAATGACCTACTCAAGGATGTTCTATTTTATTGTCCCTTGACTCAGTTGCTTGACACCTCTGGATACTCTGCTTTCACTCCAAGAAGTAAACTGTGTACCTACACTGATCTAAAAACATTATGTACCTAAACTGCGTACATATGATGACCTAAAACCCCCAGAAGTTAATTTTGTCCTTGGAATATATCCCATTCTCAACCCTTTTTCTCCATTTCTCATTCCCATTTGATTTGTCTGGATTGATAATTGAGCAAGATCATTTTGTGATAATCTCTGCAGATATGTTTCAGTGCTGCAAGAAGCAGTATGGATTCAGAAGATGATGCTTTTCCTCTCTGAAGCTCATTCTCACAGATGTTGCTACACAGGGACACACCAGAAGAAGCAATGTAAGCAGTCCTGGGGAGGAGCCTCTTCCCTGACCAAACCCACTTAATGAGAGCAGAATGTGTCTGAAGCTCTTGTACATTCATGTAGTCCTCAGGAGCAGCAGTATTGATCCTGTTATTTTGCCTAGATTTCAGGGTAAACATTACATTATTCAGACGTGTCATGGTTTAGGCCACCAGGACAAGACATTACAAATTTACATTACAAATTCAGAGAATTGCATCCTCCTATTTCATAAAAAGACTGAAAGGACGTAGGGAATATAGTGATTTATGTGGGAAACTAGCTATGGTCATTTGCCTGTCTCTGAACAAAGTTATTCATTTCTCTGTGCCTCAGTTTCTCCATCTGTAAAATATCATGAGTTATTTCAGAGCTGTAAACAAAGGCTGGAGTAAAATTTGGTGAATATTTCCAATGCTTGAGATACTCACATAGAAACTATTACAGAAGTGTAAAAATATGAGTTGGAACATAAGTGGAATAAACAAGGTGCTAAAACACTTCGATAAGAAATGCTGAGAGTGAATATTGTTCATTCTGTGTGGCAATTAATTTCACAGTTGTAGTATCTGCCTTTGGTTCAAAACAAATTAAAGACTGCATGGATGAGAGACTTGGTCAGATCCTGTGGTCCTTCTCACAGGACAAAATCCAGAATGTCTTCGACAAGGTCACTCCTAACATGCAAATGAGATGAAAGTCTGAATTGAGAATTTCAAGAGACTCTAAAGAAATCACACCTTATCTCCCTAGTTCCATGGATATTCATTACTCATTCATTATTCATTACAGTTGAAGTGCTTCTGGCATATTTGGTATGGTGTAATAGGCAACAAGGAAACTGTGTGTTGAAGGGGAGACTGCTCTTCACTTTGCTGTGGTGAAAGAAACCATCAGTTTGGTGAAGGCAATAATGGAAAAGGGAGCTGATGTCCTTGGGCCACTGGATAAGTTTTCAGACACAACAGTTACAATCTCATCTACTTTGGTATTTACCTGTGGCCTAAATTGCTGTGATGTCTTTATTTCTGACGTGCCAGCCGGGTTTCTTTGCATCTGTTCTCCTTTTCTTCCTATCAATCTGTCTAATCAGTAGCATGTCCATGTGTCTTCGATAAACCCTAACTTCAGAATTGCCAAGGAAGGCAAATCTTGTCAGAGAACTTTGCTCCAAAAGTTTCGTCTTCATTAAAAAAGGAAGTAATCTTTAGTCCATGTACCAAAGTGGAACTATTACCCATGGGGAAATGCCTGTCTGAGCCTGCAGGCAGCCTGATACGGTTAAAAGAAAGACCAAATTTTAATCCTGGGTGTTAACTCTGTAATATAATGATACTGACAAAAGCTGTTAATGACTACATTGTCACCCATTACAGCACTAATGCAACTCATCTGAAACTTCATACCATGTTTTCTTTTGTGCCCAAGAGCATCAGCTCTTCCATATCCAACTATGAAAAAATTCGGCAACTTCAGCTGTGAATGGAATTATGCAATATGAAATTCTGATGTGTGTGGAAAGTAATACCAAACCAAAGTCAGCATAAAATGATCTGAAGAACAAAAGTGCAGATTGTGCAAATGTATCCCTATTGTTGAATAGTGTCTTCCTAAATGGAACTGTTCTTCTGTGGGTCCATACATGTTGTAAGGAAATATTTGATATCAGCACTGGCTTCATGGTTTGCCCCTTACAGTAATACAGATTGCTTTGTGCCAGTGATATTGTTCATTTAAAATGTAA
Source organism: Anarhynchus alexandrinus (assembly GCA_008711295.1). Lineage (NCBI taxonomy): Eukaryota > Metazoa > Chordata > Aves > Charadriiformes > Charadriidae > Anarhynchus > Anarhynchus alexandrinus. The sequence continues at coordinate 9,047 of VUYV01000166.1, read as the reverse complement.
CTGTCAGAAATATATATATATGAAATATTCACAGAGTTTCTTATCTACCATTTTGAAATTAAAGATCATTGCTTCAGAGTGCACAGCGACTTGTGATTTAGTCATCTGTCTTTCCTATTTCTTACTCATGTGAACGCATTTCTTTCTCCTGTTCTCTCCTATAGTCTTCATGTCACATCACATCATGTCACATCACATCACAGAATCGCAGAATCACAGAATGGTCAGGGTTGGAAGGGACCTCTGGAGATCAGCTACTCCAACCTACCTGCCAAAGCAGGGTCACCTAGAGCAGGTTGCACAGGACCACAGACCAGGCGGGTTTCAAATATCTCCAGAGAATGAGATTCCACAACCTCTCTGGGCAGACTGTTCCAGTGCTCTGTCACCCTCAAAGTAAAGAAGCTTTTCCTGATGTTCAGATGAAACTTCTCGTGCTCCAGTTTGTGCCCACTGCCCCCTGTCCTGTCGCTGGGCACCACTGAAAAGAGTCTGGCCCCACCCTCTCAACATTCGCCTTTTAGATATTTATAAGCATTGGTAAGATTCCCTCTCAGTCTTCTCTTCTGCAGGCTAAACACACCCAGGTCCCTCAGCCTTTCCTCATAAGAGAGGTGCTCCATTTCCTTGATCATCTTTGTAGCCCTCTGCTGGACTCTCTCCAGCAGTTCTCTGTCTTTCCTGAACTCCCTCCACCTTCTCCTCTGAAGAACATACATCCTTCATTTGCTCTGCCCTTACTCTTTGCTGTGACTTGATTCTTGTCAAAATCGCTTTCTGTCTTTCTCAGGCAAAGCCTTGAGATCGTTCTGCTGCTTTCACCTTCAGCAAACCATTTTGGAATGTTGTTGTGGGAATTTCCAATTAAGTGGTGGTGAGTAAATGGAGACATTTTTTGACACAATTTTTCTGACTCTTTCATTAGTTTTGTTTAACTTCATGTTATTTCCTGCATTTCTTTTAACTGCTCTTCAGGAAAACATATTTTTTCTTTTGCTGACTGTGCTGCGAGTGAGGAAATTGTGTATTTACTCATTGAAAATGGAGCTGATATGAGAGCACAAGTCTCCGTGGGTAAGAACTGTTCAATAACCTCTTTTAAGGTTTGCGTAAATGATGTGCTATCCCATTTTCCCATACTGTTTCTGGCTGCTGTCACTTCATTTTAAGAGTGCTAAAGTATGAGGTTCAAACAGTCAAGTGAAAAGCAGTGAAGAGGGATGGTCATGAATCATCCACCTTATATGGCCCTTCTGTAAGAATGTGGTCCATGTCAAGGTTTCTGAAGACAATCTGTAAATCAGCAATGGACAGCTGATCTCTCCATTTTCCAGAAGTCTACATTCTGTTGATGTCCTTTGTGAAAGGAATATTTAAAAATTAGTTTCAGCTCAGCAAAGTTGGTCCCTTATGGCAAGGCAAAACATTGCAGGGATATGCATATGAAAAATTATGACCAAGACTGTAATTTCAAAGATATAAACAATACCAACTGAAAACCAGGAGGAGAAAACAATTTACTCTGGAGAGGTTGTGATCCTAGAGCTACCTAGACAGAGAAATGCTCAGTTCCAAACTGACCAGTCCTAAACCAGAAAGGAAAGAGGCTCTTGTACTGATAACCTATCACATCCACTTCAGGTCAGCAGCAAATTACCTTTTTGATGATTTTTTTTTTGTATATGGAAGGCCTCTATTTGGCAGCTGCTATCCTTAGGTTTTAAAGTGGATGTGTTTGTAGTGCACTGAGGCAGTGCAGGGTGCTAACAAATTGCTTTCTCTTACTGAAGCTGAGTAGGGACTACCGTAGAGTCTGTCATAGCTAGGAGATGAGGGGGTTTATCTTATTGTTTCACAGAAGATCTAACTTTCTGTCAGATCTCTACAGTAACACTGTTCTCCATATCCTGGTTCTTCAACCCAATAATATCTTTGCCAATCAAATGTATAATCTCATCCTCACTTATGAAAAGAATAACATGGGGCAGGAAGCCCTGGAGCAGATTCCTGACAACAAGGGACTCGCTCCATTCAAGCTAGCAGGCACAGAAGGCAACATGATAGTGAGTATGTGAATAGCATTCAGATTACCTAAAACTGTTGTCACACCATCACCTCCTGAACTGAAGGAGTTGATGGATTACCTGTGTATGGGACCATTTAGATGCAGAAATGCATCTGCCCAAGGTGAAAAGTGATAAGACTGGACCTGTGCTGATCCAGAAGGAACTTCTCAACTCCTGCATCATCATCAACAAGTTATCCTACAGTGTATCAGAGCACTAAGAATGGTCAGTAGTGACCTAGGAGATGAAACATCTGTTACTAATCACTTAACATTACAGCAAGGACTTGGATCGGTTCTGGCTGAGGGAAAAGAGGAGCTCTGTTAAACTGGTAATGCTTGTAAGACGTTGGGATTTTTGGAAGTCTTTCCACCCTGCTACTGACCTAGATCAGCTTACTTAGCTTGAGAAACTGGTAACACCACAGTCTGACAAGTCCATTCTCCCTTTGCAGGACAGCAAGGCAGTTGGGAAATCTGGGAAGACTATACAGGAGATTGGTTTAAGTAAATATTTCTATTTTTTTTCAGCTGTTCCCACCTCATTAATTAGATGTTTCAGCACCTCATGCAGAGAAAAAGACATGTCCAGTGGAATTTTGACCCTTTGACATCCACATTGTATGACCTCATAGAGATTGACTCATGGGAAGATGACCATTCTCTCTTGGAACTTATCATCAACACAATGAACAGAAAAGTATATTATTTGATCTTTAACTTCTTCTTTCACTGAGAAAGTTGTGCACACTTTCTAAATTACCCAGACTATTAGAATTGTCCAGGTGTTGAAAGCTAGGAGTGCAGCTGTTACAGTGGAACATCACGACTGGCGTAATCTCAGAGGAATTTGGGCTGAATATCCAAGAATGGCCTGGTCCCAGTGCCCTCTTTTCCTCCTAAGTGCCCCCTTATCCTACTTTCTTTCTCTGTTGTCATTACGGAATTTTTTATCTAGTGAGTACACTGGGTCTTTTAATAGGTGCAGCGGCAGTAAAGGAGTGAATAGCTCAGTGAGAAAAACTGTTGCTTTTGCTATTAGTCTTTCTCTGCCTGTGGCACTTTGATCATTTGTGTTTGACAGGAAGAGTGAGGTACAGCCAAGACTGCAATGTTCTACTTCATCTTGGGTTTTGATAACTTCTTCCCAGTCTGGGGTGAGTTGTTTATAGGTTAATCTTCTCCTGATTGACAATGTAAATTTAGTCTGGTTTCTTTTCTGAGGCACAGATGATCCTTGATCTTACTCCTATTACTGAGCTGGTGAGTCTGAAGTGGAATAAATATGGACATAGCTGTTTCTTTATCCTGGCTGTGTTCTATGTGCTCTACATGATCTGCTTCACCATGTGCTGCATTTATTGACCTCTGAAGCTTCAAGACAACACCAAAACAGATCAAAGAGACAATACCATAGATGTGCAGAAACTGCTGCAGGTATCCGATTCTTCATGTCACCTTCATATCCCAAAGTGACTAAGCCTACATATTGCCTGTCTATGCAATATTTCTCTTTCTTTGTCACTACAAAGGAAGAAGTAGCACTTCCTCCTGAGAAGCACACTTAAATCCTACCACTGTCCAAAACTTTAAGGCATTCTAAAGCTGGCTACTTCCAGTTCTGGGGACATTTAGGCTACGTGATGTAGTCAAGATGGGGGACAGGTCCCCACTATGTGGTCTAGCTAAACAAGTGGCTATTATGTGATTCTGTATTAGTCTGCCTTTTATATTCAAAACCTCTTCCCTCATTCTCTGCTTGTTCTTGTGTGTGAAAGGTATGTAAAGGTGTTAATGGAGAGCTCTGCTTATCAATACCTCTCAGAAACTGACAATTTATTTCCATTCGGATGAGGAAACAAAGTCATGGAAGAGAAGAAACTTCAAAACTGTGTGCTTTTTTAGTGCCCCAGTTCAATTGACAATATGGCTGTATTCTGTGGAATAGGTGTCCACAATTCCAGGTGAACTCTTTGGCAGTTCAAATGCCCAGAACCTCTGAAAATCATCCCCTACTAGGTTGTCTACAACTGTGAACCTGACTTTGAGATGATTAGGTAGCCATCTTTTAGACCTAAATCAGTTTTCCTTTAATTAAGTCATGCTCAGTTCGCTAGGCTGCAGTTTCATAATAACACTAAGAATTATGACAGANAGTTGATGGATTACCTGTGTATGGGACCATTTAGATGCAGAAATGCATCTGCCCAAGGTGAAAAGTGATAAGACTGGACCTGTGCTGATCCAGAAGGAACTTCTCAACTCCTGCATCATCATCAACAAGTTATCCTACAGTGTATCAGAGCACTAAGAATGGTCAGTAGTGACCTAGGAGATGAAACATCTGTTACTAATCACTTAACATTACAGCAAGGACTTGGATCGGTTTTGGCTGAGGGAAAAGAGGAGCTCTGTTAAACTGGTAATGCTTGTAACACGTTGGGATTTTTGGAAGTCTTTCCACCCTGCTACTGACCTAGATCAGCTTACTTAGCTTGAGAAACTGGTAACACCACAGTCTGACAAGTCCATTCTCCCTTTGCAGGACAGCAAGGCAGTTGGGAAATCTGGGAAGACTATACAGGAGATTGGTTTAAGTAAATATTTCTATTTTTTTCAGCTGTTCCCACCTCATTAATTAGATGTTTCAGCACCTCATGCAGAGAAAAAGACATGTCCAGTGGAATTTTGACCCTTTGACATCCACATTGTATGACCTCACAGAGATTGACTCATGGGAAGATGACCATTCTCTCTTGGAACTTATCATCAACACAATGAACAGAAAAGTATATTATTTGATCTTTAACTTCTTCTTTCACTGAGAAAGTTGTGCACATTTTCTAAATATCCCAGACTATTAGAATTGTCCAGTTGTTGAAAGCTAGGAGTGCAGCTGTTACAGTGGAACATCACGACTGGCGTAATCTCAGAGGAATTTGGGCTGAATACCCAAGAATGGCCTGGTCCCAGTGCCCTCTTTTCCTCCTAAGTGCCCCCTTATTCTACTTTCTTTCTCTGTTGTCATTACGGAATTTTTTATCTAGTGAGTACACTGGGTCTTTTAATAGGTGCAGCGGCAGTAAAGGAGTGAATAGCTCAGTGAGAAAAACTGTTGCTTTTGCTATTAGTCTTTCTCTGCCTGTGGCACTTTGATCATTTGTGTTTGACAGGAAGAGTGAGGTACAGCCAAGACTGCAATGTTCTACTTCATCTTGGGTTTTGATAACTTCTTCCCAGTCTGGGGTGAGTTGTTTATAGGTTAATCTTCTCCTGATTGACAATGTAAATTTAGTCTGGTTTCTTTTCTGAGGCACAGATGATCCTTGATCTTACTCCTATTACTGAGCTGGTGAGTCTGAAGTGGAATAAATATGGACATAGCTGTTTCTTTATCCTGGCTGTGTTCTATGTGCTCTACATGATCTGCTTCACCATGTGCTGCATTTATTGACCTCTGAAGCTTCAAGACAACACCAAAACAGATCAAAGAGACAATACCATAGATGTGCAGAAACTGCTGCAGGTATCCAATTCTTCATGTCACCTTCATATCCCAAAGTGACTAAGCCTACATATTGCCTGTCTATGCAATATTTCTCTTTCTTTGTCACTACAAAGGAAGAAGTAGCACTTCCTCCTGAGAAGCACACTTAAATCCTACCACTGTCCAAAACTTTAAGGCATTCTAAAGCTGGCTACTTCCAGTTCTGGGGACATTTAGGCTACGTGATGTAGTCAAGATGGGGGACAGGTCCCCACTATGTGGTCTAGCTAAACAAGTGGCTATTATGTGATTCTGTATTAGTCTGCCTTTTATATTCAAAACCTCTTCCCTCATTCTCTGCTTGTTCTTGTGTGTGAAAGGTATGTAAAGGTGTTAATGGAGAGCTCTGCTTATCAATACCTCTCAGAAACTGACAATTTATTTCCATTCGGATGAGGAAACAAAGTCATGGAAGAGAAGAAACTTCAAAACTGTGTGCTTTTTTAGTGCCCCAGTTCAATTGACAATATGGCTGTATTCTGTGGAATAGGTGTCCACAATTCCAGGTGAACTCTTTGGCAGTTCAAATGCCCAGAACCTCTGAAAATCATCCCCTACTAGGTTGTCTACAACTGTGAACCTGACTTTGAGATGATTAGGTAGCCATCTTTTAGACCTAAATCAGTTTTCCTTTAATTAAGTCATGCTCAGTTCGCTAGGCTGCAGAGTTTCATAATAACACTAAGAATTATGACAGAAGCTATATCATAAGGAGGATTTTTTTGTGTTGGTCACCACTGGGTCTACTTAAATGGAGCCTTATGGTCATATCTTTGTCAGTTTCTAACATAGTGAGAGCTCTTTCGAGAATCTTATGTGACTCCTGAAGATAACCTATGGCTGCTGGGGGAACTGGTCACAGTGACAGGGGCTATAATAATATTGATCTTGAAAGTAAGTAAGAACAGTTTACATTTATACTATTTCATCAGTTTAGAATTTGACTGAATACAAATGTAAACAGTATATACCTCTTAGATTCCACATATCTTCAGAGCTAGAGCAACCAAATACAAACCACAAACCACCTTGGGAGGGCTTTTCCACACCATCAGATAAGGTCCCACTCTTCCAGATTTCCAAGAGATTTGTTTCTGTGATGTATGTAGCAACATTTCCATTTTATAGATGGAGGGAGGATGCTGTCAAGGAACATTAACAAATGGAAGGTTTCTGATGGGCAGGGATGTAGAAGAAGGTGTGATTCTAACTCTGTATTTTCGCCTCTTCTTCCTTTGCAGCATCACATATGCTTGCGTAATTCTGGTAACCATAGTGATGTGTTTCACCAGCACAAGTGGTAAGGTGGTGCCCAATGTCCTTTGCCCTGATGCTACCATGGTGCAACATCATGTACATCACGTAAGGCTTCCCGATGTTTGGACCCCTTACCATCACGATTGAGAAGGTAAGTTAAAGAAGTCCTTTGACTGTGACAGAAAAACTAATAAATGTGTCAGGGACAGCTACATAGCCTAGCCGGTTTAGAATAATTTCATACATAAGTATAGGCCCAGATTGTAGCTCAGGCCTTTTGGAAGAGTGGCTAACCCCCTCAGGGTTAAAGGAGCTAAACAGAGCTGGCAGCTCTTTAAGGACATTTTTCTTAGGGTGCAAGAGCTCTGGATTTTCATGTGTAAGAAATCAGGCAAGTAGGGCAGGAGACCAGCATGGCTCAGTAAGAACCTTCTGGTCAAACTAAAGCATACAAAGGAAATGCACAGGCAGTGGAACCAGGGACATATGTCCTGGGAAGAATATAGGGATGCTACCTGAATGTGTAGGCATGGGGCGAGGAAAGATAAGGCACAGCTGGAGCTGACTTTGGCAAGGGATGGAAAGAATAATAAGAAGGGCTTCTACAGCTAAATTGGCCCAGAAAAGGAGGATTAAAGAAAATCTACACGCACCCGCCCTCCCCTGTCACCTTCCCCTGTGACCCTGATAAATAAGACAGGACAACTGGTGAAAACCTACATGGAGAAGGCTGAGATACAAAACATTTTTTTTGCCTCAGTTTTCTATGGTAATTTCTCTTGCCACATCTCTCAAGCCCCTGAACCTCAAGGCAGGGACTAGGGGAATGAAGTCCCACTCATTGTAAGTGAAGTTCAGCGTAAAGACCACCTAAGGGACTTTAGTGTAGATAAGTCCATTGGACCCAACGAGATGCATCCCAGAGTCCTGAGAGAATTAGCTGATTAGCCAAGCCACCTTCCATCATATTTGAAAAGTCATGGCAGTCAGGTGAAATCGCCAGTGACTGGAAGAAGGGAAACTTCACCCCCATTTTTATAAAGGGTAAAAAGAAGGACCCTGGGATGTACCAGCCAGTCAGACTTATCTCTGTGCCCAGTAAAATCATGGAACAGATCCTCCTAGAAGATATGTTGAAACATACGGAAAACAGGGATTAGAGACAGCCAACATGGCTTCACCAAGTGCAAGTTTTGCCTGACTAATATAGTGGCCTTCTACAATGAAGTGACTACATCAGTGGACAAGGGAAGAGCTACAGATGTCATCTACCTGGACTTCTGTAAAGCCTTTGATATGGTCTTCCACAACATTCTTGTTGCTAAATTGGAGAGATATGGGTTTGATGGGATGGACTATTAGATGGGTAAGGATGGCTGTGCCTGAAGAGTTACAGTCAATGGTTCAATGTCCAAGAGGCAACCAGTAACGAGTGGTGTCCTCAAGGGTCTGTCCTGGAACCAATATTTAATACCTTCATCAGTGTGTCATTGATAGTGGGATTGAATGCANCAAGACAGAGGAGATCCAAAAATGGACCCCTGATTTGACTTGGTATGCCAAAAAATGAAAAAGCAGCCTAGGTTGATGACTAGGTTATTAAGGATACCGTTACTTAAGAATGTAAGAGTAGTTCAGTATCTCGACTATGATATCAGGATCTTGACTACGATGGATCAATTTGAAAACAGAACTGGAAGGGTTCAGGTTATTTTTTATTTCTATCATCAGNGTTCAACAAAGCCTAGTGCAAGGTCCTGCACCTGGGTTGGGGTAATCACCAGGATCAGTACAGACTGGGGGATGAATGGCTTGAGAGCAGCCCTGTGGAGAAGGACTTTGGGATACTGGGGGATGAAAAATTGTATGTCAGCTGACCACACACACTTGGAGCCGAGACAGCCAACTGTATCCTGGGCTGCATAAAAGGAAGCGTGGCTAGCAGGTAGAGGGAGGTGATTCTGCCCCTCTACTCTGCTCTCATGTGACCCCACCTGGAGTAGTGCATCCATTTCTGGGGGCCCCCAGCACAAGAAAGCCATGGACGTGCTACAGCAGGTCCAGAAGAGTGTCACACAAATGATCAGAGGCATGGAACATGCTCTATTTTCAAAAAGGAGAAAAAGGAAGACCAAGGAAACTGCAGGGTAGTCAGTCTCACCTCTATGCCTGGCAAGA